>CM060678.1:192953498-193413746 GCA_030686995.1 Artemisia argyi | reverse complement strand
CATGCCTCCTAGCGAAGGATGAACAGTGATTTGAGCACTATAAATGCTCAACCTCATTCAATGCAAGGTATCACATTTACTACCATCTCTTTACTCTCATTAATAATTTCACCTACCTGTTTTACTCCACTTCCGTTAGGCACATTCTCAATCTCACACCGGAGCTTGGTCTTGGGATAAAACCCAAGGCGAGGCTAACGTGTGATACCCTTGTTTCAGGCTTGATAAGCTCAGGACTTTGACCAAGTGGACCTGGTGCAAACCTACACTTCAACATGCCCATGATGCACATGTTGTACCTTTTGATTTATTGTAGAAATGGAAATCGTATGAAACTAGATTCTACAATGGAGATCATTGACATATGCTCTTTAAGATTTCTGTCAATATCATTTGAGAGTGAGGCAACTAAATAGAGCCATAGTGATCTTGAGTTTAGCTTTTTAACACTTCAAATCTGTTTGTTTCCAAGTCATTTCAAATCTGAATCTAAATGAAGGACATACTTTTGTTGCTTTGGAAAAAAGAGAAACAACTTCTACCTTGAGAGATTAAGCCTTGAAAAGATCCATTTATCTCCTTATGAGTTGAGATCTATAAAAAACAAGTAGCATGTAAAGTACATATAATCAAATCTCAACCATTCAATCCCCCTCCATCTAATGGCTTAGATGAAACCAAAATATACAAAGAAGGGCTAGATAGTAAAATCACAAAACTTAATAAAAACAAAAAAAAACTGCCATATCACAATCACGCTTGATTTCTCTCTCATCAACAATCGGATCTCAATCCATATCACAAAAACCCAGATCTAACGCTTGATTGATGCCAGATCTCACGCTGAAAAATATGAATCTCACCGGATTAATCATGAATCCGACGGATTCATCAACAACACCATCGCCGCAGACGGAAATCAGATCGGAATCATCATCAACCCAGCCGAAAACATCAATAACCAAATCGGAATCATCAACAAACCAATCGGAAATCATCAGAATAACGAATTCATCAAAAACACCACCGCCGCCGTCGAAATCATCAATAATCAGATCGGAATCAACAACAAACCCGCCGGATTCTTCAATAAACACGTCAGAAGATGATTTGATTACAGAAGGTGATTTACCAGATGAAGATGCTACTGTTAAAGAAGTTCATGGTAAATCCTTTGAGAATCTAATTTTTTTGGTTAATGATTTAAGAGAAATATAAATCCCATGGGATTCATACTGAATCCTATGGGATTCATTGATGAATCCTATTTGATTCATTATTAATCATTTTATTCATCAATGTGATTTTATAAATGTATCACAAGTAATTTATAAAGAATGTCATGGGATTCTGTGTGAATCCCATGGGATTTTGTACGAGAAATTTATAAATGTATCACAAGGAATTTATAAAAGAATCCCATGGCATTCGTTAAGAATCCCATGGGATTCACAAAGAATCCCATGGGATTCTTTATAAATCCCATGGGATTCATTGTTTCCAGAATTCTTAATCCCTTGAGATTCTTTTTATATACAGATTCTATGAAATCACCAAGACCAACTTTATATGAATACACTGAGACACCGGGCGGATCGGAATATTGGGAGCCTCATGTAGAAGGAATTCCTATACCAGAAGAGGGAAAATTCTACAACACTCTAGATGAAGCTATAGAAATGTATGGTAACTACGCTGAAGCCGGAGGTTTTCAAATTAAAAAAGCAGGACAAAAATTAACAAAATCTGGAGCGGTACAACTCAAATACATCATGTGCAATAAAGAAGGAGCTCCAAGACATATTAATATCGACACTTTAGTTTGTAAAGACAGTGACAAACAAAAAAGAATTACAATGATGCATGTAACAGGTAGTAAAGCTCTCTAATATATTTATGAGTTTCTTTCTGAATCCCATGGGATTCATTGTAAATCCCATGGGATTCTTTCTGAATCCCATGGGATTCTTTCTGAATCCCATAGGATTCTTTCTGAATCCCATGGGAATTGTTTTGAATAACATGTTTTTAAAATATTTTTTTTATAGAACAGGTTGTAAAGCTCGTATAAGGTTAGAATTGGACGTTGTTTCTCAAGAATACCAGATTGTTAAGTTTATTGCAAAACACAACCATATGCTCCTACCAAAAGAGTACAAACATTTTACAAAAAAGTAAAGAATAATGACACAAGCAGGAAAAATGTTCGTTGTTAAAGCTGCAAAGAACAAGATTGGTCCAACACGGGCTCATAACTTGTTAACGAGTATGAAGGGAGGGTATGAGTATGTTCATGGGACAGTTGATGATTTTAAGAATGAAATGCGGGATGTTAATATGTTCATTGGGGAAAGTGACGCACAAATGCTTATAAATAAAATGGAAAACAGAAAGATATATGTGCCAAACTTTACGTTTCAGTATAAGGTAGAAGAGACTGAGTTAGTTGCTTTGTTTTGGGCTGATGAAGTTGCGAAATGCAATTATAAAGAGTTTGGAGACATAGTCTCATTTGATGCAACATTCAGATGTAACATGTAAGTTTTATAAGAGATTCTTTATGAAATCACATGGGATTTAATGAGAATCCCATGGGATTCTTTATAAATCCCATGGGATTCATCAGTCAATCCCATGGGATTCTCATGAAATCCTATGGGATTCACAGATTATATCCCATGAGATTCACCCTTTTAGATTGTGTGTAATTAACAATTATGTTATTTTTAGGTACAATATGGTGTTTGTACCATTCACCGGTGTCGATAATCACAATGTGTGTCACACTTGGATCGGGAATGCTATTACATGAAGACACTGAGTCATACACGTGGCTTCTAAAAGCATTTATGACGGCTTTCAAAAAAGAACCAACAATGGTGGTAACAGATCAAGATGGAGCAATGAAGAGAGCCATTGAAGCCGTTTTCACTAAAGCAAAGCACAGACTTTGCATGCGGCATATTGACCAAAAGATTCCAGCAAAGGTAACTTATTGAACTTATAAAAAAATTTATCACATATGATACTATGAATCCCATGGGATTCTGTATGAAACTATGAATCCCATGGGATTGCCTAATAAATCCCATAGGATTGCATGATGAATCCCATGGGATTGCATGATGAATCCCATGGGATTGACTGAAGAATCCCATGGGATTCACATGAATCCCATGGGATTCATTTGTAAATCCCATGGGATTTACATGTGTAAATCATCTTATTTATGCTAATAACATGATTCTAAAACTATCTTTATCAAAAATAGATTTGTAAAGAGATATATGTAGAAACAGATTTCAAGAAGCGTTTTAAGAAGATTGTTTGGAATATGTACATGGAACCGTTCGAATTTGAAGAGAAATGGGCTAAGTTGATTGAGGATTTTGGTTTGCAAAATCACAAATGGATGACCAAGATGTTTAACCTACGAGAAATGTGGATTCCAGCTTTTTTCATTGACTCGCCATTGTTTGGTTTGATGAGAACCACATCAAGATCCGAAAGTGAAAACTCGTTCTTCAAAAGTTTCACAAGCCCAGGAGCAACACTAGTTAGTTTTATGATGTCCTATGAATAAGCAATGGAAAGACAACGATATAGGCAAGAACATTTGGACTTTAAAACATTTGACGTGGCTCCAAAATGCCTAACATAATTAGAGATTGAACGTCATGCAGCAAAAGTGTATACTAGAATGATATTTCTGCTGGTTCAAACTGAAATATACGAAGCATGCTGGAATTGTACGATTCAAGATTTAAAGATAGAAGAAGATTGTGAGATTGTAATGATAAGAGACAAAAATCCGTGAGTTTATAGAAAAACTAAAAAGGAAGCTGCAAAAGAACAAGCAGAGGAAGACAATAGTGTGGAGAAGAAAAAGTTTATAGACTATAAGGTATGTTGTTTTTATTCAGCATGAATCCCATGTGACTCACTGTGAATCCCATGGGATTACTTATATATTATGGTTTTCAGTATGAATTAAAAAAAAGTAATTCAAAGTAATTCTTTTCTTATTTTTCACAGTGAATCCCATGGGATTAGTTTTGAGAATGAATTTGTTACAGTGACTCTTGTTATCAGCATAAAAACCATGATATACACATGTAAATCCCATGGGATTCACAGTGATTCCCATGGGATTGTATGTGAATCCCATGGGATTAGTTATGAATCCATGGTTTTCAGTATGAATTTTAAGGAAAAAGTAATTCAAATTAATTCTTTTTTTTTTATTATTTTTTGTTTAAAACAGGTACTGCGTACAATAGCAGATGGGTCGGTGGTATGCAGTTGTAGACGTTTTGCTCGATATGGTTTTCTATGCCGACACATATTCTTTGTCTTCAAGAACCGTGATATTAACGTCATTCCAAAACAGTATATTTTGAGGCGTTGGACAAGGGATATAATACCACCTAAATTGAGAAGGAAAAGAAACAGATATGGGGAAAAAATATGGAAGTTGAAAGACTTACAAACGAAGCAACTTCTGTGGTGGACGATTGCTTATTCAGGTTAAGCAATAATGTAGGGAAGATGTGTGAGTTTTTTTTTAACATCAAACGGATTGAACCGAGGCTGCTTCACCGGCGATGTTTTCTTTCCCAATTTATCGAACGGATTGAACCTAGACAATGGTGTTGGGTTCAATACGTTACCTACATAAATTATAAGATGAAAAGAATAATATTAGTTATAAGCAACTAACAACAGCAAAATCTAATTAATCACAAAGACCTAAAACTAACAAACAAAACAGAAAACTATAAATCTGATTCCTAAAAGCTAATACAAACACTCATTATATGTTAATCCCATGCGATTCAGTGATAATCTCATAGGATTATTCTTAAACGTATTTGCCATAATTTTAATTCTATGTGAATCCCATGGGATTCAGTGATAATCCCATAGGATTATTCAGTGAAGCAAAATCCCATTTGCTAATCTACTTATATCACAAACCACTGATATTCCGCAATCCCTTCACCTCGACTTGTAACACCCCTCTGATCGTTCATAGTTAAACAAACACTAATAGATTTTTCAACTGGACTTGTGATACAGATGGAATACCTATGTGCTATCAATTAAAAAAGTTGCATAATCTCAACAACCTAAGCGATTAATTCACAAAAATGTACACAAGCATTATATCAATTGAAGTGCTGCAACAAGCATTATATCCCGTAAACAAACTGCAATCGCTTATTTGAAACTACTTTTGCTTAATAATAAGTAATCAACCACTTATCTTATTTGATTGACAACACCGTTTTCATATTAACATCGTCTTACTACATCAAAAAATAAGCCAAAATCTAATATACTCGCTTATATAACCTAATCCAAACACTCATTAAAAAAAAAAAAAAAAAAAAAAAAAAAAAAGAAAAAAAAAAAAAGGCTAACACAAACAGTCATTCCTATAACAAAAATAAGCTAATCCAAACACTCATTCCATCACAAAAAGAAACCTGATCCTAAAACCTAATCTAGTCGCTGAAATAAGTTAATCCAAACAATCATTCAATCACAAAATAAACTAATACATTCACAAAATAATGTAAATAGATCATAAAAATTCAAAATAATGACTCATTTAAAAGAAATATATACCAGAAACAGTGGTGCGTTTAGATTGATCCGATTCAGAATCAGTTGTGCGTTTAGATTGATCTATTTCAAACCGAATGTCCATTTTAATGCAAGCAATAATGATACCGGTGGCTTGATGGTGGTTTGATGGTGGTTTGACGGTGGTTAGGGCAGTTAGGGTTTGGTGCTTTGGGAGCGTTTGTGTGTGTGATGTTTTGGGGGAAATGAAATGCACGCGTGTGTAGATACATGATATAATAAAAATTGTGGGTTGACAAAAATACCCCTCCGCCTTTTTTTTATTTTAAATCATGACTAATATACACCGTTGGATGAAAAGGGATGGATGGATGAGATCACTTGGTTTGTTCTTTAGCTAAATTGTGTTTCGTATAGAACTTTTGTCATCTCCTTATTATTCAACCATCGAAGATTAGGCACTTTTCCATTACGCGTGTAAAGCAAGGGAATATAAGCATTCCAAGATATGGACATGTAAGGAAATTAACATTAACAATACATGTTGCTACTCCACGTATTAGCGAAAATTTTCTTTTGGAGCAGGTAAAAAAGTAGATGTGATAAAATAAGAAACTTGCAACCCATAATAACATAATGTGATTGAAAAATAAAATTTTATATTAATCAAGGCATAGGTACTATTATTATGGAAAGAAAGCAAATGTTTAAGGTTCAATTGTCATATACTGGTGTTAGTCAATAAGGAACCACCAAACATTTTTTTTCCTCGCCGAGCGCGAAAAACATATATATGAAAAGATCAATAGATCTCATAAGAATGATACATTGAGGAAACTACCAAAATTGCAAACCATTTAATTTGAACCTACTAAAACATTGAATAAAACTGAAATTGTGATGATGAAATTGAAACAATGAAGACTACATCGACAATGAAACATCTTTGCTTGCCAGAAACAGGCGAAAAACCAACTAAAATGTTGATAACATGAAAAATCTCAAACGGTGCTAATAAAAGGAGATGTGAAAATTGGGTTGTAATTCAACGCTTATTTATTATAATACAATCTCTTGACTATATCCCTAATAATTAGTGTTAAACATTTCTAACATGACGAATCACCATAACCAAAGTCATTAAAGATGCATATTTTTGCTCAAGATACATGACAAACTTTGATTAAATAATAATTGAATAAATAATAATAATGATCGACTATATAAAGGATTCTGAAGGTAAAAAAAGAAAGTGGTTGGTTGATAAAGACAAAAGGAGTTACGTGATAAGGAAGGAGTTTGAATTTTGCTTTTATCAGTGGGATTGGGATTCGATAATGTTAGTTTTGTTGGAAGGGGAGCCCTAAACTAACGGGGTCTAACTCTTCTGCCAAACCCTGTCTACCATGTAGGGTACTGTTCGTGGTACTGTTCATGGTACTTTTTTTTTTTTTTTTTTTTTTTTTTTTTTCTTTTCTGTTTTTCTTTTGATATCACTTTTAGTGTATTTTTTTTGTTAAATTTTGTCCAAGTGCATAAGCACACAAGTAATTTTGGTCCCAAGTGCATAAGCACACAAGCAGTTTTGGTCCAAGTGCATAAGCACACAAGCAGATTGCACACTTGCATTTAGCACACAAGCAGATTGCACAGAGGCTCAGATTAACAATCATCATCGCCGAAATTAGTACACAAGCAGTATTCCACACAAGCAGTTTTGGTCCAAGTGCATAAGCACACAACCAGTTTTTGTCCAAGTGCATAAGTACACAAGTTATAAGCAACAAGCAGATTGCACACTTGCATTTAGCACACAAGCAGATTGCACAAAGGCTCAGATTAACACGTAATCATCATCGCCAATATAGAAAACAATTTGCACAAGTTATAAAAAAGTTTTAGGCTCGGATAATGAAGGTTGCAAAGTGATAAAAATATCACTTTGCCATGCCATTCGGTTTTAAAAACTATTCGTCATCGCCTTTTTTGTCCAAGTGCAGATTGCACACAAGCAGAATGCACAATACCAGATTGCAACCAAGTGCACAGAATGCACAACACATACACAATGTTCACAAGCCAAGTACCAAAAGCAATAGTAAGATTCCCAACCTGCAGGAAGTGACAATACCAAACTACAGGAAGTGCACAGATTCCTCACAAGCCAAATAACAACAGCAAAAAGCAAGATTCCCAAACTGCAGGAAGTCACAAGGGGACGTAGGTAGTGAAATAACCAAATGATATATTGAGCCTCACCACAAGGCATATTCACAAAGTAACCATCACCACCACAAGGCATATTCACAAAGTAACCATCACCACAAACAAAGCAAAAGTACTACCCCAAGTTACCACAAGCAGATTCACAAACTAAGCAAGTTACAACAAGTGAAGATTCCACAAGTTACAACAAGTTACAGATAGGGTTGGGTTATAAACACGGTGGCTAGTTTTATAGATCAAGTTACAGATAGGGTTGGGTTATAACACAAGCCAAGTGAAACACAAGCTGCAAGTGAAAGCCGCAAGTAACAAACCACAAAGAAACAAGTGCAGATATGTCTCGATCACCATTTTACACACAACAGGTAATCACCATTTTACACATTAATAAGAGATAACATTAGGCTCAGATTATAAGCTGTTTCACATAACCAAGTTAACTCATATATGGCTGCAACATCGAAAGTTGCAAAATTAAGTTTTATTTTGCCGTCCAGTCGGAAATGCCACGCCAAAATCATGTTTTATTTAAATCATCATTGCCTTATCTCAGTTTTTTTTTTCTTTTTTTTAAATAACAAACTGCTTATCATGCATATAAGCAGTTTGTTATTTTCAGATTCATAAGCACTTTCATCACCCCGTTAAACTAAAAAACTAGCCACAGTGAATATAACCCAACCCGTAAAGTATATAATAACGGGGTCTAATCTGAGCCTGTGTGCAAATGGTTTGCTTGTGTGCAATAAGCACATAAGCACTTTTTTTATCATAAGAACATAAGCAGTTTGCCAAGAAACCACACAGAGCCTGTGGACTGGGGTAGGCCAGAGCAGGTTTTCATACCACTCAGAGGTGGCAGATCAAGGTGTTAACCTACCCGTTTGTACCCACACAACTCCGGCAATTTCACATAATCACAACTGCTAAAGCAGTTTCAAGAACCAAATCCTTCAAATAGATCTGGCTAATTACACATGAAATAAACACATAATCACAATAAACATCACAATCACCCAGAAACAGATGGATTTCTCCCAAACCCTAAATAAAAAAATTAGGCTTTTTTTAATAATCAAATAGATCTGGCTAATTAAACATGAACTAAACACATAATCACAATAAACATCACAAAATTACCCAGAAACAGACGAATTTTTCCCAAACCCTAAATAAAAAAATTGGGCGTTTTTTAATAATCAAATAAATCTAGCTAATTAACCATGAAATAAACACATAATCACAATAAACATCACCAAATAACCCAGAAACAGTTGAATTTCTCCCAAACCCTAAATAAAAAAATTGGGCGTTTTTAAATAATCAAATAAATCTGGCTAATTAACCATGAAATAAACACATAATCAAAATAAATATCACCAAATCACCCAGAAACAGTTGAATTTTTCCCAAACCCTAATTAAAAAAATTGGGCGTTTTTTAATAATCAAATAAATCTAGCTAATTAACCATGAAATAAACACATAATCACAATAAACATCACCAAATAACCCAGAAACAGTTGAATTTTTCCCAAACCCTAAATAAAAAAATTGGGCATTTTTAAATAATCAAATAGATCTGGCAAATTAAACATGAAAGAAACACATAATCACAATAAACATCACAAAATCACCCAGAAACAGATGAATTTTTCCCAAACTCTAATTAAAAAAATTGGGCGTTTTTTAATAATCAAATAGATCTGGCTAATTAACCATGAAATAAACACATAATTACAATAAACATCACCAAATAACCCAGAAACAGTTGAATTTTTCCCAAACCCTAAATAAAAAATTGGGCATTTTTAAATAATCAAATAGATCTGGAAAATTAAACATGAAAGAAACACATAATCACAATAAACATCACAAAATCACCCAGAAACAGATGAATTTTTCCCAAACTCTAATTAAAAAATTTGGGCGTTTTTTAATAATCAAATAGATCTGGCTAATTAAACATGAAATAAACACATAATCACAATAAACATCACAATCACCCAGAAACAGATGAATTTCTCCCAAACCCTAAATAAAAAAATTAGGCTTTTTTTAATAATCAAATAGATCTGGCTAATTAAACATGAAATAAACACATAATCACAATAAACATCACAAATTATAAGTTTAATTTAACAAAAACCCTCAAAAAGTTAATAATATCTAACCCAGAAAATAGAGAGAGAAAAGAGAGATAGAGAAAAGAGAGAGAGAGAATAACACACACACACAAGTGAGTGGGTGAGTATGTGTGTGGGGTGAGGGTGAGGTGTACGCGTAAAACGTGTTTTTACGTTTTTATTATTATTATTTTTTTTTAATGTTAAATGTTATAAATGTAAAAGGGGTAAAAGGTTTAAATGTTAAATGTAAAAAATGTAAAAAAAATGTTATAAAAAATGTTATAAAAATGTAAAAATATTATAAATGTAAAATAAAAATTTTTAAAATGTAAAAATGTATTATAAAAATGAAAAAATGTTATAAATGTAAGTTATAAATTTTAAAAATTATAAATGTAAAAAAAAAGTTATAAAAATGAAAAAATGTTATAAATGTAAGTTATAAATTTTAAAAATTTTAAATGTAAAAAAAAAGTTATAAAAATGAAAAAATGTTATAAATGTAAGTTATAAATTTTAAAAATTTTAAATGTAAAAAAAAAGTTATAAAAATGTAAAAATGTTATAAAAAAAGTAAAAATGTAAGTTATAAAAATGTAAAAATGTAAAAGTTGTAAAAAAGTAGTTATAAAAATGTAAAAGTTGTAATAAAAACTAAAACAAAGGTATTAGTAAAAAATGTTATGTATTTTCAGGTTTTCGGTTCTCACGAGGAAGTAATTGAGTGGACACAAAATATAGCTCGTGAGCTCGGTTTTGTAATTGTTAAAGATAGAACCAAATCAGAAGATGGTCATATGAACGAAATCAATTACAGGTGTACAAAGGGTGGGATGTATGTACCTCAAGGTAGTGGCAGACGGAAAACCAAAACATGTAAAACTGGTTGTCCATTCAGATTAAATGCGAAATATCATCGAACAAAAAATTATTGGGTATTGAGGGTGAAGGATGATACGCATAATCATGATATGCTAGATTCATTGCATGGTGTGCCATATGCAATGCGATTAAAGGATGATGAGTTGGGTTTGGTCAGAGAATTGACAGATTATAACGTACGACCACTTAATATACTTTCGACAATAAAGGGTCGTAATCCGGATAACGTGTCTAGCGTTAGAACTATATATAACGCACAAGATAAGTTCCGGAGAGTCAGAGTAGGTGATAGAACTCCAATTCAAGTCCTTTACTCGCATTTGCAAGAATCAGGGTATACATGGTACCCGAGGGTAAATGAGCATACCAACGAGCTTGAGGAGCTATTTTTTGTGCACCCCATGTCGTATGCTATATGGTGTACATTCCCTGAAGTCATGCTGATGGACTCCATGTACAATACCACGGTGTTTAGATTGCCGTTGTTGGAAATTGTTGGACTAACTTCAACAAACAAAACATTTTCAATGGCGTATAGCTTTTTATCCAGTGAACAAGGGCATAATTTTAGATGGGTATTGCAACATGTGAAGCAAGTGATTGGCGAAAGATATTACCCACGTGTTATCGTCACTGACAGAGATTTAGCGTTAGTTGGGGCAATAAGAGCAGAATTTCCTGACGCTCACTAATTACTCTGTCGATGGCATATACAGCAAAACATACTTAAGTTTTGCAAAAATAAATTCACAGATGGGAATATTGACTATGATTCCATTAAAAACCGATGGGATTGGATGGTTAAAGCTCCGACCTTCGAATCGTTCGAGCGACATTATCGACGCCTACAAGAGCTATTGGTCAACCATCAGGGTACTTAATTATTAATTGATTGTTTTTAATTATTTAATAAATATGCACCCGAATGACCTTTTATTAATTCATTGTTTTTTTCAGATGTCGCTTTGTATCTGCATAACTGGGTGCAAGATTACGCACCCATGTTTGTCTCGTATATTACCGACCGATATCAATCCTACGGCCAGACAACAACGTGTAGAGTTGAGGCTCACCACGCGTTGTTAAAATTATATTTGGACGGCACACAGTCCAAATTAGACAGGTTGTTGAGGTCGGTCGATAAGATTCTCATGACGCAAGAAGATGCGATAAAAGAGACTTTCAATAGAAGCATGAACGAGAAACTAATTAAGTGTGATGTACCACTATTTCACGAATTAACGTATAAAGTTTCTAAACATGCTTTGAACCTCATGCACAAAGAACTCCACCTGAATATCACCCCAGAAGAATGTAGCCATAAGAATAGGGCAATATACGGACTACCATGCTTTCACGAGATGCGAATCTATGTTATTCATGGTAGGTATATTAAATTTATAACTATCAAGTTGTTTTCCACATTAATATCAGTAATTTATACAAGTCACTTTAATTGAATTCAGGACGCCCCATTCCACTGGAACGAGTTGATATTTTTTGGAGAACCCTATCTGTTCCGTGGCCTGTTATCAATAGGCCCCCGAATAAAGATGGCTCTTCCAGCGAACATGGTGGTGATGATGATGACAATACTTCGTTTAACGATGGCATGCGACAATTCAAGAATATTTTTAGCAAATCAACATCGTTTGTCAAGAAGAATATGTTAACGAAGTTAAAAGATATATTCCAACCTGAATCTGCTGACACACGTGAACCAGCTATTCAAAAAAATAACCGTGGACGTCCGAGCGCAAAGGACGAAAAGGGCAAGGCTACACAAGTCCCGGACTTGAATGAAGTTCCGGACTTGAATGAAGTCCCTGACTTTGATGAAGTACCAATCGTAGATCACCGAAGAAGTACAAATTCAAGATCTACAAAAGCGCCGAACATGCGGAAAGAACCTGCAAGACATAGCTCTTACACGGGTGATACTCTACGCCACATATTTTATGCTGGAGATAGTGTGAGCAATGCGTTTATTAAGAATATTCCACCTGTTTTCCGTCCACTCGTAATAAGCATACTTAATGTTGAGGGTGATGGAAATTGTGGGTTTCGGTGCGTTGCCCACAGTCTTGTTCAAAACGAAAATAGGTGGGACGAAGTCAGAGGTATGTTGTTGCAAGAGTGAGATTATCATAGGCAAACTTACATAGCTATGTGGGAGCAACAAGACTTTGACCGACTTTGGTATACAATAGACTGGTTCAATGGACCTGCACCTAACGATCGCTGGATGGTGATGCCACTCACGGGGCTGGTTATCGCTTCAAGCATTCACCGACCTGTTGTATTTATATCTGATCAAGGTTGGAACACATGTTTTCCACTTTTTACCGGGCCAAACTCATCACAAGGAACCGACCCCATTGTGATTGCCCGTATGGGTGCTCACTACATTTTACTGACGCTCGACAGAGATTTTCGACTACCCTATATCCATCCACAATGGAGGCATTTCAGAGAGCCAGTTGCAGCCGAATGGGCAACTTCGTATCAACATCGACTAATGGTTCTTTGATTTATGTTGTAAATAATAGAGACACCGACAAAACCATTGTAAATGATTACTGATTTATGTTGTAAATAATAGAGATACCGACAAAACATAGTGAATCAAATATAAAAGTTATTTGTATTTGTAAATAATAGAGACACCGACAAAACCATTGTAAATGATTACTATATTTGTAAAAATGCATTCTTTGTAATTTTTGTACTTGTAAAACAATGTAAATAATTATTGATTTTATATTGTAAATAACTGTTTGTATTATATAGTAGATGATTAAATATTTATTTAAATTAGTAAATAACATTATTGATTCATTATGCAAATTCTTTGGTCAGATGAGCCAAAGAAATCCTTTCTGGTGCCGATGTAATAGAGGATTTATTGTAGAACGGAAATCCTGGCAAGATGGTAGTCGTGGGCGACTGTTTTATGCAGGTCCTCTTTCAGTG
This sequence comes from Artemisia argyi, assembly GCA_030686995.1. Classification (NCBI taxonomy): domain Eukaryota; kingdom Viridiplantae; phylum Streptophyta; class Magnoliopsida; order Asterales; family Asteraceae; genus Artemisia; species Artemisia argyi. The sequence goes on along the minus strand of CM060678.1, from coordinate 193,399,948 downwards.
GTAAATAATCATACGTTTGCTTAGTTATGTAAATAATTTGTTTGTTAAAAATACATTTCTTATTATTTTCTTAACATGTAACAACCAGGTACACAAGACTATGGGTGTCGATACTTCGCGTGGAAAGATGAATTTGAAGCAGAACACTTTAATCAACCTTCTTCTTCAACGCATTGCTCAAACTGCGTTGCTACAAAAAATGAGAACAAGTTGTTGAAGGCAAGAATAAAGGTGCTGGAAATGGAGTTAGAAATGGCAAAGAATCCTGAGGATCACGCTTGTCCGTCAAGTGCCCGGCTCCATGATCTTTTAAATGAGATGAATAATGTTCATATGTCGTAGATGTTGTTGTTTTTAAATAATATGTATAACGTTGTCGTTTAATTTAATAATAACAGTTGTTGTTGCAGTTATTTAACGTGGTAATATTTAACGTGCTATTATACAAACAAAATAATTATACAAAATATTATACATATACAAAACATTATTAAACACAAATATACAAAATATTATACATATACAATACATCTTTTTAAACACAACACACAACATTTTTTTCAAAAAAAAAAAAAAAAAAAAAAAAAAAAAAAAAAAAAAAAAAAAAAAACTAAACTAAACTAAACGACAAAACTGAAAAAGTTAAAAAAAACAAAAACAAAAAAGTACTACCCTAGGGGGTAGACCCCGCCCAACTAAAAAACTAGCCACCGTGATTATAACCCAACCCTTGTTAGAAATAAAAAAAAAAAAAAACACATTTTTAATCAAATAAAATAGAGTAAAGACCAAACTTTTTTTACATACCAAGGGACTAATCTCCACCCTCTATCTTTATTTGATCTAATGGATGAGATTAATCCCAACAATTTAAAAAAATCCACTTTCATCCTTTATTTTCAAATATTAATATCTTTTAAACCGTTAATCGTTAAGCGAAAAAAATATACCGTTACGACGAGCATTTAATTATCTTTTTATAGATAGGCTAATTGATATATTTTCGACAAATTTTTTTTTTTCGTTTTTTTCACGTTTTTTTTCGTGTCCGAAAAAATCAAATATGATATTACATATCATATCATATATGATATTCCATATCATATATGATATTATATGTAATGTCATATATGATATTACATATCATATATGATATTCAATATCATATATGATTTTTTTCGGCCAGGAAAAAAAACGTGAAAAAAACTATTTTTTTTTCGAAAGTATATCAAAGTGCCCGTCTATAGAAAGATAATTAAATGCCCGTCGGGATGGTGTAATTATTTTCGCTTAACGATTAACGGTTTAAGAGATATTTAAATTATAAAAAATGGGTGAAATAATAAAATCCTTTTAATCTCAACCATTGATTTCCTTTTTAGATGGATGGTGGGGATGAGTCCCTTGATATGTGAGGAATGTTTGGTTTGTAGAATAACTCGACTCAGTAAAATATCCATAACAGATAATTTATTTTATTTCTCCACTCATATTAAATCTCAACATCACATCTTATGTTCAAATTGAACATGCGATGATCTCAATCCTTATCAATGACATCTTTCTAATTGAATATTACTCCTACTATATTTTAAAATGTGGAGTACATGTTAAATTTTGTAGATTAATAAAAGAGAAAATTCCAAAAAGCCCTGTTCACCTCATGTGATTATCATTTTTAGACCGGTAAATTCCTCCCCCACTAAATAGGCATATGTCACTTTGGAATTGGGCTACCTAGTTAAAATGATGACACGTGCCTCATGTAATACTATTTTGTCTTTAGTATGTCTTATTGTAAATTACATATATAAATTCTTCTTCATTAGTTATTACATATATACCAACCACCCATCACCACCCAAAATCAATCAATCGGGACCAGAATTACACAGCACCTTCAGGAACACAATCCACTCTAAAATACAAACAACTAGAGCAATAATACCAACATGGCATAATCTTTAACTAGACAAGAAGCGCAACAATTTTATACATAAACCCAAAATAAACAAGATCAAACTTTTACTACATCTTAATTGAACTACCTTCAATCTAATACCATAAATTTCATCACAAGCATTAAATACTCAATCTTTTTCAAACAATAATTAATACAAACACTCTATCATATTCAATTTCATCTAAAACAATTCCATAAATTATTAATTGAATAAATAGGGTTTCGAATGAACATACGATAAATTTTGAGTTTTTGTTGTTGTGTGTTAAAACTAATAAGGGAGGTATGCTCGGATTGGTAGTATACAAGCTCGTTCATGTTTAGTTTGTGGATAACAACAATTTTTTTGGTTGGCGTTTTGGTGGTGGCCAGAGGTTGGTGGTGGTCGATGGAGAAAGTGAAGTGGTTTGGTATTTATAATAAGACATAATAAAGTCATGATTTTAACTAGGTAGCCAATTTCAAGGTAGACCATGTCTATTTGGGGAAAAAATATTTTTTCGGTTCTATAAAAGGTTACATCAGAGGCGACCGGGGTAATGGTACGTTAATTTTTTGAAAATTATTAAAATATAAAAATATCCTTTATGGTCATTTTACGTGTTAACTCATGAAATAATCTAATTTGTTAAATACTTAAAAACTGATTATTGCGATATCAAACATCATAGTCAAATTCAAATACAACATAATCACGTTTTGAAACAATTGATTACCTAATTATGCATTTTTAAAATTCATAATCTATTTTCAATAAGTAATCTCAAACACCCACTAAGATGCAATAATAAAATGTATTTCTAGAATATTAGTGTTTGATACCAAAAATAAATGGGATACGAATGTAAATATATGAGTAATAAGTATAATATACATGAAAAAATTATTGCTAAACATCAGTTTTAATTGTTTATTTCTCATGGAATTTTGACTAAACCTTATTGTGATTTGAGAAAAAAAAAACGTGAATAAAATACTCGTAGTTTATACAGTTTCAAAAATAAAGTTGGAAAGTTGGTTGAATAATCTTGATTGCTGTGTTGGTTAAAAGTGCTTTGATTCATAAAATCTTATGTTAGGACAAGTGTATAAGACACAGTGTTCTAAAAGGCGTCGCAAAGGTGTTGCTAAAATGCGAGGCGTGGCCTCGCCGCTACGAAATGGACCTTGGCGGCTGATATAGGCGTGACGCAAAAAAGCGTAAAATAAGACGCGAAAAGGCGCGTCTTTTGGTAAGACATGGCGCCACTTTTTGAACCAGTTTATTATTTATTTTATTTTATTTATTTTTTGAACTATTTTAAACTAGTATTTGAAATTTGGACTATTTGATATATGGGACTGATAATTATATAGTAAGTAGTAGTCTAAATGTCTAATATAGTACGAGTAATATAATCTAAAATTATAAATATATAAATCTATAAATATTTTTTTGCCGCTTTAGTGACACTTTAAGAAACGCAAAGGCTCCGCCATAGCGCGTAAGATTTGAGGCGTGGTCATGCCTCCACGCCACGCCTCACACCTTTTATTAAAACATGCACTTAGGTATGATAAAAATTAATGCTAGGATTGCTAGCATTTGTAAATAAGAATTAAATTATAAAGTGTAACACTTACTCCCATGCATATAAAAGAAGAGTTTTGCTAAAAACAACTCTTAGGTTAGAGTTGTTAGTTTTCGAAATTTATGTTAAGACAATACATAATGTCTAAAGAAAACCATTTAAAATTATCCAAAATCACTAACCATCTCTTAAAATTTCACTCTCCTTTTATTGGTCATATTGGCGAAAAATACGAAGCATGTTTCTGACTATATCTTAATTTAGCTTAGTTTATGATAAATTTGTTATTAACAAACAATATTTAGCATTTCTCATATTAGTAACGATTTCAAATAGTTCCTACAAGATTATGTAGTGATTCACTGCCTCAGTTTCTAAATATTTAAATGTAATTTATTTTGGAAACTCTGACTGATTATTGAGCTAATTTTCAAACCATTTTGATTAGTATAGAATATATAAAACGTTACAGTGTTTAGCTTATCAAGGTCATAAATAGCGTGAGGCGTGGCGTGGCGGCATAGTCAAGACTCAAATCTTAACGTGAGGCGTGACTGCATGGCGTTTTAAAGGCGTGAATTAAGGCGGTAAAAAATATTTATAGATTTATAGATTTATATTAAATTTCATTAATATATCATATATATTTCATATACATCGAGTTTACAAAAAGTATTATTCATATATACGAAACACTTGGCAAGTAGTAGTACAATAGGATTTTAATCAAAATATAGAAGATTATTCTCTTTCAATTATGTGACACCGACATTGGTCTTATTTCAAATCCTTTCAATAATGAAATATAATATAAATCTAAAAGTAACACTTGGCAAGTAGTAGTTAATCGTCCTATGGTGTCTAAAGTAACGTAGTACCACTCACGTCGGGATTTCTTTCATCATATGGCTCGGGTTCATTGGATTTTTTTGACATACGTTTACCTCGACTATTTGGTTTTGGGGGAGACGAAGCTTCGGGGCCAACTTTACATTGTGAGGATCGGGTTTGTGGTTGTGTTTGTTGCTCGAATTGAGGCGTGGGTTTTTTTGGGAATTTTGTTGCCACATCATAAACAATTGTTTTTTTTTGGGTAAAATGTCAACGACCCGGTAAATATATTACTCCAAAAAACATTTAAGTACAACGGATATGAGTGAATCCCATATCTCAGCCCGTTACATAGGCGAAAAGCTTACATAACAAGATACTTCCTATTTTCTAGACAAGAAAACCAAACCACTACCACATAATATAGAAAGACTCGGACAAAAATATAAACTACTTCCTACGACCTTGGAGATTAAAGCCATAAATGGCATTAAGAGTATCCAATTCCCTAGGAAGATCATAAATTTGTTTCGAGTAATCATCATAGTCATCAAACTCATCTTCACGCTCATGACCTCCACCAAAAAGATTTGCTGATTCGTCGTAAGTGTTAAGAACCTCCTCCTCATCACTATCAGAAACCACAACATTACCCACCTTAAAAAATGGGTTATCCCTCTTAGTGACAGATGCAGACGGAATAGGATGACCTTCATCATCCACAAGAGTAGTTTTCCCATCGATAATTAGCTTTTCAAGCTTACTAATCATAAACAATTGTTGTTGTTGCTCGGGTGTCAAATTAAGTGGGTTAGGGAAAGGATTTCCAAAACCCATTAAGTTCAAAAAACTCTCGTCACATTCTGACATTTTTTTTGTGAGAATAGAAGTATATGATTTATTTATTTATTTATTTATTTTTTTGGTGAGAATAGAAGTATAAGTAAAGTGGGTATATTATATATATAAGGGTTTATTATTATTATTGTTATTTTAAATATAACCGTTGTTTAACAACGGTTATTATTATTATTATTATTATTATTATTATTATTATTATTATTATTGCCGTTGCATTTATGATACTATGTAGTCAATGGTGTCACAACGCCGTTGGGGCGTTACCACTCACAGCGCTCTTAATTAAAGTTATTTCATAACAAAAGTTACCAAAACCGAAAAGTTAAAACTCCAGACTATCAATTTTTATAACGAATATTTCGATATCTTTTTGTTTTCTTTTTTCCAACGAGTCAAGAAACAATGAATATTTTACTAATCAACGAGTCAAGAAACAATGAAAAGTTAAAACTCCAGACTGTTGGTAATTAATTTGGTGTAAAAAGAAGAAAAACATGTTCGGATACGACTACTAGTCGACATCGACCATCAGAATGCACTATACTCTATATACATGCATGTATGACTTATTTTCTTTGCATTTCCATCTTCAGGAATTGCAGCAGTTTTGACTCAGCTCTTAATAGTTCATTAATTTCACACCCATATCATCCTATATTCATATCTATCTTTTTATTCCTCCCATCATATTCTTCATTTCTTCATCAATGGCTTCAACAAAATTTAAGTTTATGTTGGTTATAATACAAAGTTTTGTTATGTTGCTAAGAGTTGTTGAATCAGTTGTACCACAACAAGAAGGTAACAAAGTTATATTTTCTACCCTTTTTGGGTGAAAAAAATAAAGCCATGATTTAGTTTGCCTTATAAAGTTATGTTATTGTTTCTTAATTAATCTTTATTTAGATGCTTAATTAGTATTACGTAGTTACGACATATGGGTTGAAATTTTGAATTTTGGCTGGTTTGCTGCTTGGTTTGGAGATAAGACTATGAGTTTTGTTACAAATTTATGTGAGAAAGTTGTATGTTTCTATATGTGTTCACAAATTAAGTACTAAATATTTATCAGAACTTTGTTGGAAATTTAAGAATTTATACGAACTTAAGTGATTTGAATTTGCAAGTGAAATCGTATATCTTATCCTGGTTGTGATTGCATTAATCATTTTGGAGTAATTAGTGAGTTATTTAATATACTGATTTATGATATAGCAAAATGATTGAATATTTGAAATCCCACATGATTGGTTTGACTTTAGTAATATAGGAATTTGATTAATAGACCTAATGCATCGGCCTAATCATGGACATAATGCTTAAAATACTTGTACAGTATGCACTGTACAAGTATTTTAAGCATTATGTCCACTGTACAAGTATTTTAAGCATTATGTCCATGATTAGGCCTATGTATTAGGTCCCCCTATCAAAGGTTCTAGTATATATGCTATCTTTCTTATTCAGTTTGGTTAGAAAATATTTTGATTTTTTTATGTTGACTTTATTTAGTGGAGGCTGTTGGAAACATTTTTGCTGCAATGAATGCAACAAGTTGGAGGTTTAATGGTGACACTTGCACTCTTGAAACCATTGCCGAAGTGCCAAGGCTATCTCAGGAAGCTAATGCTAGCATTGGATGTGCTTGCAACATTGGCAACGACACCAATTGTCATGTCGTAAGGATGTAAACACTTCTGTCTTTAACTATTTGTTAAGCTTAATATCATTTGGCACTTCCTTTATGTCGTGACAAAAAAATTATATTATTAACCCTCAAACAAGATTAGCTGACACTAATTTCAATATATAATACAATTACTTCTTATGGTAAGCACACTTGGACTTTTGAAGTCAAACTTTTCCTATATTTGACCTCCTCAACGCGAACACTCTTCAATAAAAAGCCTTTGTTTTATATTAGTGCTAACGCGCCCCTACACCTAGTAGCTAAAGTACTTGGTGAATTAATAAAACCAGTGATGCTGATAAGTGCCAACACTTCTGATTTGTTTTTATAATGCACATGTAGCACACACCAGTTCTATAGTCTGGACGGGATACTGTCACCTGAACTAACAAAGCTTCCTTACCTTCGATCCGTGTAAGTCCTCTGTTAAACACATAGTAAACTTAGATTCTGAGTATTATATGAATCAAGATATAGTGAAACTGAAGTGTATACTGTTATTTTTGCAGTGATCTTGCTTATAATTACTTAGGAGGCGCAATACCGCCTGAATGGGGTTCAACGCGGTTACAAGACCTGTAAGATATAATGATTTTGCATATGAGAACTTTAAGATGTAAACTGATAACTTATCCTTCCGTGCGCAGGTCTCTTCTTGGCAACCGTATATCGGGCGAAATTCCACCGGAACTAGGCAATATCACCACTCTCACAAAACTGTAAGTTGTATGCTTTTCGTTTTCTTTTTCACTTCTTCTCTAGTCAATTTTGACTATTTACCACAAGGTTAAAATTCTTTGGATGATTTCAAATTTCATAACATTTTTCTTAACATACTCATCTAGCTATAACTCTGTATCAGGGATCTTGAAGCAAACCAGCTTACAGGAGCTGTTCCTGCTGACTTAGGGAGATTAAATAATTTAGCCTCTTTGTAAGGCTGATTAAGTTTTTCGACTTATAAATCATTGTTCATGAATTACATGCCATTTAAGTTTATACTTTTATGATATTGTATATCAGGATCTTGTCTTCAAACCAGTTTACTGGTAGGCTGCCAACAAGTCTTGGTCGACTAAGAAGTCTAACAAACTTGTAACTTTCTTTTACCTTTTTATCTTATTCAAAGTTTTACCATTTCACCATATTATTGGCTAAGAGTGAGAATATTGTTTGTGTATAATGCAGTAGAATAAACGAAAACAACTTCAGTGGGCCGATACCTGATTTTATACAGAATTGGAGACTACTTACTAGATTGTAAGATGTTCTATATGTTTTCTTTTTTAGTATCATGTATTGTTAAAATATAGTATTATGATTACACATTTGGGTCATCTCATTTATTACATGTTCATGATCGTTCAAAGTCTGATCTTCGGTTAATTTTTAAGAGAGATTGTTGCGAGTGGACTCACGGGACCTATTCCTTCAAACATATCTCTTCTGGAGAACCTAAATGATCTGTGAGTGTAATCTTATATTACATCCATTATCATTAGATAAAAAAGTACTCTAAATTGAGTTGCTAATAGTTTCCCGTATTTTGCAGGAGAGCTAGTGACATATCTGGACCGGCTCAAGGATTTCCTCAGCTTCAAAATGCTGCAGGAATAATAAGATTGTAAATATAGCTTCTTAGCATTGACTTTTATACTAAGTCCGTACATACATTGACATTTCCATTCAAAAATATAGGATCTTGAGAAACTGCAACATTTCTGGGGAATTACCGGGTTATATTTGGCAAATGAGACAACTTATATTGCTGTAAGTATACATAAAATAGGACATTGTTGTTTTAAATTTTCATGATAATAACGTTTCATGTCAAACTTTCCTGCAATTTGACAGGGATACAAGTTTTAACAGTTTATCAGGGACAATATCTGATGATGTCCTCGGTAGGACCTTGCGATTAGTGTAAGTTTTAGTTATTTAATTTTGTAGTGTTTCGTTTACAATTACTGCAGTATATTATGAAGCTATGGGTTACTAAATAAGCATCATGATGTGGTTTTGAATAGGTTTTTAACTGGTAACATGCTAAGTGGAAACATACCAGATTCGCTTTTAGTAAACGGGGCGAGTATGTAAGTTTGTTTCGCGAACCACATTGTTAAAAGTGTGTGTGACATTTTTATAGAAAAGTTAACATTATTTATGAATATTGTCGTACAGTGATCTTTCCTACAACAATTTTACATGGCAAGGACCTAATCAAGCCTCATGTCGACAGAACACGTAAGATTTCTTCCCAAGTTATTTTGGATGACACTTGAAACTTCATTGCTTAAAATTTTATTTCATTTGTTGTTATATCAGGAACACATACGTAAACATATTTAGAAGCTCTTCGACAGAAAATCCGATGTAAGATAGTTTCCATTGCTTTTACTTGAACAAGCCCAGTTTTTATATTCCTTCTTTTATCACATGACTTTGGTGTTTTATATTATACGATGATATTGTCTACAGACAGGATGTGCTTCCCTGCACTGAGGATGTCAAGTGTCCTAAATGTGAGTATTTTCTACCTCTAAATCTACGATGGTATCCATCTATTGGGGACAAAAAAGGAACATTAATGGATCAACCCAACCCACCCATCCCTGCTATTTGATTCTCACATAGGTGCATTTGACTTAATAACAGATTCATGTTCTTTACATGTTAACTGTGGTGGGGATGATATAAGGACTGAAGATAGAAATGGTCAGTCGGTTCTGTACGTAGGAGATGCCAACGTGGATGGTGGAGCCGCCAGGCTGTATGAAACAAACAACAACTGGGGATTTAGTAGCACAGGAGACTTCTTGGATGACAACAGTTTTCAGAACAATCTCTACATAGCATCTTTGCAAGGGAACACAAACTTACCTCCAATTTATAGAACTGCTCGCCTCTCGCCGCTTACACTCACTTACTTCAGCTATTGTTTGGAAAATGGTGAATACGCAGTTAATCTGCACTTTGCAGAGTTACAGTTTGCTAACGATAGTACGTATAGAAGTCTTGGCAGGCGGGTATTTGATATTTATATTCAGGTAATAATAAAATAAGTATATTGTCAAGAGTGTAATTAGTCAATTCAACGGTTATTATATGTGTTCTTTGTGATTTAGGGAAAACTGGATAGAAAATATTTTAATATTGAAGATGAGGCTGGTGGGTTTGGTATACCTGTGGTGGTGCCATTTAACGCTACTGTGACTGATAACATCTTGGAGATACGGTTTTATTGGGCTGGTAAAGGAACAACCCGCATTCCGAGAAGAGGAGTATATGGACCTCTCGTATCGGCTATCGATGTTGATCCTTATTTTAAAACTTGTTCGGTTGAAGGAAAGAAGACAAATAAGGGTGTTTATATAGGTGTTGGTATTGGTGTTCCGTTTCTTATTATTTTGATCTTGGTCATCTTGTGGAGGAAAAAATGTATGAAGGGTCAGAGAAAGAACGATAAATGTACGGAGTATGACCGTTACTTATCTTTTGACTTTCTTGATTTATTTGTTTGACTCGTTGCTCATGTGAAATGCTTATCTTGAACAGATTTTGAAGGAATGGAGTTCAAAATGATTTCGTTTTCTTTGAAGCAGTTAAAGCATGCAACAAACAACTTCAATGTTTCAAATAAAATAGGGGAAGGAGGTTTTGGGCCTGTTTATAAGGTAAATAATCTAGCAGCAAGAAATGTTGTTTTTATGGTAATTTTTGTTTGTACTAATAAACTTGGGTGTGATGGTTGCAGGGTACTTTGACTGATGGGACAGTTGTGGCGGTTAAGCAACTTTCGTCTCACTCAAAGCAAGGAAACCGTGAATTCTTGAATGAGATTGGTGTGATTTCATGTTTACAACACCCCAATCTTGTTAAGCTTCATGGATGTTGCATTGAAGGAGATCAATTGTTGCTAGTTTACGAGTATTTGGAAAATAATAGCCTTGCAAATGCATTGTTTGGTGAGTTTCCTTTAGTTCTCTTGTTTTACAGACACATTGTCTTTTGAGGTCGACTAACCCATTCTTCAAATTCACAATTGATCTAGTTTTGTGGTAAAACTAGCTACATCAAACTCTCTCCCATGTGTAAACATGTTAAAATATTGTATTTATTTACTAAATTTCTTGAGAAGTGCATAAATTAACATGGGGTTTGAAAATTAGATTTACTTTGTTTGACCTTTATAGTCAACTTTTCCCTTTTATTTGAAATGGAGTAACCTCTGCATCATCAAAATTGTTGTTATATATACAGATGCAGATAAAACCCGGTTAATGCTAGATTGGCCAGAAAGGTTCAATATATCTATTGGGATAGCTCGAGGTTTAGCTTTTCTTCACGAGGAGTCAAGTATCAAAATCGTACACCGGGACATCAAAGCCACAAATGTGCTGCTTGATAAAGATCTAAACCCGAAAATATCTGATTTTGGCTTGGCAAAGTTAAACGAGGACGACAAGAGTCACGTTACCACTCGAGTTGCAGGAACAATGTAAACCCTCAATACTTACAAAAACCTGACAATCATTTTTGAATCCTTTTTTTCAGTACCAACAGTTTTACTAACAAAAAGTTTACGAATTTGCAGCGGATACATGGCACCAGAATATGCTCTCTGGGGTTACTTGAGTGATAAGGCAGATGTTTACAGCTATGGAGTCGTGCTGTTAGAACTCGTTAGTGGCAAGAACAATAATAGTTATGTACCAACTAACGACTGCACATGTCTTCTAGAATGGGTAGGCTTCTAGGTTTCATGCTCAAATCTTTAACATTGCTGTTTGTAAGTCACTATCTTCTAATTTTGTTTCAACTTTCAAACCGAGATAATGCAGGCTTGTAGATTAGAAACAAGTAAACGATACGAAGAGCTTTTCGACGAAAAACTAGAATCAACGATCAACAAACAAGAAGCTGAAACCGTAGTAAAAGTAGCACTTCTTTGCACCAATGGTTCTCCATCGATGAGACCGACAATGTCTGAGGTTGTAAACATGCTCGAAGGCAAAACATGTGTACCAGAAATAGTACCAGAAGCAAACGGCTCCACATTAGATCTGAGATTCAAAGCCATGAGAGACTTTAGAGGCCAGAGTGGAAGTGGAAGTCAAATTCAAAGTCAAAGCCAAAACTATAGCACCATTAGAACAGATACAGATTATACATTGACATCATCTAGTGATCCTCTTGTGAGCCAGCAGATGGATACCAGATCTTACTGATATTCACATTTTTTTGTTCCATTTGATGTTATATTTGTAAAATTATACAGTTTGTATAAAGTTCAACCAAAAAGCATCTGTATAATCTAATTGTACAAGGGAAATTTGCATATCGGCATGTATTTTTAATTTGACTCACTTTTGTGGCATATTGCGAAAACTATGACTTTTCTTCTAAACGCCAAGATTACCTTATATTACCAAAACTATACTTTTTCTAGACCTACATTATTGCGAAGTGTTACGGATAGATTGCAAAATGAATCGCACTGTTTTTTAACTACCTAAACCAAATAAATGCCTAACGATAGTATTACAAAATTCACTATCTGTTTGACATACTTAACTTTCTTTACTTGTTCAACTTTGTTCGTATACACTTATTCAACTTTCCAACATTGAGGGTTTAATTGAGTGGATTTGAAGTGTCATGTATTTAGGGTTAGGGTTTTGATATAAATTGGGGATGAAGATGAAGAAAAAAAATCATATCTTATAATGGTCTGGTCTATATCAAGTGATGGTCAAAAGGTGAGCAGAACCGGTCCTAATCAGGGGAGTTAGAACATGGAACTGAACTGATCCGTATCTATTGTTTGGTCTATAAATCGATTCGTTTTTTTTATCGATGGTTGTCTATGAACCGGTTCTCTCTTTAAGTATCTATGGTCTGGTAAGGTGATTTGACATATTATTCTTTCGTATGGTGGGTCACGTGTGGGATTTAACTTTCTTTTTTTCCAAAATAGTTACTAGTATAACAAAGTTTTAATATATATCTTTTTACAAGTAAGTTTCGCTTCATGGTTGGTTGCAATAACATAAAAAATTGTCAAACTTCATTACCAGTCGTAATAGAGATGATAGACAATTCAGTTTCACGTCAACTTTTTCCTCGTCAATATCACCAACATCAATATAGTTTAATAAGACAACTAATATGAAAAAAAACTGTAGAAATAGACTCTCACTTACTCTCTCTCTTCTAACTAACTTCCATCCAACCTCCATTAAAATACCTTTAAAACCTTGATTTGATCTCTAATTTGAACAAATTTCCAAAATCTAAACCGTGCATTCAACTCAGAATCCAATTCCGAATCGATTGGTGTCATTTTCCCCAAAATTTAACCTGTTTTTCAGTTTTTCAATTTTGGCGCCTGAATCTGATTTTCAAGATCTGATCAATTAGTCATTGTAACACTACAATTCGATCAATTGTGAATACTTATTAAACTAATTGAAGTGATCAATTGTACTTAATCATGTCTCTGAGAGGGCGAGCTTCTAAACGGAAAACAAAATTACCGAATAGACTTAAGGACACTGATTATGAAGGACTGAAGAATAATAGAACTAATACAAAAGGTGATGAGTCTAAAATTGATGAAACATTGGGGGAAAAGGTTGATAATAGGGCTGATGTATGTAGCAGATCAAAAAGAGGGTACTGATAGTCAAAAGAAGGAAGTGGAATGTTTGGATTCAGGTGTTAGTGTATCTGTGGGAGATAAGGGGTGTTTGGATGCTGTCGAATTTCCAACACTGAATGAATCTATTAGGAAGAAAGGGGTTAGTATGAGTAAGGCTGTTAGTAAAAATGGGAATGGAAGTATTGTGGAAACTGGAGTAGTGAATGAAGTTGGTTCTCCTCCTCTTAACTCAAGAGAGAAGGATGGAAATAATGTTGCTAAGGATGCTATTGGTGATGATTTGCAGAGTGCAGTTAAGGAGGTTGGTAAGCAATCGTTATCTGGTAATACTAATCAAGTACCATTGTCTTTTGCTAGTACAGTTAAGATTGGTAAAGAAGAATTGGATAATAAATTGGAACTGGTTCCACTAGCTATAAGGGATGGTAGAGAGTTAGTAGTCACTGAAGATGAAATTGTTAATGAAGGATGCTTGAAATGGAAACATACACTGTGTGGACACTTTGTGGGTTACAAAAGGCCATATGCTGAGATAAGATACAATTTATAGAGAATGTGGAGTAAATTTGGACTCATAGATATTGTGACACAGAGTGAATGGTACCTATTCAAGTTTAAAGATGAAATGGGCATGGATCAGGTACTTGAAAGTGGCCCATGGATGGTGAATAACAAACCATTATTTGTTAAGAAATGGGACAACAGTTTAAACCTGGGAAAATGTGAGCTAAAAACCTTACCACTATGGATCAAATTATACAATATACCATTGATTTCCTGGACTGCTAAGGGTATTAGTGCAATTGCAAGCAGTTTAGGAAAACCCCTGTTAATGGATAAAAATAACTGCCAAAATGTGTCATGAGGGTACAGGAAGGGTAGGGTATGCTAGAGTTCTCATTGAGATGGAAGCAGGTAAGGTTTAAAAAGAATATTTAAGTGTGTTATAGAGGTGGGGATCCAAATAAGGAATGCTATAGATTTGTTGATGTTGAGTACACATGGAAGCCTCCAATATGTGGTGAGTGTGGTATATTTGGTCACTATATATCAAACTGTGGGAGTAAGAAAGATAAGGAGATGAATAGAACTGGTAACAATGAGGTGAACAAATTGGATAATGGGCAAAACAGATATGGTAATAATATGCAAAAACAGAACAGAACAGAGCAAAATCAAGATAAACTACATAAGGGTGTTGGGGTGAGAAAGGCTAGAACTAAGTTTGAATTCAGACCTATTGATAAAAGCAAAATGGCTGCAAAGGATGTGAATTTTGAATAAGAGTAATATAGGTGATAAAGCAAGTACTTCTGAGATACCAATGGACAAGACTCCTTCAAGAAGTCCACCTCCAACCAACTCTAATCAAAGCCCAAGAAAAAGCTGGAATATAGGCAAGGAAAACATGGAAAATTTGAAGAGAAGTGCCAACAAATTTGCTATGCTTGGAGTTATTGATGAAACTGATGAATTAATAGGGTTGCATGTGACTGCTAAAGAAATGGTTGATAAATATGTTAATTACTTGAGGAAACAACTTGAAGCAGAGTATATAAGCTGGTCTAAAGAAGTGCAAGAGTATTTTAATGAACAATGGAATAAGAAATGTACTGAGAAGACACAAGAAATTGAAGATGTGTATGAGGAAACTAATGGTATTGCAAGAGATATGGCTGAAAATGTATTGAATGGGTTGGCTACTGATTTGCTAACCAAGGATTTCAACCAAAAAGATAATTTCCAATGTTGAACATGAATGCTGAACTTAGAATTGTTGCATGGAATGTGAGAGGAATGTGTAATAAGGATATGCAAAAAGAGGTCAAAAAGTTCATTGTGGAGGAAAAACTGAGTATTTGTGCTACTTTGGAGACTCACATCAAACCTAGTCAGATTACTAAAATCAGTGAGTTTGTGTACGGAAGATGGCAATGCATTAACAACATTCAAGATAGCAAGAGAGGATGTAGGATCATTGTTGGGTGGAACCCTGAAGATGTCCATGTGATGCTAATACACTCTTGCAATCAAGCCATTCTATGCATTATTGAAATTGTAAGTAGTAAACATAAATTCTTTTGCTGTTTTGTGTATGCTGCTAACACAGGAAGAGAAAGAAGAGAATTGTGGAAGATACTCAACAGGTATAAGAGCATTGTTAATGATGATCCTTGGGTATTAATGAGAGATTGGAATGTAAGTCTTAATATAGAGGACCATTCAGAAGGGGGATCCTGCAAGACTCCTGACATGATTGAATTTCAAGAGTGTTTAGACTCAATTGAGGTGGAGGATCTTAACTGCACAGGCACTCACTTCACCTAGATTCAGAGCAGACTCAATCCAAGTAATGGCATCTTAAAGAAAATTGACGGGGTATTGAGTAATCTCAGTGTTATTGACAAATTCGCAAACTCAAGTGTTGTTTTCTTACCTCATCTTACATCTGATCACTGCCCTGCCACTTTAATTATGCCTAAAACACTCATCAGAAAGAAGAAAGCATTTAGATTTGTTAACTACATTAAAGACAAGCCTGAATTCAATGAAGTGGTGAAAAAGGAATGGGAGATGAATATTGAAGGTTGTTGTATGTTTAAGCTTGTTAAGAAGTTAAAAGCTGTGAAGTTCCATATGAAACACCTCAATTGGAAGAATGGGAACCTGCATGAAAATGTTAAGATTTGGAGAGAAGAGTTGCAAAATATTCAAAAGGAAGTAGACAAGGATCCTCACAGTGCTAGATTAAAAGAGTCAGAAGCTACTATTCTTAAGGAGTACAAAAATACAAGATGAAGAAAAACTTCTGTATCAACAAGAAAAAATAGAATGGATGAGTGATGGGGATAGAAATAGTAAATTTTTTCATGCAGTTGTCAAAGGTAGAGTTCATAGAAGCAGAATTGAAGTTATTTGCAATGAACAAGGAGATAGAGTGGAAGGAAGTAAAGTAGCAGAGCAATTTGTTAAACACTTTCAAGATTTTCTAGGCAAAAGCTCCCCTGTGAAGCCTATTAATCCTTCTACCATTAATATTGCTACTAAAGTGACTCAAGAAGATGCTAGAGACATGATTGCTCCAATCAGTGATAAAGAAGTAAAAGATGCATTGTTTGATATATGTGATAATAAAGCTCCAGGACCAGATGGGTATACTGCTAAGTTCTTTAAAAAAGCTTGGGGCACTGTTGGTATTGATGTGTGTTTGGCTGTGAAAGAGTTCTTTAATGCTGGCAAGCTTCTAGGTGAGGTCAATGCTACTCTGATTACCTTGGTTCCTAAAGTCAACACTCCTACAAAGGTGTCTGAATACAGACCTATAGCCTGCTGCAATGTTCTTTACAAGATCATTAGCAAGATTATCACAAATAGGATCAAAAACAGTCTTTGCAAAATTGTCAGTCCAAGCCAAAGTGCTTTTATTCCAAACAGGCAGATCACTGATAACATCCTACTTACACAAGAATTGCTAAGAGGATATAATTGGAAGAATGGTCCTAAGAGAATGGCTATGAAGATTGATATTCAAAAGGCATATGACACTGTCAATTGGGAGTTCCTTGAAAATGTTCTGGGCATGTTTGAATTTTCTTCTCAAATGATCAAATGGATTATGGTGTGTGTTAGGTCCTCAGCCTTTACCATATGTATTAATGGTGAAAGACATGGTTATTTCAAAGGTGGAAGAGGCCTAAGGCAGGGAGACCCTATGTCACCTTATATTTTCACTCTTGTGATGGAAATATTCACACAACTCCTAAATAATCACATTAATTCTAATAAGGACTTCAAATACCATTGGGGATGTAAGCAGCTCAAGATTTCTCATCTATGCTTTGCAGATGACCTATTTGTGTTATGTCATGGTGATATTAAGTCAGCTAAAGTGATTAAAGAAGTATTGGAAGAATTTAGCAGCATCTCAAGATTGAAGCCTAATCTTGGTAAAAGCACAATCTTCTTTGGAAATGTGAGTGAACAAAGTAAAAATGATATTCTTGCTATTCTCCCATCCAAAGTGGGAAATCTCCCTGTTTCTTACTTAGGTGTGCCTCTAGTTACAAAGAAGATTGGATCTAATGACTGCAAATGCTTGATTGACAAGGTCAAAGCTAAAGTCAACAATTGGAAGAATAAAATGCTCTCTTATACAGGTAGACTCCAACTTATACCATCTGTTCTAGCCTCTATGCAAGTATATTAGGCCTCGGTGTTCATCCTCCCAAAGTCAGTTGTGAATGATATTGATAGGCTTCTTAAAGGATTCTTATGGTGTCAAGGTGATTTGACTAGAGGTAAAGCTAAAGTAGCATGGAAACAGATTTGCAAACCTAAAATGGAAGGTGGCCTGGTGATGAGGCGAAAAATGAACCATTTTTAGGGGGTCATTTAAGCCCTGATTCGAATTTATTTGATCAAATACTGCCCTAAATCGTTCCTTTTGTCATTCTAGGTATTTTGGAGTGAAATTTGGAAAAGGAAGCATTTTTGGACGTTTTTGGAGCATAAAAGTGAAGAAAACGGCAAAGTCTTAATTTTCCTTGCTGGGAACAATACCTGACGGCGTCAAGAGTTTCCAAATGACGGCGTCAAGAGTAATACAAGAGGTAGAAGTGGATGGTGCACATGACGATCCAGAAAGTTTTGTACTAAGGACATGAAGGCGTCACCCAAGGCCGTCATGGTCCAAATATTAGTGACGGCCCAGAACTATTTTACACATGACGGCGTCAAAAGTGGATCTAGGCAATCCGATTTCATTATGGGCGGTGAGTTGACGGCGTCACAATTTTCTTCTTGACGCCGTCATCCTCTAAAATCTATATATAGTTTTGCAATTTTCATTCATTAGTGTGTAACTTTTAGGGTGTAACTTTGGAGAGAAACCCTAGTCCGATTTTCACAACTTTTTCAAGGGTTTTTACCCTTTGAAACCTTTCATGTTCAATTAAGATAAGTACTCTTTCAATTCAATCAATATGTCTATGTGTTGTTTGAATATATCTTACGCTTGTCTTCAATTTAACATGCTTGGCAAGATCTCTTTTGTGTTTGCTTAGATGTAGTGAAACCTAGATGTTAATTATGGGTTGATTGTTTGTTTATAGTTGTTACAGATGATTGTATTCGATGATAGGCTTAAGAAAACTGGAAGACTTCCATTGGTAACATGCTTGAACGTCTTAAGAAACATGATCAGAGGTGTACTATGATTTTTGGTTGTATTTAATGCGTAGGAGAATTCTAATGATCCCACGTTAGGAGCTTCTAACGGCTCGACATAGGAGTGAAGTAGGATCCAATAGAGTTAGGGAATATTGTACACGGCCCTACGACTAGTATTAAGGAATACGACCCGCCATCCATGCAATTGTAACAAATTATCAACCTGTAAAAGATATCTAGGGAGTAATGAAACCTAAGTAAACACAACTTTCCTTATCATTGTTTACACCACTAGTTTAGTTAGATTCATTTTCATTTTTGTTATTTTATTTTGATTGCATCTTTAGTCATTTGGGTTAGTTGGCTAGCAACTAATTCCGCCCACTCTTCCAAAACCCGAGATTTTAATTGCTTTTATAAAAATATAAAAATACAAAAAGAATCATCCCTCACCTTTAGATCTAGTTTTTAGGCTTTCTAATCCTAGCGACACTATTCCTGAGTTGAACGATCAATCCCCCGGTACTTGTCATTATACTATATTACAACGATCAGGTACACTGCCTGGTGGGGGTTGTAAGCTTCTCGAGATTCCTCGAGAGGTAAAGCCTGGTGCGATTCCCACGTATCTAGTTTTTGGCGCCGCAGCCCGGGGAATAGTTATTGTCTAGGTTAGGACTTCTTTTTATTAGGTCTACTTGCTAGATTCCTTTCTAGCAAGATTTTATTTTTATTTTTAGGTTCTCTTTAGTCTATCTTATTTCTTCGTGTCTTTGTTCGTAACCTTTACCATCCGACATTATGGAAGGTGGTAACATCTTTGAACCCGTCAACCCACCACAACAAAACCACCCACAAAACCCACCACTAGCAAACCAACCTCTTAGGCCCTGAACCCTAGGATAGTATTCCCGTCCTAGGCACCAAGGCTATCGAAACACTATTGAGCTCACTCAAGGAGCCAATGTGTCCCCCTTACGATCCGACACCATCTGGTTGGTGCAAAGCATATGTGCATTCCATGGACTTCATTCCGAAGATCCTAATCAACATCTCAAGGATTTCCTTAAAATCGTAGATTCTATAGACCTTGTTGTTACAACTAGAGAGTCGACCCGATTACACCTATTCTAATTCTCTCTACGTGATCAAGCTAGTCAATGGTTTGAACGTTTACCCGTGGGATCTATCACCTTATGGGATGATCTCACCACTCGTTTCCTTGCTCAATTTTTCCCACCGGGGAGAACTACCAAGCTTAGAAATGATATCTTGATGTTCCAACAACGTCAAGGTGAAACTCTATATGAAGCATGGACTCGTTTCAAGGACTTACTCCAGAAAGTCTCTCATCATGGCATAGATCTTTGGCTCCGAGTCCAAATCTTCTATGACCATATCGATCTCTCCACAAGGCGAACCATTGACCAATCGTCCGGTGGCAAGCTACGTGATCTAAGTGCGGAATAATCATGGGAACTCATAGAAGATCTTGCTCTCTATGACAACGAAAGTTGGAATGATCCACGTGATTTGAACAAAACGGTCAAGGCAATATCTTTGCCCTCGAACAATTCTAGCACTCCCGACCGTAGGATCATGGAACTTGAGGACCAAGTCAAGTTTCTCATGAAATCTTACGAAGCTCCTAAGCCTTCAATCTAAGTGAACAAAATCACTTCTTCATGCGAATTATGTAGTGGTCCCCATGACACTCGTGATTGCGTGGAACTCCCCGGACAAGCTTTTGCGGACTACGCATCCTCACGTACCGACGAAGCGGGAGACAAGTGGTACACTTTCAAACCCGAGCCAAACCCTTATGGTGATTCCTACAACCCTTCTTGGAAGAATCACCCGAACCTTAGGTGGAAGCAAAACCAAAACAATTCTTCCAATCCGCCTAATCGTTACCAACCAAACGGTACACCCGCTAACCGTACTTTCAACAACAATCCTTCCAACAACTATGGTAGTACCAATAATCTTGAAGGATTAATATCCAAGTTTATGGCATCTCAAGAAGCTCGCATATCTAAGTTTGAAGCCGATTTCAAACAAAAACAAAGCGAGATGACCACCAAAATAGACACATTGTTGAAAGTTCTCAATGGCCGAGAAATGGGAGCACTCCCAAGCGACACGGTCAAGAATCCGAAACTAAACGTTAATGCCATATCATCGGTTTCGTCACCTACTTCTTGTCCACAATACTACTCAGTCAAATCAATGAGCACGTGTTTCAAGCAAACCCAAATTCTTCAAAAGGACCAATTGAATAAAACATCCGATGTCAAACCGGTCAACAACATAGTTGAAACACCTCCTATACAAGACCTTGACGATGAATTCAAAGAGCTCCACCTTTAACGCCCCGTCATTGATGTCTTAGCCCGTGCTCCCTACTATAGTACCCTTCTAGAAAAATATGAGAAATTTAAATTGGGTAAAAATAGGACCGCCTTCGTTCAAAACAAGTTGCCTAAGAAGCTTGATGATCTGGGTATATTTGTTTTGCCTTGTAAGATAGGAAAATCCGAAGCTTTCAACACACTAGCCGACTTAGGATCAAGCCTTAACTTGATTTCCTTGTCCCTTTTCACCACTCTTAAGCTATGAAAGTTATAGGAGATGGAAGTACTAATTGGTCTAGCGGATGGAAGTACTGCCCATCCGGTTGGAATGATCAAGGATGTAGTGGTTCAGGTAGGAAAGTTAACTATTTTAGCGGATTTTCACGTCCAAGATATGGTTAGTGATACTACATGCCCATTGTTAGTATGAAGAGGATTTTTAGCAATCGCTGGTGCCATGATAGAATGTAAGGAGTCTAAGATAGTGGTAGGAGAGGGTGATACTTGGTCGGTTTATGATGTTAGGAAGCATAGCTACGATTGTGAGGACGAACCGACACCACATTGGGTAGAGATGAATAGGAGACCATCTAGGACCTTGGATAGAAAGAAACTTTATAGGACCTCAATGCCCATTCTATCTAGAAAAAGACTTCATCGATAAAACACATTCGATGGAACAACTCATAGCTAGAGATGAGGAACTAGACCCTTTTGAGGATCCCCTAGACTTTAGGAAAATGATTGAGTTCTTATACGTAATGCCTATTAACATATAGATGAACAAGTGGAAGAGAGAAGGGGATAAGTGTAAATGGAAGTGGGACAAGCCACCTAAGGAAGGAGACGGATCATGGCATATGAAGATGATTTTATATGATCCGGATGGAGAAAAATTTGAAAGGTCACACCGTACCAAGAAAACCCATAGGAAATTGAAACCCAAGTTTGATCCCAAAGATGTCCTCAATGAGGAGCTCAAACATATAGGATAGCCCATGACCTTGAGTCTAGCTACAAGACTCGTAAAATAAAGAAAAGCGCTTCTTGGGAGGCAACCCATGTTTTGTGTGATTTTTATTTGTTTGATTGTTATTTGCTTCCGTATGCATGCTTTGTTTTTATTGTTGGTAGATCATGTTTCAAACTAAAATTGTGAAAATGCTTTATTTTGTCGTTTAACTTCGTCTTAACTTCATATAAAGGTATTTTGCAAAAGATAAGTGTAATCGGAAACCCCAAATTTGTTTTTAAGAAAGAAATTGATCATGATTCTCCACAATATTAAATGAACATGTGTATTAGTATTTGTTAGAGTCAAATGCTTGTATCGAGTCATAATGATGTTTTGCAGGATTTTCCAGAAAGTAGGACATAAGTTTTTCCAAAAATTTTCCGGAAACTTAATGTAAAGATTTCTGCAGGTCACTTCTGACGGCGTCATGAATTAATTCTTGACGGCGTCATGTGTAAAATTCTGGAAATTTTGCTAGTTTTGTTTTTCTAATGGAGTCTTAAAGTTTTTGTTAATTTTTAGTTTTCTAAACTCCAGGAAATCTGCAAACATTCATTCCACAAGCATTATATCTTACATTGTTTTCTAGGATTTGTTAGTATATATAGATTGCCGCCGATTTTACGCGAGGTTGCCTTGTTTGTTTTCTCAGGTTTAACAGGTTATGTATGACAAGAAGATGATTTATTTTTCTGGAAGGGAAGCTTTGAATGTTCATTTTCTTGGAGGAAGATCTAACCTTGTTACCACACTATCCACACCGAACGAATCAGGGGAGTATTTGTTTTCATTCTTTTACATATTTCACTTTTACATTCTTTAATTGAACATTGGTGACAATGTTCTTCTTAAGTGTAAGGGGAGGGTAAATGATGATACCTTATAGGATACTATTGCACTTGAGTTTGTTTGTTTGATGGTAGGTGTGTAATAAAACTAAGAAAAATACTTGTTAGTGTAATTTTAGCGCCAAATTTAAAATTTTTTACAACATTTAGGAGTGAAACTTTAGCCTTAGCAAGCGTCTCATGGATAGGAGTTGTATGACTAGCACGAAACCGTATCATTCAGAAAAATTTTCCACCCAAATATGTGAGGTTCGCCTTTAGATTTGATAGGAAAAGCATTCATTATTAGTGCTTATGAGTGTACCGGTAGCATTTAGATTCTAGAACTTGCATTAGTGATGCATCTCGAGACCGCTAGTGAGACTACATTCGTGTAGTAGGATTTACTACATGATAAGAGGCATTAGGATCACCATTGTGTTAAACCCGTATCATAATTACTTGACCATTTAAGTCATGTTACTTGTCTAGTAAAGTCAATTAATTTTTCCCACACCTTAGCGTTGTACTCATTTTTAGTACACGAAACCCTAGTACACCCCTCCGAGCCTATCTTTTCGTTTCTAACTTTAAGCATCTTACTTAAAGGAAGAATTTGCTACAGCCCACTTAAATGTACAACCAAATCGCCTTAGCCTTCCTTGTGTGCACTCATCTTTAGTGCATTATTGTTACATGTTTAAACCCTTAGTTAATTGTCTAATTGATTACATGGTTGCTAAGTCGAGTCATATCTTGTACATATTATTTTGGGACGATTGGGACTCATGGGTAAAGTACTTATGTTATGGAGTAATGGGGAAGAATATCATATTTACCCCCATATATGCGTTAATCTTAAAAGTACTCCAAGTGTTTTGATTATCTTGATTCGAGTCATTAGATTAGTTTATTGTAAAGTATGAAAAAATTCAAGTGTAAGGGGAATGTACATTCCCTATGATATATTATTTTGGATGGTAGGGTAAGAGTGTATGAAAAAAAAAAAAAAAAAAAAAAAAAAAAAAAAAAAATCGGAAAATTTAGGAAAAGAAAAAAATAAAAAAAGAAAAGAGAAAAAACATACAGACTACCATCCCGTTTCATCTATGTTTATTTTATGTTTTTGTTATTTTTCATTTATTAGCTTAAGTCGAGTTTAGTCTTGGCTTAGCAACGCCATATTGTATATGTAATTAACCAAGATGATTAACTCGCCACCAGTAAATATTGCCTTTATACAACAAAACTGTGTATTCCATATCCCTACACCTAACGTTATAACCCTTTAAAAGACCTCTTTGATAGTTTATCCTAGGTGCTTACGCCACGTGGTGGAGGTTTGATCCTTTCCCAAGCCTATGGTAATCTATTTTGCTATGACAGGTAGTGAGAGATGTTTTCCATTTCCATATTGTGATATATACTTTATTACACCCGAGAGATGTGAGTATCTAAACACTATTTGTAAGGTGCTAGTGTGTGACCTCCGTGCTTGTCTTTGGTCTTTAGTGGAACGATTATTTGTTGTAATTACTTTTATATTAGTGTTAAATGACCCCTAACTTGTATTTTGATTAGAATAAAAGCGCATTTGCTTGAGGACAAGCAAATCTCAAGTGTAAGGGTATTTGATGAGGCAAAAAATGAACTGTTTTAGGGGTCATTTAAGCCCGGATTCGAATTTATTTGATCAAATATTGCCCTAAATCGTTCCTTTGGTCATTTTAGATACTTTTGGAGTGATATCTGGAAAATGAAGAATTTTGGACCTTTTTGGAGCATAAACGTGAAGAAAACGGCAAAGTCTTAATTTTCCTTGTTGGGAACAGTACCTGACGGCGTCAAGAGTTTCCAAATGACGACGTCAAGAGTAATACAAGAGGTGGAAGTGGATGGTGCACATGACAATCCAGAAAGTTTTGTACTAAGGACATTATGGCGTCACCCAAGGCCGTCATGGTCCAAATATTAGTGACGGCCCAGAACTATTTTACACATGACGGCACCAAAAGTGGATCTTGGAAATCCGATTTCATTACGGCTGGCGAGTTGACGGCGTCACAATTTTCTTCTTGACGCCGTCACCCTATAAAATCTATCTATAGTTTTGCAATTTTCATTTATTAGTGTGTAACTTTTAGGGTGTAACTTTGGAGAGAAACCCTAGTCCGATTTTCACAACTTTTTCAAGCAATTTTACCCTTTGAAACCTTTCATGTTCAATTAAGATAAGTACTCTTTCAATTCAATCAATATGTCTATGTGTTGTTTGAATATATCTTACGCTTGTCTTCAATTTAACATGCTTGGCTAGATCTCTTTTGTGTTTGCTTAGATGTAGTGAAACGTAGATGTTAATTATGGGTTGATTGTTTGTTTATAGTTGTTACGGATGATTGTATTCGATGTTAGGCTTAAGAAAACTGGCAGACTTCCATTGGTAACATGCTTGAACGTCTTAAGAAACATGATCAGAGGTGTACTATGATTTTTAGTTGTATTTAATGCGTAGGAGAATTCAAATGATCCCATGTTAGGAGCTTCTAACGGCTAGACATAGGAGTGAAGTAGGATCCTATAGAGTTAAGGAATATTGTACACGGCCCTACGACTAGTATTAAGGAATACGACCCGTCATCCATGCAATTGTAACAAATTATCAACCTGTAAAAGATATCTAGGGAGTAATGAAACCTAAGTAAACACAACTTTCCCTATCATTCTTTACACCACTAGTTTAATTATATTCATTTTCATTTTTGTTATTTTATTTTGATTGCATCTTTAGTCATTTGGGTTAGTTGGCTAGCAACTAATTCCGCCCACTCTTCCAAAACCCGAGATTTTAATTGCTTTTATAAAAATATAAAAATACAAAAAGAATCATCCCTCACCTTTAGACCTAGTTTTTAGGCTTTCTAATCCTAGCGACACTATTCCTGAGTTGAACGATCAATCCCCCGGTACTTGTCACTATACTATACTACAACGATCAGGTACACTGCCTAGTGGGGTTTGTAAGCTTCTCGAGATCCCTCGAGAGGTAAAGCCTGGTGCGATTCCCACGTATCACCTGGGTATAAAAGATTTGGGTCAGTGGAATGAAATTCTCATGGTTAAACACCTTTGGAATATTGCAAGTAATAAGGAGTCTCTCTGGGTGAAATGGAGCAATGTATTCAGGTTAAAAGGAAGGACAATATGGGATGTACAAGTGGATAGTAACTCAAGTTGTGGATGGAAGCATTTGTTATCTCTAAGTGATAAAGCTAAAATCTTTATGATTCATGACAGCAATGAAAGAACAGTCTGGGTAACAAGAAATGGTGTTAAAACCAATTTCTCAATCAACAAAGCTTGGCATGACTAGAGGATCAGAAATGAAAATGTCTCTTGGAATAATGTGGTATGGTTCTCCCATTGTACACCTAAGCACTCTTTCATTGTATGGTTGACCATATTAGGTAGACTTGCCACTCAGGATAGGCTACTTAAATGGTATCCAGATAAACAGGTTCAATGTCCTTTATGTGAAGAATGTCCTGATTCACATGAACATCTCTTCTTTGAATGCCCCTACTCTACACTTATTTGGCAGGATATGAAGAAAAGGATAAAGAAGGAGGAGTGGTCTGACAACTGGAAGGAAATTTTGATTGATATATCCAAGATGCCTTGTAATAACAACATTATGAGTATCATGAGGAAACTAGTGCTTGCAGCCTGTGTGTATTACATATGGACTGAAAGAAACAAAAGGATATTCAGTAATGAGAAAAAAGATTACAAAGAAGTATTGAAGGACATCATAAATAATATCAGGTTGAAAATGGCAAGTTTGACAGTTAAAGAATCCAATATGGTGATTGAGGTATATAAGCAATGGCAAGTTCCCATGAATATCAGAAAGAGCAATGATACAGTAATGGAAATATAGGTGGAAAACCAGAACCCTTGATATTATACTAAAGATTACAAGGCTGTGTCAATGGAACAGTGAATTTAGTCACAAAAGGGATGTTTGGATTATGACAATGTGATCAGCTTACTTCATAAACCTGGTCACATGCTCAGAATGCAGAGGTCCTTAAACTGTTGTGCCTCAGAAAGGTTTATACCTCATTCTTTCAAATTCTTTCTTGATGGAATTCTGAAAGTATTGATTAAACTCACCTACAAAAGATGGCCTTGTACCTTGATTCTTCTAGTATGTGAATCTAGTAATTCCTAATTATGTACTCAATAGGCCTTTGTTAGGTAATTGAGTGATAAAAAGGAGCTAGTGGATAAGCGACCTAGATTATATCACAAAGTAGGCTTCCTTTTGTGAAGGGTAAGGTGAGTTGGTGGGCAGTGTATGAAGATAGGAATAGTGAGGAGTGAAAGATGAACCTACTTGGTCCTATCTATACACTGCCAAAGGGGGTAATGGGTGGTACTCACTGTAGGGAGTGTGTTCCCAGTGTGTGTGAAGCCATTGTAGTAAATGGAAATGTAGCACACCTGGTATAAGGTGGACCATAATAGCTTCTCTTATGCTTACTGTGGATGATGGATGAGTGAGTATGGGAGAAGGGTAAGATGGAAATCTAGCTAGATGGTTAAGGTACATTATAAGGTGGACCATAATAGCTTCTGATGGAAGCTGACAAGCACAGGAACAATGAAAGAGAAAAATTATGAGTCATGT
The DNA here is from genome assembly GCA_030686995.1 of Artemisia argyi. Classification (NCBI taxonomy): domain Eukaryota; kingdom Viridiplantae; phylum Streptophyta; class Magnoliopsida; order Asterales; family Asteraceae; genus Artemisia; species Artemisia argyi. The sequence continues at coordinate 193,372,313 of CM060678.1, read as the reverse complement.
GTTTACATAGTATTGTCAGATATGTGTTACAAGCATGTCTGATATTGGATGTATTTTCTTGATGTATTGTGCTTTCTGTTCTTGGGTTTTGTCCAAAACAGTTAGTAGAAATCTCTGGTATTTGTACAATATTTGGAGTGATTAATATAATTTCACCTTTTCCCAAAAAAAAAAAAAAAAAAAAAAAAAAAAAAAAAAAAAAAAAAAAAAAAAACTAATATGACCACATACTTTATTATTATTATTATTATTATTATTATTATTATTATTATTATTATTATTATTATTATTATTATTATTATTCATTTTCTTTTTTTTTTGAGAACTGAAACTTTTTATACAATTATTCCACCGATCTCACACATAATACCTCGCAATGCCTCAAAAACACTTAAACATGCAAAATTAAATTATAATTAAATTAAAAAGCATTACCTTTACAATTCAAAAAATAATAATAATTAATAAATAAAAATTAAAATAAAATAAAATTACAAGATCATTGTGAATTTGTTTTACGCCAAATATGTTTCACTAAATCAGCTTTAAAGTTTAGATAAGCTTCCTCGTTGACTAAATCACTAATAACTTGTAACATTTATTCATGTTTTCGTACGAGATAATCCTTATGATGTTGCTTTTTGGACAAAAGTTGAGAGAGATTGCCTTCTTTTGTCTTTTAGAATCATGTTATGTAATATGATGCATGTGTACAACATATTCGCTATTTCTTAAGAGTGATTGGCCGTGCGAGAATTTTTATTATAACCCATTTTTATTTAGTGCACCAAACGCTTGATCCACGCTATTTTAATGTTGTTTCATGCGCTTACTTATACCTTATTCGCTTTGCCTCATTCACACCTGACTATGAAACAAACTTAACAAGAACATAATTCCGAATATGAGCAGTCAGTAAGATAATGCCCCATTTATAAGACACATCGTTAGCCACAAACGGAACCTCTAGTGCTTTCCCGTCTTTGAGATCATTGAACAAACGCGATTGATGCATAACATTGACGTCGTTGTTCGTTACGAAAACACCAAAGAATGCATGCAAAATCCATAAGTCTTGTGAGGAAATCGCTTGCAATAAAAAGAATGGATTTGACCCATGATCACCCTTACAATATTGAGCAAGATATGCATTTAGGCAATTAGACCACACCAACATGTAAAATCAATGCTTCCTAATATTTCTCCTCGTGATAAGCATAGAGTTTTTCGACATCAATATAAGTAAGTCTTCACAAAAACTCCTCCATATAAGTCCAGAATAGCCTTACAGAAATGTTCGAGAGAATCACAAGAAGTTTTCACACCCATTTAGAAATATTTGTCCAGAGCATCAGGAATGTGCCGTATACCAATTGACGAATTTCAAGGTACAATTCATTAATGCGGGAATGGAAACTCTTCCCGAACAATCACTACCTAGTTGAAAATACGGCAAATGATTTACCTAAAAAAAATACCGATCTCTCATTCGGAACGGTTTATGGAATACATGTTAGTCATACATTGGGTCTTTAGATAAGTAAGCGGCCACTAGATGATCATGAGTACCTTAACCATCTCTATTTATTGTGTTTTGTGGTAACAATCTTTTTTTGATTCTTGAACTTTCAGCTTGATAATTCATATAGTAAGTCGCCTCTTTAAAAGCTATAGACCGGTACTATTAACTTCTTCTTCATCTGATGATGTAAACATGAATTGTTCCGAATCCATTTGTTGCGAGAAACGAAAAATATATATTTGTATTAACGAGAATGAATGTGTTTTGAAAGTGTGCATAAAAATAAAAAGATATTAGAGTATTTATAGGGGTATAATTTTTTATTTATAAAACCACCAATGGCCCTTTTGTCAACCGTTAGCAACATTCTCCTTCCCACATAACTTAGTCTACACCATGACTGATTTTTCCTCAAATGCCACCAACGGCGCATCGTATGGGGTGTCGATTATAACGACGCATCTAAATGGATGAAAAACACAATGTTTAAGGGCTTTATTACCACCGATCTAATGCTAATTATATTTGAGCCATGTAATATAGTGAATTTTTTTATGGCTTTATAAGTTTGACATGCTACAACTATATCAACAATTAGGTAAATCCTTTGAGTTTATAAACTTATTGATGAGTGAAATTTTGTAAAACCACAAAAGTTTTACAACCCTCCTATGTAGTGTACCTAACCGTTGTAGCGTATTATAGGCAAGACACGGGTGACTGCTCGTTTTCTAAGAGAATAGTATTGTGAAGGCCGAAGTGTATGACGGATTAGGTCTAAAGGTAAGGGATAATTCTTTTTGTATTTTCATATTTTTTAGAAAGCAAATTAAAATATCTAGAGGTTTGATTAGTGGGTTTGAACTACTTATTATACTAATTAAACTAAATATGCGAAAAATAAAATTGGTAAACTTCTTATAATAGGTTAAGGTGTTTACTTAAAATTTCCTTACTCTATAGTTATCTTTGATTGATTAGTTGAATTGTCACGTCATTGTTTTAATTAGCGCGTTGTATATTCCTTAATATTGGTCATAGGGTAGTGCCGGAATCCTTAACTCTATGAATATATAAGTCTCCTTTAAAAAAGCTTAATGTCACCAATCAGCAATTATATCGTCTAATTAAGTCTCTTACTATCAACAAGCCACAATTCATGCAATAAATACAACGAATAAAAACAACTAGTACACTCTAGTGACATAGAGCTTAGTTAGGATGGACAAGCTAATACATTAAGAATAAAGCTAATTTTCCTAACCCTCACGCGATACACTAATTAAACAAGAGAAGACAATAAATAATTAATAACTAGGTTTCATTCAAATCTAAGCAAACACTAATTAAATTAGTCGGGCATGTTAAAAAGAAGAGAAGAAACACATTGAATCAAATAACACATAGACATCTTGAATGATTAAAGAGTAATCACTTAACTTCAATAAAACATGGAATCCAAGGGCTGAAAAACCCTTACAAAGATCTGAAATTCGTTACTAGGGTTACCTCTCCAAGATGTTACATGAATAATGGCAAACATACGAAAAAATATATATAGTTTAACAATTGTGACGTCGTCAGCCCGCCGTTATTAGAGTTGTGTCCTTTAGCTGTCTCGCCGTTGTGACGCCGTCGCCTTGTAATCTGTGACGCCGTCGTGCACTGTTCCTTTTGGTAGTGACGCCGTCAGCTCTAGGCCGTTATATTTATCTGAACCGTCACTTGTAAAATTGTCTCTGAATCATCCTGTTGAAATGCAAGTGACGACATCACGTTGGGATTTTGACGCCGTCAGGCCTCCTTTTCCTGACATTTTCGTGATTTGGTTGTTTTCTTCGTTTTCTTGTTCAAATAAACCAAAATCATGCTTGTTTTTGTCTTTTGCTTCTAAAGGACCTAAAACTTGAAAAGAAACAATTTAGGGTAATAATTGATCAAATATATACTAGTTTAGAGACTAAATAACCCCCTTAAAAACGCATGTTTTAAATCCTCATCACTTATATACCATCATGTGTTAATGATTTAAGGTTTTTAACATAACATTTACAAACCACTCAGGGGTGGCCTAGTGGCAAAAGAGCTTCTGACTATCACTTTAAGATGTGTGAGGTCAAAGTTCAATTCCTGCTAGGTGCAAAAAACTCTGAAGTGGCCACGCCAACAACCTGAGAACGGAGGGCTTTTCGGTTTGAGTGTATGTGGCGGTGGGTTCAAACCCCATCGATTAGTCAGCCAAAGATCTATGGTTACCAAAAATAAAATAAAAACACTTACATTAATTATGTTGAAATTATGGAGATTTTAAACATTTACATTTCACTAAGTTAATAAAATAAACCTCCCATTATGGTTGTAAACGAACCAGATGAACACGAACAGAGCCTTGTTCATATTCGTTAATTTAATTTTACCGGACAAAGAACGCTTAAACGGATGAATTTCTTGTTGATGTTCGTTTATTAAGAAAATGAATTATTTATGTTCGTTCATTAAGACACTAAACGAACGCTAAATGGTCGAACATAAATGAACATAGACAAACATAAATTTTATTAAATTATGCACAATAAATTGTTTTATAAGTGTTGTTTTATTTAAACAAACCAATTTTAAAATTCTACAACTAAAAAATATGATATATGAACAAAAATAAATAAATGAACATAAATGAACGTTAACAAACGAATAATCGAACGTTCAAAATTTCTCATCCCGAGACATAACACTATAACAGTCAGCTTGGCATGACCGAAAAACATCTCCATCTCTATCTCTATCTCAGGGCCGTCCTATTGATTTCGGTGGCCCGGTGCCAAATTACAAATAGGGCCCCCCATATATCACGAAAAGTTAATTATTACAGAAAATAAAATTTTCTTTGACATTATGCAAAACATTAACAAAAGTCAAATTTTACGCTAAAAAAAAGAAAAAACTACAAATGTTTAGAGTGTTACTAAATCACAAATACAGTTTTACTCTACAAAAGATGCAACATACTTATTTCTTGAAGAGTGTCATTCTTTTAGCATTTTTCATAACAAAGTTGTCGATTAACATTTCATAATTAACACTTTCTAATATATCATTCTCAATAGCTATCTAGAAGACCGGAACATGGATTCATGGAACGTCAGGTTTTTCCTCTTTTTGAAATTTTGATCGGAACATTGTTTTGACTATGTTTTTGTTATGTTTTTAAGGTGGAGTTTGTCTTCTAGTTTTTGTATGGCTAGCCCATATTTAATCCAAAATTTTCACTCTTTTTGTGTGTGGCCCAAATTTGTTTTTTTTTTTTTTTTTTTTTTTTTTTGTATGTGACCCGGTTCAACTTTAATAATATTTAACAAAGACATTAAAAATTCAAAATATTTACGTATAAAACTATAAATATTAATAGATATATACTAAATTGGGGGCTCCTTACAAAGGGGGGCCCGATGCGATTGCACCACTTGCACACCTTAATCGCCGCCACTGCTCTATCTCTACTCTTTATAATACATTTAAGACTTTCTATCTTTAGAAGTCTTAAAGTATTAAACTTACACGTACACTTGCTAATTAATATGGCATGGTTTAGTTTTGCTAGCTATGAAATCTTGTAACTGCCACTAAACAAAAGTAACACCCATTTGGGAAATTAATTGCGTTAAAATCTGGAGCACACACACTTGTAACATCTACTAACTTGTATTACAACACCTTTAATATTGCTACGCAATAAAGAATTGTAAAAATCATGAGAAAATGCACATTTTTCTGTCAAAGATTGTTTAAAAAAAAAAGGGGGGTCGGGTAAATTGTTTTGACGTGAATATGGGTGATGGGGTATGATACACTTAAATACATGCATGCAGGGGCGGAGCCAGAACTTTTTTTTCGAGGGGGCAAAATATGATAATTTTTAGAAACTACACTAAAAATTGGTCCGTTGGGGGGAGGGGGGGGGGGGGCAAATTACAAAAATAGCCGAAAATTTTCGAAAATTTACACTACAATTTTTTTCGCCGGGGGGTCACGTGACCCCCCGGACCCCCCTTTGTCTCCGCCCATGCATGCATGTAGGGCTGTAAACGAATTGGACGAACACGAACGAAGCCCTGTTCATGTTCGTTTATTTAATTTTAACCGGACAAATAAACGGATACGGACGCTTAAACGGACGAATTTTCTTGTTCATGTTTGTTTATTAAGAAAATGAATTGTTCATGTTCGTTTATGTTCGTTCATTAAGACGTTAAACGAACATAAACGATCAAACATAAATGAAAATAGACAAACAAACATAAACTTTATTGAATTCTTCATAATTTATTGTTTTATAAGTGTTGCTTTGTTTAAACAAACCAATTTTTAAAATTATAAAATTAAAAGATATATGATATATGAACATAAATAGATAAATAAACATAAACGAAATTTAACGAACGCCTAATCGGACGTTCACGAACATAAATGAACGAACAAGACTTTTGTTCATGTTCGTTCATTTAACTAAACGAACGTAAAATATTGTTCATGTTCGTTCATTTAATAAACGAACGAACATAAACTAACTTTTTACCGAACAGTTCATGAGATATTCACTGAACGTTCAGTTCGTTTACAGCCCTACATGCATGGTACGAGACCATGTTTACTACATGAGAAAAACTATCGACATATATTTGGGCCATGATGCACATGTTGTACACTTGTACCTTTTGATTTATTGTAGAAATGGAAATCATATGAAACTAGATTCTACAAGGGAGATCACTGACATATGCTCTTTAAGATTTCTATCAATATCATTTGAGAGTGAGGCAACAAAAAAGAGCCATAGTGATCTTGAGTTTAGCTTTTTAACACTTCCAAATCAGTTTGTTGCCAAGTCATTTCAAATCTAAATTTAAATGAAGGACATACTTTTGTTGCTTTGGAAAACACAGAAACAACTTCTACCTTGAGAGATTAAGCAAACATCGAAGATTAGGCACTTTTCCATTACGCGTGTAAAGCAGCCTTTAAGGGAATATAAGCATTCCAAGATATGGACATGCAAGGAAATTAACATTAACAATTAAGTATGCCATTAGAAGATTATGACATGTTGCTACTCCACGTATTAGCGAAAATTTTCTTTTGGAGCAGGTAAAAAAGTAGATGTGATAAAATAAGAAACTGGCAACCAATAATAACATAAGTGTGATTGAAAAATAAAATTTTATATGATCAAGGCATAGGTACTATTATTATGGAAAGAAAGCAAATGTTAAAGGTTCAATTTTCATATACCGGTGTTACGCTATGTTTGGCGCAGAGTTTTTTGGTGTTTTTTGAGGCGATGAGCAGTGAGCAATGAGCTTTTTGATTTTTAGTGTTCATTTGACAAAGAGCGGTGAGCTTTGCTATTTTTTAAGAAAGCTCATTTTTCCAATGCTTGTTTAAGAAGCTGTGAGTGGTAAACAGTGAGCTGTAGCTACTGTTCACAGCTCACTGCTACTGCTCAGAGCTACTTTTGCCAAACATAGCCTAAAATAAGGAACCACCACCTTTTTCTTTTTCTTTTTTTTTTTTTTTTTTTCGAAAGCAAAAGTTATATATATGAAAAGATCAGTAGATCTCATAAGAATGATACATTGAGGAAACTACCAAAATTGCAAACCATTTGAACCTACTAAAACATTGAATAAAACTTGAAATTGCGGTGACGAAATTGAAACAATGAAGACTACATCGACAATGAAACATCTTCGCTTGCCAGAAATCGGTGAAAAACCAACCAAAATGCTGATAACATGAAAAGTCTCAAATAGTGCTAATAAGGAGATGTGAAAATTGCGCTGTACTTCAACGCTTATTTATACTACATTATAATGCATTTGGGACTATTATATAATTAGAAAGTCTTAAAATTCAAACTTTTTTCTTGCTTATTATGGAAAGATTTTGAAATTAATTTGCTTGAAAGCAAGTTGGTTAGGAAGCGGTTGGTTGTTCATACTAAAATTATTTGGCTTAACCATCTCTAATATCTCTACTTATAAAGCATAAAGACAACTAAACATGTAATCAAATAACGCAGAATATAATCACACGGTACCCGCCGCTGCATTGCGCGGATACCGTTCTAGTTTATTGTAATGCAATCTCTTACTTTATCCCTAATAACTAATGTTAAACATTTCTAACATGCTGATTCGCCATAACCAAATTAAAGTCATTAAAGATGCATATTTTTGCTTAAGATACATGACAAACTTTGATTAAATAACTAGTGGGATTACCCGCGCGTTGCTGCGGGGCATTTTTCGAAATATTATTATGCATTATGTATACACATACAAACTTGATACATTAAAGGTGAACAACCGGTGAACAACCGGCCAGAGATAATAAGTCCAAAGAACGACTTTCGGTCTAAAATGTCTATTCATAAATGGTTAAACAAAAGAAGAGACCTTTCTCGCTCGGCGCCTAAAGCGCACTATGCTCCGCTTCAACAAATGAGAGTTTCAAATGTAAACACAAATTTTAGTTAAGAAATATTTAATACACAATTTTCTTTTTCTACATTATCCTGACAACCTTTTTTTATATCAATTACTTCTAGTGTCTGGTAAGCTGTTGTTCTAGGAGGGAGACGTTGGAGGATTTGATGTTTACATGATTTCCGGATGAACATGGGCAATCCTTTGCACTGTTCCAAAGTAAATTCTTAATCTGGTTTTCCAATAGAGCAATGTTCCTGAATGTGTGTCACCTGTATCATAGATTGAAATGGTATTAGATTTTTCTTATCAGTGATTCACTACATAAGTTACAAATCTCAAACTATTCGACTATCCAAACAACTTATACTACAAAGATTTGCAAAGTCACATTATATATATCCAATAAAGCTACACGATAATCACAATTAACACCACACTTGTTTAATAGCATTATACTTCTTTTAAACGGCTAAAATTCTTAAACGGCACCGGTTGTAAAACTCTTCTACCATCCCTATGACACATCTTTTAAGCATATAAGTCAACCCTAAATCAAAAGTTTCAGTTAATTCATCCAACTCAAACAGAACTTCAGATCTTATCCCTTTCTGTATCCTGTTACCAATACAACAGCCTTTGACACAATAATTCTAATTATCTAGGAAATCAAACAGCGAACAAATAGACTTTATGAGAAAAGATGGAGACGTTTTATGCAAATAGGACTCTAAGTCTCTATAGATAGGTTAAAAGTAGGGGTGCACAGTAACTCAGTATTATCTTCAGCCATATTTTGTTGTTGCAGCTACTATGGAATTAACTATTGAGCCTTAAACAATATGATAATCAGAAGCATAATCTGTTTTTCCAGCTTTATAATTTGTTTATTGCTATTTGAAGTTGCTACTCGTATATTTAGTTTAAAATTTCAACTCCAAACGTGGTCTAGATACGATAGCAAAAAGATAGTAATATAGTAACTGATATTTTCCCTATTATATTGACTCACAAAGATGTAAAGATTGCAAAATACGCACAGACCACATCCTGTCAAAAACTGTGAGGGCCTCTAGCATACCAATCATCGCAATCGCCAATCTGGAATGTTGAATATATCATCAGTTACAATTCCAGCATGATGCCTCATATAGACTGTAGAAAAATCTATATATTCACATACCTGTTTTGAACAAAGATAGCAATTTGTAAGAAAAATTCTCAACTTGCTTCTGTAAGAAAGGGAACAAAGTAAAAGTGTATTATATGCCTAGATAGAGAAAGCACGTAGAAATCTCTCTGGTATTACATGCGCAGATAGCAGATGCCACACGCTAGTTCCTAATAACCAAAGCACATGGCTGACACAAATCAGAAGAACTTAAAAGTTCTTCGAAAGTGCATTTTTTCTCTAGACAAATGAATATAATCAGTTTTTCAAAACATTAATATTACTATCACTTAAACCAAAGTCACACCTATTGCAGCTTGCAATTATAACTGCAGATACTATATATCGGTAAGTTACATGAAAGTTGAACACATGCGGTGATAGTTTAGCCATTAGGTGTATCGATCACATTAAAATCATTGTTAGAGGAGCACTTACCCATGGCTGCTTCCACTGCGACAGTCAAAACACCCTCCTTGGGAGTTCATCTTCAGCACTCCTTATTATCTAGTATCCAGTGTTTTTCCAAATGTTTGGCTATTCAATCTTGTCAATGTAACCTGTAGCAATGTCTTGGAAGTGAAAGTTATGTCAGAAAATGAAGTATGAGCGGTTATCAAGATGAAGCAGACTTTTGCTTTAAAAATCATTGAAGTATGATAATCATATATACAGCTTCTTTTGAAGAAACAACAATATTGGGCATCCCTTGTTTAGCCATTCCCTTTTCAATTCAACATATTTATCTAAAAGAATTGTGAAACTGACTAATATAATCTTGAATTTACTCCATACCAAGGAAATGTTATGCTTTGATGCAAGACAAAAGATCTATAAATCACAGGCACATACGCAGTTACATTACTAATTTGCTATGTATGAATATATCATAAATTAATTCCTCTACACTTGATGGTCAAATGGTCGTATGTCAGATTGTACCTGTGACATGTTAAAATCTTTAGGTTTCTGCCTTTGTAGATGACAAGTGTCATTGTACTTGTTACACACAGACTCTTTCACAGGTTGTTTCACTACTTTAATGATGCTAATTGACAGCAGGCTGGAACAGACAGTAAAAAATTCCATCTTTTTGTGATGAAGTCTGGATGCTGACAGGTGACGGCATATCAACCTTCACAGCAGACAAAGTCGGTCCTGTTTAGTTAAAAAAAAATGCCGAGCACATATTAAAACAGTAGCAACCTAAAACGGGCAAAAAGATAAAAGTAACAATGGGACAACTTAAGCACATAAATAAGCAAGGCCATTTACCTTCAGGCAACATTTGTATGTGATCATTGTTCCCTGTCAACGCGTGCCATTTCTTCCAACACCCGCGGCAACGTCTGCAACAAATAAATGTAAAAAACTTACCATGGCACTATTTTCGTCGGTCAAAGAAAACCAAAAACAGAGGCAAGAACGCGCAAGGCTGAGCACATAGACAACTCAAAAAAGATAAATCATTATATAATTCACGAACTAACTGCTTTATATATTTTATCACCTGTTTAATGTGAACGGGAGGCTCACCCATAGCAGAACATATAGGCGCTAACCCTGCTTCATTACTTCTGCGGACGAAGCCATCAACCGAACCTTTCTGAATGACTTGCAGAACACCGATTCCGACTGTCAACAACAATAAAGTATATTAACCAATTGTTTACCGCTTATTTGTCCCCAAAAAGCTACAAATTTTAGAATAATCACATAAAAGATAGTACCATCAGCTTGTAAATTCTAGTATTCCATTACCCTGCAGCTTTCATTCACCTGTTCGATTTAGCTACGGATCAAAACAATAAATACACATCATTAACCTTATTAAGCTTCGTATGCACATCAAAACAAAAGAATAAATTCCCTCCAGGTTTCACTCACCTCTTTGCTTCTTCCAATGTATCTGTTCTCGTCAAGCTTGCTGGATAATACACAAATCTGACATTCATAGCAGGGAATCCGTAGTCCAAAAAAAACTACCATTGGCTTAGGCGGCACAGGCAGCTGTATGGCCAAGGTTATGAAGCTAGCTTTGCATTCTCGAAAGACTGGGTCACTTGTGTTTGCGCAAATTCTAACATGATACTTGATAAATAATGAGACCAACTTAGTTATAACTAAACTACAAAGCCTTCTGACTATGGTAACTTTATATTGATGTTTGTGTAACAACAAATTCTATTGTTATACTACTTATTCAGCCCCCATTTCAACACCCCAAATACACCCATTTTAGCACCCAAATACACCCATTTTAGTCCCCCTTTCAACACTCAAACCCACAGCAATCAAGAATATCATAGGATCCAAAGGAGGTGTTTAGGATAACTTCTATAAACTCGTTAACTACTTATTGTTTTTCAGAAAAGGTTATTAGCGCACTCACTTCAACATAAAACTCATAAACTCATTATCTTCTAAAACTACTTAGAGTCTCAAATCATTAGCTGCCCAAATAGATTGTAATAACCATTACCAAACCAACAGGTGACAACGGGTAGAGAATGGAGTTTCCTCGTGTGAATTGTTTGTGCTTCAAAACCTTGCGAAAATTATCAGCAGCTGTGAGATGAGTCTATATAGCACCCATTTCGTTTGAATGAAAATCTTGTACGACATCATATTTGAGAAAACAACTGAAGTGGCTGATGACGGCTGTATGTCTCCTACATGAATAGTCAAGATCAAGGGCAATCAAACTTAAATCGCACTGCATACAGCTTCAAAATTATTCTAGTCTAAATCTTAGATTATTCTTGTTGTGATATTGTACTTGTTATCATCGTTAACGCATTAACTATATCTAAAATTTAATGGAAATGGCCAAAAAGCACGTCAACCCGATCTGATCCAATACCTGGTCAGGTTAGCAAGCAGCTTCATGCAACCTGGTGGCAGCAGTAGTGAACAGAAACTACTGTTTTAGCTTAACTGATCCCGCACCCTAGATAAACGATAACAGCAGCAATTGTTGCAGTTTCAGTAGCAGTAAAGCTGCAAAAGTGCAAGAAACTCATAAAAATCAGGTTATAAGTTGCTACAGCTCAAGAAAATCAGAAAAATCATTTTAGAAGTTGCTAAATTATTAAAGATCAACTAAATAAAAAGTATATCATTAGTTGAAAGTGGAAATTATGAAAATCGGTATAAAAAAGTATATCATTATGCTTTAATGGAAATCTGACTTCATTTAGTACATAATTCAATGAAAATTATAGGTCTAATGAAACTTACGTCGCCATGTGTGTAACATTGCTTTCTTTTCTAGACTCAGCACGCAGTGTCGCCCTCAAAACCCGCTTTACATTTTCCAATCTGAATACAAATGCAGAGATTTAGATTATATAACAATAAAGTTTTTGTGATGTTACCAATCTGAATGTGCACTAAAATTTTATGGAAAGTATGTGCCCATCGCGGACATCAAAATTTCTATCAATAGCAGTAACTTCTGCAACGGATCCATTCAGGTCTAAAACCCGCTTTACATTATTCAAACAAAATATGTAAATATGTTGCCATATATAAAATGCTAATTTGTGAGTAAATTGTCTTTTATATGGATTTCCTCCGATTATAAAACACCGATTGTTTAACCATAGGAGATAATCTTAATGACACATTTCGAATAAAGCAAAAGCATTATACATATATACAGCCAAAGAAGATACAAAACATAAATATTAGAATGAAAGTATATTCAATTAATACAGTATATCTTAAGTACAATGTATAAACATGATTCATCAAAGATGTATATGTAATACAGTAATAAACAATCAAAAATTTATAGCCATAACTTGGCAGTTCCAAAGCAGTACATTAGCTACATAACTTACCAAAAAAAAAATATACATATATAATGTTTTTTTTAAATCCATATCTACATGCCAAAATAAATGAAACTGTACAAACAAAAACCCAAAAACAACAAAGCACCAAACTATTTGCAGTAAAAATCATAAGGCCAAAATAAGGTAGGATAATAAGCCAATCCAATCATAACCCTAATTTTATCCTAATCCCCAATGATCATAACTAAACACAAACATAAAAAATAAGTAATCCAGTACATACCTTTTTTATTCTCCCACTTAAGTGTAATTGAAGGTAAATCTAGCATAAAGAAAGCCAGCAAAGAAAACCCCTAAAATCGAAACCCTAACCATTGCGTTTTGATTATATGATTTTACTATAATCTTCCAGCAAAGAAAACCCCAAATTCGAAACCCTAACCATTGCGTTTTGATTATATGATTTTATTATAATCTTCCAGCAAAGAAAACCCCAAATTCGAAACCCTAACTATTGTGTTTTGATTATATGATTTGAGTGTAAGTATGTGTTTCTGTGTTTTGATGAAAATAGCTATGAATGATCTAGAAAAATGATTTAAGAAGAGAGGAGAAATCATCATGTGGCTGTGAGAATGGGTGATATCACATGGCATCATGACAGCCACAAAATATAAAATTGTTGCCCCGTTACTGTAGATACACACACACGCTGCACTGTAGTTATAAGTGAGCTGGAGCGGGGCTTTTCTACCCACCGGGTTTTTTTTCGGTGTCGGAGCAAAAAAGGAAAGAGAAGAGAGGTATGAAAGTGTGAGGGAGACCCGGTTAGTTTTTGGGTATGGCTTTGGGCTCATGGGCAAAAAATGGAAATTGATCTCCTAGGAGGCTATGATGAACAGTAAACGTTCTTTATACTATTGTATAATAAGTAAATAAATAAATAATAATGATTGACCATATAAAGGATTCTGAAGGTAAAAAAAGAAAATGTGTAACACCCTCAAAATTTGGTACAGCGGAAGACTCAACAAGCTTTCGGGGTGCTACGGGGATTGGTATCCATTCAAAGTCATGAAAGAACGAGATAAAGTAAACATAATAAAAATACAACTACGCGGGATTTTAAAGTTTACATTTATCCCAAAATCATCCAAAGTCAGACCCAAAAGAAATAAATATAGGTCCACAATAGTTATCAGAGTTTTAGAAATATAGATCCATAACCGGTGCCAATGCCAAGCCTCCAATCCCAAGCATCCATAGAGCATCACTTAATTACCTGAGAAAACGTGCTAAAAGTCAGCTTTCGCTGGTGAGATCATAGGTTTAAATTCATAATTCGATATAGTGGACATATACGCAAAACGCTTGCTAGCTAGACTAGGCCTCAATCATCCAACCAAAATAATCCAACCGAATCAAATCAACCAAATCAAATCAAACCTATAGGTGCACGCTATAGCTCAAATCAATCCAATCAATAGCTTACCTAGCTCAAGTCTAGGCCTCGCTCTATAACCAATCTAATAGCTTACCTAGTTCGGGACTAGGCCTCTCTCAACAACCAAATCAATAGCTTACCTAGTTCGGGACTAGGCCTCGCTTAATCCTACCTAGTTCTATAAGCATAGCAAGTTTTGAAATAAATAAATAAAGCGATAATAGTCCACATAAAACATTTGCACGTTTCTCACCCCAAGTATTGAAAACAAAGTTCAAGAGTAAAAGTGGGGCTATGACTCACCTCAAGTCCAGAAAATCCTCAAAAGAAATCGATAGAAGAAAGACATAAGTAACACAAGCAACTCACGTAACGGCGACTACAGACTCGGCACTTCCTAACAATATCAAACTCGTTCAGAAATCTTTTCCTCAAAATCAAATATTCCCATTCCCGAACGTATTCCGTTTTACTTTCCAAAGATTTCCATTTCTCGAATTAAATTCATATTAATTTGAAATTCGACGTTTGGTATCCATATGGGTGAAGGGTCGACACAACTCAAACCAAAAGCCACAACGAACGAAATACTAAACCAACTATAGGTCTAATATTAGCCCAACATATTATTTAAATAATCATCGAAGCTTATCAAATCCGTCGATTTGGTAATCTCCCATATTTATTTACGTAATATATCGTTCCAAAATTATACCCAACCTAAAGCACATAGCACAAAGAATTCTATTTGGTATATATCGTAGTCCTATAAATTCCCTAAATATATCGTCGAATCGGCCAAATTCCACGAGATATATAGTAATTTATTACCTTAAAACATATACCACATCCTATGGGCGTCGTGGGATACGATGCCCATTAATATACTCATTTTATATAATGAAATAACTCGATCTAATCCGTCGATTAAATAAGTCACTTGCTATAGAAAATGTTTATATTAATCGTCATATATCCGTGACCACACAAAGTCACAATATAAGGCCCACTTGGACTTTAAATAACCAACACTCGTATAACTCGATAAGTTTCTAGATTTATAAACAAAATCACGTTTTTAATTATTATTTACCCGACTTATTATTTCGCCATTATATATATAGTTATTATTTATAACAATAGTCTGACATTTATTACACTATTTACATAGCATAATAACTATCGTTATTTTGTTATAACGTTTACTCGTGATCGTTTAATTATTAATATACGCATTTATATATATATATATATATATATATATATATATATATATATATATATATATATATATATATATATATATATATATATATATATATACACACGTTTAACACGTCTATATACGTATATAAACGATTATATTCTCAATAGTAGTATTACGAGTATTATTTTTAATATTGACTTTTAAATATTTATCGAGTCATAGAGTTTGGTCACATGTCCGAGTCATGACTCTCGGCTCATAGTCCAAGTCCAAAATAAGTATCAAGTCAAAAATAAATATATCATCTCCGTCCAATCAATCCCATATCCACGTGCTACAACATGAGGGTCCGACTACGGCACCCAACTAACCTATCTCCGTCATCTAATGACCATCTCACAATCGGTCCCCAATTCCACACTCGACAACACATCTCCAAAATATCTTGCAAATCCAAATATACCACTTCAAGTCCAAATAATATTCCAATAAGTACCAAGGTCAAAAAATCACGATCACGACAAAAAAATAATAATAAATCAACAAGTGACAATATATCCGAAAACCAAATAAGTTACGGGTTGAGTTACCAAGTCAACCCGGGTCAAAATATGCTCGAAACATGATACGGGAGCCACACCCGAGACCCATAGGTCTCGGCTAGCTCCTTGAGCCAAACCGAACCCAAAACAGCCCCCCTTGGGGGGTGTCGGCCAAGAAAACCAACGACCACAAGGGTCCTCCGAACCCAACCAAACAATCCGAACATCACAAATGAGCACCAAAGATCACAAATACACCGAATGGTCAAGAAAACATCACAACAATCATCCAAACCGAGAGCATAAGCTCTCGGTTGAGTCTCGACCCATCGAGAAGCATGAACCCAGATACCAAACTTCCATTTTACTTATTATTATCAAAACCCACTTGAATCTTGTATCAATAACCATGAAACCCGAAAAGAAAATGAAATTCGTGACCCTAGGTCACGGTTCGAACCCAAAACTCGAGTCAAAACTCGACCTACCTTCAAATCCAAGGCCAAATCGAATGGAACTTCAAGAAATACGAAAAAGTGGTGATGAATACGTGGAGATTAAATTCGAAATAGGTGTTATAGTGGTCCAAATTGCGCGTGGTTTGTACCAATAGATAGATCCTGAAAAGATGGTTAAGATGGTGGTGTTATTTTTGTTGTAGGATCGGCGGTGGTGGTGCTATGGTGGTGATTAGGGTGCGGTGGTGATGGTTGTGTTTGAAGAGAGAGAGAGAGAGAGTAAAGTTGGTGAGGGTGGTGATGTTTGTGTGTTGTGTTGCAGCCACAAGGACGATTTTATGTAATTTACTCTTATTAAAGAAAAAAAAACTTTTATTAATATTAATAGTATGAAGTGGGTAGGGTTAGTTAAGTAGCCCGGTGTAAATACACGGCCAAACCCGAAACCTTAAATAACCAAACAACTTTCTCAAACCAAACCCGTTCCAAAAATAATAATATCCGAACCAATATTAAAATATAATTAAAATTGTTTGGTTAACCTAGTGCCGGAGTCAATGTAGTGCCAAAATAACAAATCTCAAAATAAATCATCACGAACGAAACGAACCAAACCATAAGTAAATGATAAATCCCATAAATAACGTACGATCAAAAATCACATTCCAACGTTCATAAACATCTCGTCACAATAAACTTTTCAAAAATTACAAAATTATAATTTTTTATGTAATGCGGATTTTTAAAAACGACTCCCTATTTTGCCAGTTGTCACAAAATGTTTGGTTGATAAAGACAAAAGGAATTGCGTGATAAGGAAGGAGTGTGAATTTTGCTTTTATCGGTGACATCTGTCTAATTGTATATTACTCCTACTATATTTAAAAATGTGGAGTGCATGTTTAAATTTTTGTAGATTAATAAAAAATATAAATTCAAAAACACTCAAAAATTGACGGTCAGTTAAATTTGGAGTGTTTTGTTAAACACTCAAAAACTGATAATTTGATTATTGCGATATCAAACAGTATAACTAAATTCAAACACAATATTTCAGAATCGCGTTTTGTAACAACTGATTATCTAATTATGTATTTTTAAAATGCATAATCTATTTTCAATAAGTGATCTCAAAAACCTACTAAGATGCAATAAAAATGTACTTCTTATTTTACCGGGGTATTTCTTTTTATTCAAAAAGTAAAATGTATTTCTAGAATATTAGTATTTGATACCAAAAATAAATGGGATATGAATTTAAATATATGAGTAATATAATATACATGAAAAAATTATTACTAACATTTGCTAAAATATCAATTTTAATTGTTTATTTCTCACAGAATTTTGACTAAACTTGATTGTGATTTGGAACAAAAAACCATAGTGGATAAAAGAGAAATGACATATGAACCTAAACTTAAGCCTAATTGTAAGTCTAAAAACAGTGTCAGCATTCTGATAGCTGCAGATAAGGATCCACTTATTTTACAACCCAACAGATGTTGATACTTGTTTTTAACCATACAATTAGGTCTAAGTTTAGGTTCACATATCATTTCTCTCGATAAAATACTCGTAGTTTATGCGGTTTAAAATAAAGTGGGAAAGTTGGTTGAATAATCTTGATTGTTGTGTTGGTTAAAAGTGCTTTGATTCATAAAATCTTATATTAGGACAAGTGTATAAAACATGCACTTATGTATTATAAAAATTAAGGGATAATTCGTAATATGCTTCAGTTGCCAAATACGTTTGCTTATTTGCCTAAGAATTCGGAGTTTCTTAACGTAGATTAGGGCAACCTGTAGTTTTTGGGAAAATGAAATCTGCAAGTGACAAGTGTCACTTTTCGGATTATTTTTTGGGCAACTTGTGTATTTTTTAGGCAACTGGAGGGCACTTGTCATTATATGGGTCGAGATGCCCAGTTGCCCGGTCTAAATTAAGAAACTCTGAATTCTTGGGCAAATCAATTGGGCAACTGAGGCGTGTTACGTATTATCCTAAAAATTAATGCTAGGATTGCTAGTATTTGTAAATAAGAATTAAAGTATAAATTGTAACAGTTATATAAAACAATGGTTTTGTTAACAACAACTCTTATGTTAGAGTTGCTAGTTTTCGAAATTTATGTTAAAACAATACATAATGTCTAAGTTATTTTACTATGTTCAACTATATGTATTCCTCTATCCGTAGAGTATATTGAATGTACAGAAATGGCTATAACCGAGTTTCTCTTATTCGTATTAACAACTACTATAGGAGGAATGTTTTTATGCGGTGCTAACGATTTAATAACTATCTTTGTAGCTCCAGAATGTTTTAGTTTATGCTCCTACCTATTATCTGGATATACCAAGAAAGATGTACGGTCTAATTAGGCTACTATGAAATATTTACTCATGGGTGGGGCAAGCTCTTATATTCTGGTTCATGGTTTCTCTTGGCTATATGGTTCATCAAGGGGAGAGATCGAGCTTCAAGAAATAGTGAATGGTCTTATCAATACACAAATGTATAACTCCCCAAGAATTTCAATTGCGCTCATATTCATCACTATAGGAATTGGGTTCAAGCTTTCTCCGGCCCCTTCTCATCAATGGACTCCTGACGTATATGAAGTAGTGTGGTTCGTTCGATAAATTCCTACCTCTCTTTCTATCTCTGAGATGTTTGGATTTTTCAAACTCCATGTCCTCATTCACAATCACTAATCTCTCTTAAAATTTCTCTCTCCTTATTGATCATCTTAGCGAAAAATATGAAACATGTTTATGACTATATCTTAATTTTAGCGGATTTTATGAAAATTTTTTTACTAGCAATATCCTTTAGCATTTCAATACAAAAAATAGTAATGATCTCAAATAGTTCCAACAAGATTATGTCAGTTTCTAAATATTTAAATGTAATTATTTTGGCGTATAATTGCATTATATTTGCAGTATTAGGAGGTGTTTGATTTCGACTTAATTGACTTAATATAAAAAAACTGAATTAATTAAGTAATATGAAAATTGTTTGTTTGTGACTTATTAGAGAAAGATGACTGAAAATATTAAGTAATAAAATTGAGGTTGTGTGCATTAAGTCATTTTTTAATTAAACATGACTTAATAAAAAAATTTAACAAACAAGCCCTTAGATATGTATATCTAAACTTATCTTTGGATCTAGATGTCCTATTGAGCTGATTTTCAAATCATTTTTATTAGTTTAGAATATCAAAAACGTTTCAGTGTTTAGCTTGATTATTCAAAGGATTTGAAATAAGACCAATGTCGGTGTCACATAATTGAAAAAGAATAATCTTCTATATTTTGATTAAAATCCTATTGTTATACTAAAAAGCAAGTTATACTATGGGATAATGCCAAAAGTACACTCAAAATTGAATTTGAGTTCATGATTGAGTCACGAATTTTGCAACTTGCAATTTTGGTCATGTGCAACCTGTGTTATTGTGCGACTCCACTCATTAATCGACACGTGACCTAACTACACATTCCATGTCAATTAGTCCCTCATCATTTGGTGACCCATTAATATTTTGTTTTTTTCCCATCGAAGTTGTGACTGACACACGACTTACCAAGTGTGTGACTGGCGGCTATAAAGTATAGTACAAAATGAAATCTAAGAAAGATTTTATAGCTGCTAGTCGCACACTTGGTAAGTCGAGTACTAAGTCGAGTACTGTCGGTCGTACACTTCGTTGGGAAAAAACAAAATACTAGTGGGTCACCAAATGATTAGGGACTAATTAACTTGGAACATGTAGTCAGACCACATGTCGATTAATAAGTGGAGTAGCTCGCACATACCCAAAATTTAAAATTGCAAAATTCGTGACTCAATCGTGGATCCAAATTCAATTTTGGGTGTACTTTTGGCATTAGCGCTTATACTATTATATCTTTTGACCAATTAAATTTAGGGAAATGATAAACATTGACAGTGTTTAAAAAATTATATTTTTTTTAGAATGACGTTTAAAAATTATATATGACATGCTTAATTAAATTGTTAATTTGTATCTTCAAAATAAGTATTACCTTATGAATTAAACTACTTTCGAACCAACTTAATATCTGATTCTTATTATATGTTTTTAACTTTTAAACATAACTTTGGGGCTATAAATAACAAAACCCAGAATTTATTCATTAGTTCACACTCTAATACTAACTATTAAAACCATCCATTTTATTAAAGTTATTTCATAACAAAAGTTAAAGAAACCGAAAAGTTAAAATTCCAAACAAGTCAAGAAACAATGAATATTTTTCTAGTAGTTGTTTTCATGCATGACTTTTGGTATAATATAAAAAGAAAAAAACATGTTCAGATACGTCTATATACATGGATGTTTAACTTATTTCTTTTGCATTTCCATCTTCAGGAATTGCAGCAGTTTTGTCTCTTAATAGTTCATTAATTTCACACCCATATCTCCTATATTCACAACTATCTTTTTATTCCTCCCATCATATTCTTCATTTCTTCATCAATGGCTTCAACAAAATTTAAGTTTATGTTGGTTATAATACAAAGTTTTATTATGTTGCTAAGAGTTGTTGAATCAGTTGTGCCACAACAAGAAGGTAACAAAGTTATCTTTTCTACTTTTTTGGGTGAAAAAAATAAAGCCATGATTTAGTTTGCCTTATAAAGTTATGTTATTGTTTCTTAATTAATCTTTATTTAGATGCTTAGTAGTACGTAGTTACGACATATGGGTTGAAATTTTGAATTTTGGCTGGTTTGCTGCTTGGTTTGGAGATAAGACTATGCGTTTTGTTACAAATTTATGTGAGAAAGTTGCATGTTTCTATATGTGTTTACAAATTAAGTACTAAATATTTATCAGAACTTTGCTGGAAATTTAAGAATTTATACGAACTTAAGTGATTTGAATTTGCAAGTCAAATCATATATCTTATCCTGGTTGTGATTGCATTAATCATTTTGGAGTAATTAGTGAGTTATAGAATATTCTGATTTATGATATAGCAAAATGATTGAATATTTGAAATCCGAGTGGTTTGACTTTAGTTTATACTAACCATATGCTATTTTTCTTATTCACTTTGGTTAGAAAATATTTTGATTTTTTTATGTTGACTTTATTTAGTGGAGGCTGTTGGAAACATTCTTGCTGCAATGAATGCAACAAGTTGGAGGTTTAATGGTGACCCTTGCACTCTTGAAACCATTGCCGAAGTACCAAGGTTGTCTCAAGAAGCTAATGCTAGCGTTGGATGTGATTGCAACATTGGCAACGACACCAATTGTCATGTCGTAAGGATGTAAACACTTCTGTCTTTAACTATTTATTAAGCTTAATATCATTTGGCACTTCCTTTATTAAGCTATAATTTGATAGCATGTTTATTCTTATGTTCTTCCATTATGCATGCGTATATAGCTTATTAATGTGAGCTAAAAACTAATAAATACCCTTGGATGGAATGCTGCAATACCTGCAATCGTAGAAGATACAAAAAACTATTTATGCAATGTCGGATGCAAACGTTTTCAATCCACTTAAGTCATTCACGGCACAAGGTTTATGATTAGTTACATATAGATAGTATGTACACGAGTACTTTGTCTACTACTGCATCATTTTTATCACTTACTCGAAATGTAACCATCTAAGCGGATTTGTGCAAAAGCTTTCCTTCTGTCCAGTGAGTTGGTTAATGTGATATTTTTTATGTCGTGGCAAAAAAAGATATTATTAATCCTCAAACAAGATTAGTTGACACTAATTTCAATATATAATACAATTACTTCTTAATTTCTTATGATAAGCACACTTGGACTTTTCAAGTTAAACTTTTCCTATCTTTGACGTCAACGTCAACACTCTTCAATAAAAAGCCATTTGCTTTATATTAGTGCTAACGCGCCCCTGCACCTAGCAGCTAAAGTACCTGGTGAATAAATAAAACCAGTGATGCTCATAAGCGCCAACATTTTTAGCTGGTTCACGTTTGGAACTTTATCTGATTTGTTTTTATAATGCGCATGTAGCACACACAAGTTCTATAGTCTTGACGGGATACTGTCACCTGAACTAACAAAACTTCCTTACCTTCGATCCGTGTAAGTCCTTTGTTAAACATATAGTAAACTTATATTCCAAGCATTATATGAATCAAGATATAACAAAACTGAAGTATATTCTCTTATCTTTTTAGTGATCTTGCTTATAATTACTTAGGAGGAACAATACCCCCTGAATGGGGTTCAACGTGGTTACAAGACCTGTAAGATATCTTTATTAATCCCTTACTCTCACAAAATTTTGCATTATGAGAACTTAAAGATGTAAACTGAAAACCTATCTTTCCGTGTGCAGCTCTCTTCTTGGCAACCGTTTATCAGGTGAAATTCCACCGGAATTAGGCAATATAAGCACTCTCACAATACTGTAAGTTGTATGCTGCTTTTCGGGTTTTTCTTTTTCACTTCTTTTCTAGTCAATTTTGACTTTTTACCACAACGGTCAAAATTCATTGGATGATTTCAAATTTCGTCATATTTTTCTTAACATACTCATCTAGTTATAACTCTATATCAGGAATCTTGAAGCAAACCAACTTACAGGAGCTGTTCCTGCTGACTTAGGGAGATTAAATAATTTAACCTCTTTGTAAGGCTGATTAAGTTTTTTGACTTATAAATCATTACTCATGAATTTCATGGTATTTAAGTTTCAACTTTTATGATATTATATATCAGGATCTTGTCTTCAAACCAGTTTACTGGTAGGCTGCCAACAAGTCTTGGCCGACTAAGAAGTCTAACAAACTTGTAACTTTCTTTTACCTTTTTCCAATAGTCAAAGTTTCTCGATTTCACCAATTTCTAAGGCCAAAAGTGAGAATCTTGTTGTTTATAATGCAGTAGGATAAACGAAAACAACTTCAGCGGGCCGATACCTGATTTTATACAGAATTGGAGACTACTTACCAGATTGTAAGATGTTCTATGTTTTCTTTTTTAGTATACATGTTCATGATCGTTTAAAGTCTGATCTTCGGTTATTTTTTAAGAGAGATTGTTGCGAGTGGACTCACGGGACCTATTCCTTCAAATATATCTCTTCTGGAGAACCTACTTGATCTGTAAGTGAAATCTTATATTACATCAATTATCATTTGATAAAAAAGTACTCTAAATTGAGAATGGTTCCCTGTATTTTGCAGGAGAATTAGTGACATATCTGGACCGGCTCAAGGATTTCCTCAGCTTGAAAATGCTGCAGGAATAATAAGATTGTAAATATATCTCTTCTTAGCATTGACTTTTTATACCAAGTCCGTACATACATTGACATTTCCTATCATAAATTTAGGATCTTGAGAAACTGCAACATTTCTGGGGAATTACCGGATTATATTTGGCAAGTGAGAAGTCTTGCATTGCTGTAAGTATACATAAAATAGGATTTCGTTGTTTTAAATTTTCACGATAATAACGTTTCATGTCAAACTTTTCTGCATGATTTTGACAGGGATGCAAGTTTTAACAGTTTATCAGGGAGCATATCTTATGATGTCCTCGGTAGAAGCTTGCGATTAGTGTAAGTTTTAATTATTTGATTTCGTAGTGTTTCGTTTACAATCACTGCAGTATATATTATATATGAAGCTATGGGTTACTAAATAAGCATCGTGATGGGGTTTTGAATAGGTTTTTAACTGGTAACATGCTAAGTGGAAACATACCAGATTCGCTTTTAGTAAACGGGGCTAGTATGTAAGTTTGTTTCACGAATCACATTGTTAAAACTTAAAAGTGTGTGTGACATTTTATAGAAAAGTTAACATTCTTTATGAATATTGTCATGAAGTGATCTTTCCTACAACAATTTTACATGGCAAGGACCTAATCATGCCTCATGCCGACAGAACACGTAAGATTTTTTCCAAAGTTATTTTGGATGACACTTGGAACTTCATTGTTCTAAAACTTTTATTTCATTTGCTGTTATATCAGGAACACATACGTAAACTTATTTAGAAGCTCTTCTACAGAAAATCCGATGTAAGATAGTTTCCATTGCTTTTACTTGAACAAGCCCAGTTTCTAAATTCCTTCTTTTATCACATGACTTTGGTGTTTGTTTATCTTACGATGATATTGTCCTCAGACAGGATGTGCTTCCCTGCACCGAGGATGTCAAGTGTCCTAGATGTGAGTATTTTCTACCTCTAAATCTATGATGGCATCCGTTTATTGGGGAAAAAAAGGAAACATTAATGGGTCAACCCAACCCACCCAACCCTGCTATTTGATTCTCACATAGGTGCATTTGACATAATGGCAGATTCATGTTCTTTACATGTTAACTGTGGTGGGGATGATATAAGGATTAAACATAGCAATGGTCAGTCGGTTCTATACGTAGGAGATGCCAACGTGGATGGTGGGGTCGCCAGGCTGTATGAAACAAACAACAACTGGGGATTTAGTAGCACAGGAGAATACTTGGATGACAACATTGCTCAGAACAATCGCTACATAGAATCTTTGCAAGGGAACACAAGCTTACCTCCACTTTATACAACTGCTCGCCTCTCACCGCTTACACTCACTTACTTCAGCTATTGTTTGGAAAACGGTGAATATGCAGTTAATCTGCACTTTGCAGAGTTACAGTTTGCTAATGATAGTACGTATAGAAGTCTTGGCAGGCGGGTGTTTGATATTTATATTCAGGTATTAATAAAAATAAGTATATTTTCAAGATTGTAACTAGTCAATCCAACGGTTGTTATATGTGTTCGTTGTGATTTAGGGAAAACGGGTTAGAAAAGATTTTAATATTAAAGACGAGGCTGGTGGGTTTGGTATACCTGTGGTGGTGCCATTTAACGCTAGTGTGACCGATAACATCTTGGAGATACGTTTTTATTGGGCTGGTAAAGGAACGACCCGCTTTCCTAGAAGAGGAGTATATGGACCTCTCGTATCGGCTATTGATGTTGATCCTTATTTCAAAACTTGTTCGGTTGAAGGAAAGAAGACGAATAAGGGTGTTTATATAGGTGTTGGGATTGGTGTTTTGTTTCTTTTTATTTTGATCTTGGTTATCTTGTGGAGGAAAAAATGTATGAAGGGTCAGAGAAAGAACGATAAATGTACGGAGTATGAACTTTACTTGTCTTTTGACTTTCTTGATTTATTTGTTTGACTCGTTGCTCATGTGAAATGCTTATCTCGAACAGATTTTGAAGGAATGGAGTTTAAAACGATTTCGTTTTCTTTGAAGCAGTTAAAGCATGCTACAAACAACTTCAATGATTCAAATAAAATTGGGGAAGGAGGTTTTGGGCCTGTTTATAAGGTAATAATCTAGCACAAAATGTTGTTTTTCAGGTAATTTTTGTATTTACTAATAGACTTGTGTGTGATTTTTGCAGGGTACTTTGACTGATGGGACAGTTGTGGCAGTTAAGCAACTTTCGTCTCACTCAAAGCAAGGAAACCGTGAATTCTTGAATGAGATTGGTGTGATTTCATGTTTACAACACCCCAATCTTGTTAAACTTCATGGATGTTGCATTGAAGGAGATCAATTGTTGCTAGTTTATGAGTATTTGGAAAATAATTGCCTTGCAAATGCATTGTTTGGTGAGTTTCCTCTCTTGTTTTTCAGACACATTGACTTTTGAGGTCGACTAACCCATTCTTCAAATTCACAATTGATCTAGTTTTGTGGTAAAACTAGTTACATCAAACTTTTTCCAATGTGTAAATATGTTAAAATATTGTATTTATTTACTAAATGTCTTGAGAAGTTCATATATTAAACCTTTCCCTCTTATTCGAAATGGAGTAACCTTGGCATCATTAAATTGTTGTTATATACAGATGCAGATAAAACCCGGTTAATGCTAGATTGGCCAAAAAGGTTCAAGATATCTATTGGGATAGCTCGGGGTTTAGCTTTTCTTCACGAGGAATCAAGGATCAAAATCGTACACCGGGACATCAAAGCCACAAATGTGCTGCTTGATAAAGATCTAAACCCAAAAATATCTGATTTTGGCTTGGCAAAGCTAAACGAGGACGACAAGAGTCACGTTAGCACTCGAGTTGCAGGAACAATGTAATACTTACAAAAACCTAACACAATCATTTTTTAATACTTTTTTTGGGTACTAACAGTTTTACTAACAAAATGTTGACGAATTTGCAGCGGATACATGGCACCAGAGTATGCTCTCTGGGGTTACTTGAGTGATAAGGCAGATGTTTACAGCTATGGAGTCATGCTATTAGAAATTGTTAGTGGCAAGAACAACAATAGTTATCTACCAACTAACGACTGCATATGTCTTCTAGAATGGGTAGGCTTCTAGGTTTCATGCTCAAATCTTTAACGTTGCTGTTTGAAAGTCAATATCTTCTAATTTTGTTGCAACTTTCAAACCGATAATGCAGGCTTGTAGATTAGAAAACAAGTAAACAATACGAAGAGCTTTTCAACGAAAAACTAGAATCAAAGATCAACAAACAAGAAGCTGAAACCGTAGTAAAAGTAGCACTTCTTTATACCAACGGTTCTCCGGCAATTATACCGACAATGTCTGAGGTTGTAAACATGCTTGACGGCAAAACATGTGTACCAGAAATAGTACCAGAAGCAAATGGCTACACAGAAGATCTAAGATTCAAGGCCATGAGAGACTTTAGAGGCCAGATAAAAAGTGGAAGTCAAAGCGGAAGTCAAAGTCAAAGCCAAAACTATAGCACCATTAGAACAGATACATATTATACCTTGACATCATCTAGTGATCCTCTTGTGAGCCAGCAGATGGATACCAGATCATACTGATATTCACATTTTTTGTTCTATTTGAAGTTATATTTGTAAAAAGGATTAATTTCATATATCACCCTACTTTCATAAAGAAATTTCTAAATTTAAAAAGGGGAGATATGAAATTACGTCTTTGTAAAATTATATAAGTTGTATAAATTTCAACAAAAGACCAGGGAAATTTGCAAAACCGTGACCCAAGATCGACACGTATTTACAATTTTACTCAACTTTGTGGTATATTGCTAAAACAATGATTTTTTTTTCTTTTTTTTTTTCTCTCTAAATGCCCTGAATACCCTATCATCGTGCGCTTTAATATAGTTAATACATGATAAATGACCGACAAAAAACACAACTACGGTATTAGCTTTCGCACACTAGCATAACGTTACCAAAACTATATATTTTTTAGACCTACATCGTTGCGAAGCGGATGGATTGCAAAATGAATCCCACTGTTTTTTAACTACCTAAACAAAAGAAGTGCCTAATCCGATAGTATTACAAAAGTCCACCATCCGTTTGACATACTTAGTTTTCTTAACTTGTTCAACTTTGATTTTTATACTCTTATTGAACTTTCCAACATTGAGAAAACTTTCATGTAATAAAATTTAGTTGTTCATGCAAAACAAAAAGAACCAACATATTGTACCATGATAAACATGATGAGGGTGGAAAAATGTAAATATCAACTCAAATAAGGACTGTTTATAAACAACTGAGAGTGTGAGTGATTGCAATGACGGAGTCCGGCGGAGTACGATGACGACTGAGATGAAGGGGTCATGTATTTAGGGTTAGGGTTTGTATATGATTAATTATATGATATCAAATTGATGGAGTTGGAACATGGAACTGAACTGATCCGTATATCTATCGTCTTGTCTATGAACCGGTCCTCTCTCTAAGTATCTATGGTCTGGACTCTGGTCTATAGACTACCAGGATGACTAAGACCAAAACTGAATGAACTTTGGAGCTGAACCATGACTTTGTTTTGTACATTGTTTACGTAGAAGGTGATTGACATAATATTCTTTGGTACGCGGCGGGTCACGTGTGGGACGATCTGTTATTTAACTTTCTCTTTTTCAAAATAGACTAACAAGTTTTAGTAAATCTTTCTACAAGTAAGTTACGGAGTATTTAAGATTCTTAAATATTACTCCTCTCGTTTTAAAATTATAGTCTATTTTTTTTAAGATATCCCAAAATAAGTATTTACTTTTCTTTTTAAATAAAAACTAGAGAATTTAGTGAAAAAATATTCTATTTGTGTGGTTGAAAATTAAAGTGACTCAACTTTTATTAAACTTTTAATGTTTATCTCATGACAATAATATAATTTTGAGACGTAAAAAATATTAAATAATCAAAAATTTAGCTTCATGGTTGGTTGCACTATAAACATAAAAAATTGTAAAACTTTATGACCAATGGTAATAGACTAATAGTAATCATCATCACAATCGTCAATTCAGTGTTACGTCAACTTTTTCCATTTCAGCCAACATCACAAGTTCACAATAAAACAACCAATATAACACCAACTTTTTATTTTTTTTTCATTTTCTTTTATTTAGACCACAAATATTAAAATTTCATTAAATAAAAAACATTACATTAATAATTCAAACAAAATAGAAACATTACACTAATAATTAAAATAAAATAAAATTACAAAATCGGCTTTAAGGCTTAGATGAGCTTACTCGTTGACTAAATCGCTAATAATGAACGTTTGACTATAGTGCAAAATGCACAAATATGGATGCACAAAACAAGCAATGCACACGCACACAACCAATGCAATTTCAGGTGATTGGCTCTTAAGACTCGACCAAATATGATCCAAGACTACTGTAACACCCCAAACCTGACAAGGGTCTAAAATGTAACATTATGTTGTCATTTCAGAATATAAAACGCAAGCGGAAGACTTGACAAAATAAATTACAAGTCTTGAGACTAAAAGGACTAATAAAACAATTACAATAAAAAACAGCTTCTAAAATAATCAAACAAAAATCTAAATAAAATCCATGAAGACTAATGTAGGGTTGGTCCACTAAAAGCTCCTACTCTCATCACTCAATCCCCGACTCCAACTTGATACCTGCCGCAAGGAAAAGAAAATGCGGCTGAGCTAACGCTCAGTGAACAGATATAAACATATGAAAGATAACTGATCATAAACGAATAAATAAACAATCCAATGTGAACCTGCCGAGATACAATGTCATAAAGAATATGAATGGTCATATGAAAATGGTAATCAAAGAATAGTACAGAAATGGTAAAAGGGATAGTAACGGAATTTACTCAAGTACCAAAACAATCAATCAAACATTTCATATCACAATTCATTATACCGTCAATTCCTTTATTGTACATGGAGTAGCTAGCTCCAATGTACCAGATTGTGATGGGGTGTGTAGGGTCACACACCTACCAATCACCAGATATCATTTCACATTACCTAGGATGCATCTATACGCTCCCCTGCAAAATAGATTAGCACATACACTAGCTCAAGGCTAGCATGCATACTCAGATAATGGCCACATATACAAATAAGGGAAACGCCGTGGATCAATCACACCTCCACAGAAAGTGTCATGCCATTGGTGCTTCAATTACATGGCCATGTTACCTCCATGGCTAGGGATAGTACCTTGAGCAATGGGTCAATTCAAATTAGGGGTGAGCAAAAAAACCGAAAAGACCGAATAAACAGAAAACTGAAACTGAACCGAACCGAAAATAACCGAACCAAACTACTAATTTGGTTCTCGGGTTGGATATGGGTTTAGCAGTCTGAACCGAAAACCGAATTCACACACACACACACACACACACACACACACACATATATATATATATATATATATATATATATATATATATATATATATATATATATATATTTTCTATATATTTATATATATACAAATACTATTAAAATGTTATATTAATATAAAAAAAACACTTTTTACGCTTGAAATAATATTTTTCTTGTTAAATATTTATGTAATTATTAATTTTTTAAAAATAAATTGTGAATTAAGGTTATTCGGGTCAACCCAAGAACCGAACCGAACCGAACCGAAAACCGAATTTGAATATGGTTTGGTTCGGTTTACGGGTTGACTCAAATAAAAATTTTAACCGAACTAACCAAACAAACCGATAACCGAACCGATCAACACCCCTAATTCAAATAGATCGAACAAAGGGTCAAAACAAAGAGGTCATATCAGATGGATCATAACAAAAGGACCATATCAATGGTTCAGATCAAGAGTTCATATCAAAGGTTCATATCAAAGTAAACGAATCAAAGTCAATGAATACGAATCATGAGAAACGAGTAATCAGACAAACGAACCAACCGATAACGATATAAATAGAAATGGGTATCCAGAATATCCGTACCAATACGAAATGCAAATAAAATAATGTCTAAAAGTAAGACTGAATATCCGTACCAATACGAAATGCAAATGAAATAATGTCTAAAAGTAAGACTGAATATCTGTACCTTAATTCAATTAAACGGAAAGCAAAGGTATCAATGGACGTTCTTCAACGAATCTACACGGATTAGGGTTCATAACATTTTTAGTAAGTTTTTACATTTAGACAACTTAGGGTTTAAAACAAATACGTATTAATGTCATTAGGTTTAGGGTTTCAAATACATTCAACGACATTAAGTTTAATTAACCGAAACGTACCAATTATTATTATGTCCAAATAATATAGATCACGTTAGTCCGACATTTTAATAACCGAAATATTTATTAAATTAATAAACACACCCAATATGACACTATTTTAAACAAACACTTCCTCGCAACATGTTATAGAAACGTTTAATATTTACAAATCACACTTTTTTGTCATTTCTTGGGCTTCGGCGGGTTTTGACCAATTAAAACCAAACGTGACCCTCATTTATCAAAAACAAGGAAAACGGCACCCGCCGCGTTGCGGCGGGGCTCCGATTTGTGAGATCGTTGTATTTTTTTTTTGCCGACACATGTTATATTTGTTTGGAATAAATGTTGTGTCAAGCTATATTCGTAATTGTCGTACGATGTCCTTTTTGGAATGAATATTGTGTCCGGCACCAGTGGTAGGGCTAATTTGTTGCTAATTTTAACTTATTTTTTAAAAGCGCACGTATGTCAAAAGTATATTAATATTAAATTTGTTTTGTTTATAATGCGGATGTGTTTCTAGCGGAATAAATCGTTAGATATTTGGTAAACAAACTTTGCTATATAAACAATAGAATTACTCAATTACATATAAACTTTTATAGCGCCGCATATATTTGGCCCTTATAGTTTAAAAAAAAAAAGTTAAAACAATTTTTAAAGTTATTTCATAAGTTAAGGGTGCACCTTAAAAGTTCTTTTATTTAAAAGCTATATATATTATATATATTAAACTTCAACATTTCTTATAAAACCGTACGTACGACAAAAGCATATCAATATTGGTCTTGTTTGTTCGTTATCGACACGCCTTTTTGACAATATTTTTTATTAAAAAAACCGTAAGATATTTGTTAGATATATGGCAAATAACATTCGTTATATAAAAAAGTTGTAAATATTTAAAAGTTGAGGGTATGTTTTATAATTTTTTTTACTACTAATACTAATATTTTAATATTCCTTATTTGTTTGCTAACAAAAGGTAATGGATTATTTTACTAACAAAATGTGCTGGACTATTGGACCAAACTGTGCCTCGTGAAAACTCAAAAAAATGACGGAATACTTTATGTTGTTGGGCCGAAAAAAAATTCTGCGGCGGCCCAGCTGACGTAAGCTTGCGTCATTTGACCCGGAATTATATTTGTTGTTACCGGTTCCATCTTTCGAGAAATGGACCTAATTTTAGATATGGTATAATAATATTATAAACGTCAAATATAGCAACTTTCATAGATTACATAAAGTGCCAAAAACATATTTATGAAAAAAGATATCTTGAAAATATTGTTATGTATGCATGCAAAGACATGGGCCGGTTACATGATGGTTTTTGTGTATGAGTATGTTGTTGGGCCGAAAAAAAATTCTGCAGCCCAGCTGACGTAAGCCTGCGTCATTTGACGAGGAATTATATATTTAGTAATGAAATTGCATGCATGAAATCTTTTTAACGTTAGCCAAAAAGTGAAACAAGGTTTCAACAAAATAAACAAGTTCGACAACAGTTTTTCATAGGGTCGATTTATATAAAATTATAGTGTAGAAGTATTACAGTTTCACAACCAATTTATATGAGTAAAAAATAATACACATGTTGAGTCTCACCATGAACCTTCAGGGGCCCGAAAAAATAGAAGCAGGAGTGGGGTTTATCCCTTAAGGAGAAAGGTTCGATGCTTGCATACTGTCTAATTGGATGTCACTGTAGGCTCGAATCACTAACTACTAACTTGCCATTCAAAAGAAAAAAAAAAAAAGTGTTAAATGTTGTTGGTGTGCTGTGTTATAATGAAAGAAGCAAAAGAAAAAGGGTCTTCAATATATAAACTCAACATAATACGTTATTTATGGTTTAATAAGTTTGATGGGCTATTAATCACATTAAATATTTGGTTGAGCATTTCAAATGTGGCTTTAAAAGAGTTTAAGGGGTCATTACAAAGGGTGTTGAAGTAGCTTAATGGGTTTTAACAAAAATAAGTATGGTGTTTAAAAAAATGTAGTGGGCCAAATAAATAGGTAATTAAGGGTGCTTAATTTTGGGCCCAACGATTAAATGTTTTAGTAAATAGTTGGTTTAAAAAAAATTTAGTCATTAGATGTAATTAACAATTTTCTAAAAAAATATAAACGTATCATAAAGTTTATAAAATTTCAAATTTATCCGAAATTTTAAGTTTCCGAATTTTAGGGTTTTACAACTACCACTCTTATCATTGCATAATTCTTCCTTAATTAACATAGGTGATTAGGCTATGTAAAATTTAATATTAACGATGCAATGCTATTACTAGTCGACTCGTATGATGTTTTAGAAAGTGTTATATTGGGTCACACCCCGCTAAAGTGGAAACACGAGGTGTAACTGGAAAGGGCATAAGCATAAAATAATAGAACATACCTTCATTTAAGATTTAAATAAAATAGTACTTTATTACAACGTTGTTTTTATTGCCTACAGCGACAATAAAACATGAGATTTGTTTTTCAAAAGATAAAATCTTGTAACATAACGACAACAACGATGACATGTGAAGACTTCTAAAAGTCCTCATGAAAATACTTATTGACGATCACCTGAAATGCATGAGAGAAAACGGGTCAACTATGAAAATAGTTGGTGAGTACACAAGTTTTGTATAATATGAAAAACCATTTGAGAAAGTTCACAAGGCAAAGGCGATGTCAATCCATTCAGTTGCAAGTCCACCCATACAAGACTTGTAATCTATGTGTTTACAACCCATTGCATAAAAAGTAGTATGTCTAGTAGTCAAATACATGTTGTCAATATAGTTTGCAATAAGGGCACATAGTATATAATAAATCAAGGCTGTTCCGAACAAGGGAGGCTTTATAGTGCTGCTCCGAACATGGGAGACTTTATGTCACTCCAACACCTAGGCGAGATTTATTCGTCACTCCACCGACATGGCGAGATTTATTAACAAGAAGGCTCTGAACATGGGAGACTTTATACTGCTCCGAACATGCGAGACTTTGCACTGCTCCGAACATGGGAGACTTTAGGTCATATTACATATGGTACATTAAGTTCAATTCAAGTCATTAGTTCATAATTAAATTCAAGAATTTAAGACAAGTTCAAAAGTTTAAGTCAAGTTCAAGAGTTTTAAAACAAGTTATAAGGTCAAGACAAGTCAAAATAGTTCAAATAAGTCAAAGGGTTCAAGATCAAATCAAAGGTTCGAAATTAAGAGTCAAAAGGTTTCAAAATAAATCATACGGTTCAAAAAAAGTTCAAAGAGTTCAAGTAATAATGTTCATAAATAATAATCAATTTAGTTAAGGTATGATTCATGCATTCCACCCTAAAGCGATTAAAACAGTAAAAAAAGGGTTGTGAATACTCATCTCAAGCAAATAGTAATACGATACGAGCAAGTCAGCACGGAAATCGAAGTGCGTTAACTCTAACCGTAACCTAAAGTATTAATATGTCTTAGGTCATACAATAATGTCGTGTATGAAATTTATAAATGTTATATCACCCGTACATGTTAATTGGTAAGTTTAGTTATAAAAATAACGTTACTTTGGAAATCCTTAGAAATAGTCAAAATAATGCATTTTTTGGATTTTTAGCAAGTATATATCGTAACTACGATACGGATGTTTTAGTAATATATATGTTGAAAAGTCTTCGACTAGACTAAAGTATGTAACCAAAACACTACAACTTTCATTTATGACATTTTATCCAAAATCGCACCTAAAGTGCCTAAAGTCCATTTCTGAAAATAAAATCAGGTTACTATTCCCTATTAGAAAAAAGTTGTCAAAATATATTTTTCGTCGGTATCTTTGTTAAGTCATAACTTCTTCGTTATAGATCGGTTTTTAAAGTTCTACCTATCCCCACAAAGGTATTTAAGTACACTAATATATTTTGAGGTATTGGGGACTCAGTTTATCTTTTAAAGTTCGGTTTTACCGCGTTGAAAATCTGGACAGCACACTATTTATTTTTCTAAAAATAGTTATCGATAATATTATTTGGAAAGCTTGTATCTCCTTTGTTATAAATCCGTTTTTATCCATTCAAACGACCAAGTTTTTGTTATAAAATCTATTTTCTATTTCTTTGACTAAATCTTGTAAAAATACTTTGTTTTTTTTTCTAAAAGTTAAAAATTTGGGCAGCGCTTCCGCATCTATTTTTCTATTATCCATTTTCCTATACTAATCCCTTCATATCAACTCCAAATCTAAACTAATCCCTTCCACTAATTTCTTCAACAATTTTTATAGTTTCACAATAATGATAATAACATAATAAAAATTCATAACTTGAATTGATAAATGTGTAGAAATAAGTATAAATCATTATCAAGCACTTTGTTACTTTAATTTCCATAAATCAAACAAAAGTGATATGGAGCTTGCATATACTCATTTTTATCAAGAAAATGACTTTGTTAATTATATATTTACTTGTTTTTATCATAAAAATTCACAAACATGTATATAGGTCACATTCATTCTTATTCAGAATCCCATTTCATATATTTATGTATGTGTCCCATTTCATATTTTTATGTAAGGTTAGTTTGGTTGTGAAACTTAATCTTTTAGATGAAAGAAAATCATTTTAGAGGTTAGTTTTGTGCATACCAGTGTTTGATTACATGCTTGAATGAATTATATATAGTGTAGATAAATAACGTGTTATTTTTTTGATTGTTTGTTGTGGTATTTTAGAATCAAATATATTGGTACCATCGATTTTTTTTATTTGATTTGTAACAAAATCATAGTGGGACACTATTTGGTTTGTAGCATTTTATACGGTTTTGATTTTAGTGGTTTTTCTTCTTGAAAACTTAAATGTTCATATTATTGAGTTGGATTATGAGGAATATGAATGAATTGTCCTAATTTCAATTTAATTTGACAATAATGGCTACATGTTGTTTTAAAAAGTAATAATGTTGTAATTACTAGGCAAATGATTATAGAAATTGATATGACAAGTACGCATATTAGGGTGCGTTTGTTTCATGCTTTTAAATGGGTTTTGGTGGGCTTTACATATAAAGAACTTGTTTGGTTTGTGGTTTTGATTCAAAATGAAGAATCAATCTATCAAAATTAATTCTCATCTAATTGAGTGAGATTCACTTTTTTTAGGTAGGTTCATACTTTACAGTCTATCTCTCTCCTCGTTATTATTAAAAAATAATATCTTTTTATAAAATCTTTTATAAAAAACACATTTTTATATCATTTAATTTTTCTCTCCGTCATTAGTTTTAATACAAAACCAAATCCAAATCCGAATTCGAATCCAAATCCAAATCCGAAACCCTCTACAAACCAAACGCACCCTTAATGTGTATCTGATTACCAAAAAAAAATGTGCAACTCTATTTATAATGGTTACCCCAAATTTTTACTGCAAAAAATAAGACATGAAAAGTTATATTTTTGTGTGTGTATATGTAAGGAAAAAGGGGAAGAAAATATCACGCTTAGCAGACTTGATTTACATGAATAGACTTAAATATAGCCACTATACGTAGTTAAAAAAGATATGTTATTTTAAAAGTAATATGACAACATATTAAAGATTGCAATCAATAAATGAACACGCAATTTGTTTTTTATTATTCAAAATTTCAAATCATAGGTTAAATTCGAAACCTGTTAATCTATGAGAAAAAAAAAATGAAAGAAAAAAAGAAGAGACAATTAGTGGAGCAAAATTGGTCAAAAGCCTTTAATATTAAACAAATACAACAAACGCCAACCAATTAAGTAAGTTTTAATTAGTTTACAATTATAATAGGTAGTAAATACACGGGCCAAAGTATTTGCAAACGCAGGACAAAAGCTGTATCAAGGATGTCCTAATCTACTAAATTATATTCGACGCCAAAAAAAGGTACCAACAAAAACGCTTATTGTAGGACCTTAAATCTATCAACTTTAACACAAATATGACAAGTATATGAAGTAAAGATGGTGACTTGATATGATATATGTGTGGCGTTAATGTAGAAAAATAGAGTAATAGATGAAGAGAACTTTTTATTAAAAACACACACAATACACACACAAGCACACACCTCAAATGAGCCTTTGAGGTGTTTATATAGTACATAAAAGATGATGCCCTAAAGGCTTTCTATGAGTTTGGGCTTGGACTTGGATTACATGAAACAATACAAGGCTTACTAACCTAACTCTTAACATATTAGCTTGCCAAGTCCAAAGCCCAATGACTAAACTATTACTTATCATAACCCACGACACAAAGTTCTTATAATGAGAATGACCATCACTTTTCTATTACATATTTTTAATGCTAACAATCTCCCCCTAAGGGGTGGTCATTCGAATGATGGTCCACATGATTTGGTCTTCTGTGTTCTTTGTCTTGAACTTTGTGTGTCGTTGTAGATTAGTCTTTAGTCTTTGTTCCTTCATGCTTTGTGATCTTTGATGACTTACTTTTCATCATTCTTTCTCTGCCTTTCGTCACTTCTTAGTCTTTGGTGGTTGTCCGCCATTCCAACATGCTCATACGTCTTTAAACTTTGAGATTCACACATTAGCGGTTCCCTTTCTTTCACTTAGATCTTTGTAGATTCTTCTTTTTGGTGTAGAATCTTTCTTTTAACTTTGTGTTGCACAGATCTTTGAGGGAGCTTTCATTGACTTTGTGACGTAACTATGAGCATGTGGAATCTGTCGCCATGGAGATGATGTATAGCTGCAGGTAAACAGTTAATAATAAATCAACTGGTACTTACAGGTTTGAATTAGAGATCGTCAACAGCATAGTGTGAAGACTCCTTCTAATCCTTACCAAGGCCGTTCCCATTTCGGATACTCCCGAGAGAGCTTACGAGACCTACTAAGTAGATCAATGAATGGGTGAGTCGCTGGGGATCACTCCACGACTGTAGACCGTTTGAAACCACCGCAAACACTAAGCGTAACCCACAAGAGATTGCCGAAGTGACCTGCTGTCAGGACTCTAAAGTTTACATCTGTGAATTCTCTCATAAATGTGAATTCTCTCATAAATGTTTTGGCAGATGTGAATTCTCTCATAAATGTTTTGGCAGATTGCTAAGATCTGCCTAGGACTCTAAAGTTTACATCTGGCGTCCTTAATGATGAACAACCAGTGTAGAAATATCATGTGTTCCTATGAGATCTTTTGTTGAATCTCAGGGCTCTAGACTCGATAAGTGCACATTTGGTTTCCTATGCGGAGATTAGGGAGAGGTCTCCTGCTTCAATATCAACCATCTCTAAGAGACAGGTTGATAGATTACACTGGTTCCCCGTGAGAATGAAACAAGCTCTTTTAAGAGAACTTGAGTGGTTAAGAAGGTTTAGTGCAGTGCGTCACTGGGTCCATGATGTCTTTGTCTTCAATACCGGCGTCACCTTAGTAACAACCAGTAGCATACGAATTGTATCTGGTGTCTGCCCTAAGGTTGAATATTTAGAGGGCTATTTATTTTCACCGTTTTTCATAACTTTTCTTTTTAATTCTTCAACCCATTCTTTCTCCTTTCTCATTTTCTCCTTTTTTTCAATCATACCTAAGGACTTCTAATACTAATCTATTGGATTTGTCCTTGGGTAGATCCCTACGGCTTTGGCGGATCATTGGACATAAACCTAATCATAATCACCTTATTACTCCATGATTATCCTAGATTTATTGATCACATGCCATAAAACCTTTTATTGAAAATCTCTCAAAGTGTTTATGATAATAAAACACATTGTTGTTACCACTTTGAGAGTTTTGAATTTCATTTGAAGGACTCCCCTTCACATGTGCTCATATAATTTTTAAGAAATTTGCACTTGCGGGAGTATTTTGCACTTTTTCAATTGATCTACTTTCAGTGAACATGACCGATTCGAGACACGCTTACATCACTAGTTAGACTAGCTTGAAGTTATTACCCATCTTGGTCAAGTCCAAAGAAAGTCTCTCGATACTGTACATTCTATTCAGACAAGTCTTATTCGAGACACGCTTAAATCACTAGTTAGACTAGCTTGAAATTATTACCCGTCCAGGACAAGTCTTTTCGATTACTGACATTTAAAGCTTCGTCAATTCACAGATACTATCTGAGTTGAGCTCTTTTGAGATTCAGCCACAATCTTTACACATTTTGATCACATTTTAATCATGTCTTCTCCCCCTCAAAAATAGCATATTGTGATATTTTTGATATCAACTGATTAAGAAAAAGTTTTTGTAGAGATAGACAGATTGTTTTTTGCATGAATTTGGAACATTTTGTTTTTATACTCCCCCTTAATGATAGCTCATTTAAAATCAATTAAGGGTTTAGAGGGAGTTATTCTGAGCACTCATTTTGAGAGATTTAGAGAAATCTTTTGAACAATCTTGAAAAAGTGCTCAAGAATTCTGTTTGAAAACGAGTTTATGCTTGAAATCTTTTTCGTTTGTTTAGACTCGAACTTTTTGAAAAAGATTTCGTCCTTTAAAATACGAGTCCTTGATTTGAAACAATCAGAAGTCATCATTTGGGTCCGGGTTTCGTACTTAAGTATACGAAAGCCATAGTGAAGAAACTTTTGAGGAACGACATGTTTTAGAAAAATATTTAAAAAACTCCCGTTCAAGCATCTGTACATATTCGTATCATTGTTGAAAGACATTTCTAGACACGTACAAAATATTGATTTATACGAGAGACATGTCGTGAGAAGAATATTTTTGGATTTTTTGATTTTAATTTGTTTTTGTATTTTTTGAAATTTTATATTTTTGTATTTTATTTTTTCAAAAATATTTACAGCGAAGCGATTTTGAGAACATTTTTCAAGAAGATTCGAGAAGACGTTCTAGCTTCTCAGGAGTTAGGCTTCGCATGCCAATTCGTCGAACTAAATAGTCAAACCATTCTTTTGCAAGGGCTTTAGTAAATAGATCGGCGAGTTGGTAATCAGTCTTAACAAAAAATAATTCAACACTACCCTCTTCTATGTGCTCATTGATAAAATGGTAGCGGACTTTGATATGCTTCGTCTTTGAGTGTTGTACGGTATTGCACGAGATGGCTATGGCACTTTTTGAGTCACAATACATAGGTATTCTGTCAAAAGTAAAGCTATAATCTGTGAGCTGTGTCCGTATCCAAAGAATTTGGGCACAACACGCAGATAGAGACACATACTCGGCTTCGGCGGTTGATAGTGCAGTACAATCCTGTTTCTTTGATGACCAGCTAACTAGCTTTTCACCCAAAAATTGTGCTCCACCTGATGTAC
The DNA here is from genome assembly GCA_030686995.1 of Artemisia argyi. Lineage (NCBI taxonomy): Eukaryota > Viridiplantae > Streptophyta > Magnoliopsida > Asterales > Asteraceae > Artemisia > Artemisia argyi. The sequence continues at coordinate 193,331,813 of CM060678.1, read as the reverse complement.
TCTTTGCTATAACTTGATCACCAGCATGGTCTGCATCTGAAAATGCTGTTAGATTAAACCCCGAATCCTTCGGATACCAAAGTTCGATGTTAATGGAGCTTCGTAGGTACCAAAAGATCCGTTTAACCTCTTTGAGGTGAAGTTCGGTAGGCTTTGCCTGAAACCGTGCTTATAAACAAACAGCAAATTGAATATCGGGTCGACTAGTAGTTAGATACATGAGAGAACCGATCATGCTCCGATATTTCTTCGGATCGATGGGTTTCCGAAACAAATCAGCACCTATTTTTTATGAAGTGACCATTGGTGTACCAACAGAATCACAGTTTTCCATTCCATGTTTTTTCAAAATATCTATTGTATATTTAGCTTGATTGATAAAAATATCACGAGGGGATTGATGTATTTGTAAACCAAGAAAGAATTTTAGTTCCCCCATCATGGACATTTCAAATTTGCTTTTCATGAGATTTTCAAAATGTTTTGAATGGTTAGGATTGGTTGATCCAAAAATAATGTCGTCCACGTAAATTTGAACGATCAAAATCTCATCATTGAATTTTTTGGTAAACAAGGTATCATCAACCGTTCCTTTTGTGAATTTTTTTTTAAGCAATAAAGATGATAGTTCGTCATACCACGCTCTTGGAGCTTGTTTTAAACCATAAATGGCTTTCTTAAGCTTGTAGACGTAGTCTGGATGATCTTTGTCGATGAATCCCTCTAGCTGACTCACATACACTTCTTCTTTCAGAGTTCCATTTAAGAAGGCAGTCTTAATGTCCATCTGATAGACTGTGATGTTTTTGTGAGCGGCATAGGCTAAGAAAATCCGGACTGCTTCAAGTCTAGCTACAGGCGCGAATGATTCTACGAAATCTATCCCTTCTTCTTGTGGATAACCTTTATCCACGAGACGAGCTTTGTTGCGAATAACAGTCATTTCCTCATCCAGTTTGTTCTTCCACAACCACTTGAGATCAAGAACATGTTTATCAAGTGCTCGTTCAACAAGTTCCCAACTATCATGTAACTGGTATTGAAGAATTTCATCCTGCATCGCTTCTATCCATGGGTTTTCTGCCATTTGGTTCTTTGAGGCTGATTGAGCAAATGTAAATGCACAATTCAAGATCGGTGGAAAGTTGTCTCCTCGTTTGAACTGGCTTTGAAGGTTCACCAATAACGTGTTCAATTAGATGGTCTTTTGACCATTTGAGTGTAGAAGGGTACCTTGGGTTGAACGTATGTGTGTTAGATGGTTCTTGTAACCTTGAAGAAGATTCAGCAGAGTCTGTTGCAAACGGGTTTTCAAATACTTCTTCTTCTTCTAACGCAACATCGTTTGAATTATTTGTTGGTTCTTCTTGAAAATTTGTGTTTTGGTTTTGCTCATCAACTCTTGGTAGAACAATTTCAATAACTGGAGTTGCTGGAGTAGATGTTGATGATGCTGAGGGAGTTGGTACTTTAGCTTCGATTGTTGTAGATGCATCTTGTGATGGTGTTGGTTGATGGTTTTGAGCGGGTGCAGCGGAATGTTGTTGAGATGCATTTGTCGAAGTTCCACCATAGTATTCATCAAACATTAACTCGAAGAAATTTTCCAGTTCTTGTTCTGAAGGTTTGTTCGTGTTTGTTGAATGAGCTCCTTGAGGCACGAGTCATGAACTGATGTGTCTAGAAGTCTGCTGGTTTGGTGCGGGTCCTAATCCATTTTGATTAGAAGCCATCGGATTAAGGGCGGGTTCTAGAGCGAGTCTCTCAGAAGCCATTTGTGAAATCTCGTCAAATTTCACATTCATCGTCTCCATTATCCTTTTCGTTCTTCTATTATACACCCTGAATGCCTCGAGTTTTCTGAATAACCAATGAAGATTCCAATATCACCCTTAGCTTTTAACTTTCCTAGATCTTCTCTGTCGTTCGTCGGATAGCACAAAGCGCCAAACACGTGAAGGTAAGAGATGTCAGGTTTCCTGTTATTCACTAGCTCATATGGGGTTTTATTGAATCTTGGATGGATTAGGGATCGGTTTTGAGTGAAACAAGCAGTGGCAACAGCATCAGCCCATAAGAATAGTGGTGCACAAGAATAAATTAGCATTGTGCGAGCAGCTTCCACAAGAGTTCGATTTCTTCTTTCAACTACCCCATTCTACTGTGGAGTTCTAACAACTGATGTTTGGTGAGTGATTCCCACATCTTCAAAGTAGGTTCTTAACTCCTGATTTGTGAATTATGTGCCATTATCTGTTCTTACAATCCTTACTGGAGCTTGAAGTAGAACTTGGATACGCTTCAGAAAGGTGATGATGGTACCTGATGCTTCGTCTTTTGACCTCAGAAACTTTACCCATGTATATCTTGAATAATCATCAACAATAACAAGAATATACTTCTTTCCATTAATGCTTTCAACTCTCATTGGGCCATATAAGTCCATGTGCAACATATGTAACCTTGCTTCCGAACTTGGTACGGTTTTAGGTTTATATGATGCTCTTTTACTTTTTCCTTGTTCGCATGATGGACATAGGTGATCCTTGGTGTATTTGAACTTAGGAAGTCCGGTGACGATGTTGTCTTTGGCTAATTTGTTGATCGTGTCGAAATTGAGATGGGATAATCTTCTATGCCACAGCCAGGACTTAGTTTCGGTTGCCCTTGTCATAAGACAAATTGGTGATGTAGAAGCCATTTGGTTGATGTCGATAGCATACAAGTTTGTACCACGATTGCCAGTTAAGAGATCGTCACCAACCAAATTTATAATAAAGACCATGTTTCTCCTGAATACAACTTCTAAATCTGCATCACAAAACTGCCCAACTGAAAACAAATTATGTCCTAACCCTTCGACGTAGTAAACTCGAGTGATTAAAAAATTCCCAAACCGAAGATCTCCATAACCCTGAATAGCTGCTACATGATCATTTCCAAAGCGTACAGTTCCAATGAATTTCCAGACTAAATTGATTAGCAGCTTTAAATTCCCGGTCACGTGCTTGGAGCAACCCGAGTCGACGATCCAAAGACATATTTCGATAACCTGTCAAGAGCAGAGGAGTTTGTATTTGGAAACCGTTTTAAATTTGGTTCCATGGGGTTAGGAGTAAATTCCGAATCACACACATCAAAGGTTGCTACATGTTTATTTTGAACAACTCCCAGTTTGCCATTCTGAAGAATGAACTCTCTACCCGTTGGTATCCACATACAAAACTTAAGGTAGTTCCTAGGCATTCGACTACTAGTGGTAGACCTAAAGAGTGCAACTAATCTTTCTATAGATCTAGATCTAGCACTAGTTCTTTTTGGAACCTTCTTCTGTTCAGGCGTAACATTCACATTCTTAGAAACACATTCATCATGAACATCATTAATTAAATATTTCTTGCATATTAAGCAAACAGAGTCATTACATGCATTAAAAATAGTACTTTTGACATTACATTCAGATGAATCATGTTTCTTATTACAAAGCGATAAATTCCTAGGGTGTTCTTCTACTTCTTCTACTTCATTCATTAAAGTGCAAAACCTTATGTAGTAGGATTCAATCTGTTCACCTTTAGTGGATGTGAAGTTCTCCCATTCAGTTAGAAGTTTGTTCTCAACGTCTTGTTGGCCAATCTCTGTTCCACGACATATCCTTCTAACACGTTCCCACATAGCATAAGCAGTTTCACAGCTATCGACTGCAGCAAAGATCTCCTGTGGTAATCCAAGTTGGATTAAATGCATTGCCATATCATCAGCGACGATCTGCTTCTTGTCTTCATCTGTGTAATCTGCTTCTGTTTGGTCACGCATGAATGGTAGAGTAGGAGGTGTTGTATTTGGATTACCTTCAACTTGAATTTGTCTTGGCTTAAATGGACCATTTTCAATGGATTTGATCATTAGTTTATCATCAGGCTTTGTTTTGATGTAACGAAGCATACGGCTTGTCCATGGAAGATATCCACCTTTTTCAAGCATTGGAGGTTGGTTTTCCGCACCGGCTGCATGAATATCTTGCTGAGTTGCCATTGATGAAGTGTAGATGGATAAAGTTGATTCTTGAATCGATTCAACGAAGTAGGAGTTGTGTTTAGTGTAAGTTGATGCAAGTTTTTATGGTGGAAAATTTGATCTAAAACCTTAAAACCTCAATAACTTCTTCTCGGTCTCACGGTCGTTTTGACAGCAAATTCGTCGAAAACGGAGTTACGGTTCAAAAGTTATGGCCGTTTGAAGTTTGGTTGTCAAAAGTCAAAAACTTATGTGTAAACCCTGATCGTATGGTTAACTTTGGATCTTACACGTAAGATAAGTTATACGTAAACTTTAGGTTATGCGTAAGATCTAAGATTATGCGTAAACAGATTGTTTACGCGTAGACTTTGATTTTACGCGTAAACTTAGAGTTTATGCGTAAGAATTTTACGCGTAAGGTTTTTTCAACCAAACTGATCTATCAAACTTGTCCAAGCTAAGAAAGTACTGAGTAATCACTAATCGTCGAAGAAAACTTTTGCGTAGGATCTTTTGCGTAAGAACTTATGCGTAAAATCCAAATTTTGTGTAGAAACAGACTTAAGCGTAGGATCTTATGCGTAGGATCTCAAGTTATGCGTAGGATTCCAACCTTTTGCGTAGAAAAAGGGTTTTTTGTTAAAACGCGTAAAAGTACCAAAAAATACAATTTCCAACTAAGAACTTGGTAGTGCTTGTCCTTTTTACGCGTAAGATGACCCAAACAACTAAAAATCCGATTTTTTCAACCAAAAACACTTTTTCCACTTGTTTCTTTTGATCAAATCTTTCCCAAAACACTTATAATCACTAAAACTTCAATAAAAACAACAACTTTAGCACTAAAACTTGTAAAAATCAAAGCTTTTTAAAGAAAAAGTCCACGTTTATAAGAAAAAACGCAACTTTTTAACAAAAACTTGATAAAAACGATTTCCACACACTCCTAAATCATTGTTAGACGATTGATACCACTTGTAGGACCTTAAATCTATCAACTTTAACACAAATATGACAAGTATATGAAGTAAAGATGGTGACTTGATATGATATTGTGTGGCGTTAATATAGAAAAATAGAGTAATAGATGAAGAGAACTTTTTTATTAAAAACACACACAATACACACACAAGCACACACCTCAAATGAGCCTTTGAGGTGTTTATATAGTACATAAGAGATGATGCCCTAAAGGCTTTCTATGGGCTTGAGCTTGGGCTTGGACTTGGATTACATGAAACAATACAAGGCTTACTAACTTAACTCATAACATATTAGTTTGCCAAGTCCAAAGCCCAATGACAAAACTATTACTTATCATAACCCACGACACAAAGTTCTTATAATGAGAATGACCATCACTTTTCTATTACATATTTTTAATGCTAACACTTATCTTCAAACATAACCAAAATTAGCGCCGCACTTTAAGCGAGGAACAATGAGAGTTGAAGGCCCATTGAACTAGAGTAATATACAGTTTTCTACCAAGAACTATTACGAAGCACATTTCATTGAAATACATACGTTTATCTTCACTTTTAAAACTTCACAACATTACGGTAATAACTAAGCAATTTGCTCAAACATTACGCAATCAACAATTAGATGCAATTGGTGCAACGCACGGGTTCGTAAAGCCTCATACTACTTAAAACTTAGGCCGCTTAATTTAATGTGGAAGAGGATTTGTGCACAAAGGAAAGTACGGTGCAACCTGCTTCAATCATGTGGAAATTGTTTACTCATTCACACATTAATTGCAGTTAATGAAACATATTAATTGCAGTTAATGAAATTAATAATCAAGAATATGAAGTGTTCACTAAACACAATTTCTTAATAATTAGAAAAGATTTTTCATATATATAATCGTTTCAAATTCATAAGTTACACAAATTATTTAACTATAAATTACACGTCAAAACCAACAACAAACCCACTGTGGCTCACATCTCATGAACTCAACAAGACAAAGAAAAATAAAGCATATCCCAAGTTTGTGCCCAAAAAATAAAAAAATAAAAATAAAATAAATAAATAAAAGTAAAAATCACCAAAAAAAGTTGACAATGATCTCAGTTAATCCTCATAGATGTTATCATTTCCTAATCCTTTAATCACACTGTCACAACATCAAAAACCTTCAACAACAAATCTCAAGCTATCCTAACCCCTCAGTCGAACTAACAAAAAAATTAACTAATGATCTCATATCTTTTTTATTTCATGTGGTACAACAAACACATATACCTTTAAATATTAAAACACGAAAGAAACAAAAACCATCATCGATCTTTGTAGATCATAGCTCATTTTTTTATTCGAAATGTTAAAGGAGAAAAAAAAAACAATTCTTTCTTTTGGTTTGACATGAACAATAATAACAAAAGAAGAACCTACCCGAGACCTTCCAAAGGATCTTGAAGCCATGTACCTTGAAGTTGTGTACTCGATTGTATTTGTTTTTCATATGATCGGTTATAATGGTAGATGATGATGAGATGGGTTGTGTTCCTTATACCTTAAATTAGTTCTAAAGGATTAGTGTTGTTGGTATTCGAATATTACACAAGATTGTAAGGGGCGATTTGGGTTTTTATTTTTTTATTATTTTTTATTTATTTTTATTTTTATTTTATTTTCCCTTTAGATGGAGAGCAAAAGAAAGAGGGAGGCGGATATGTTTATGATTAGGGTTATGAGATATTAGGGTAAAGTTATGATATACGGAGCGGATATGTTTATGATTAGGGTTATGAGATATTAGGGTAAAGTTATGATATACGGAGTATCTGTATTTCATTTATACAAGATTGGCGACGGACGCCGCGTTGCAGGCGTGCCTGTTTATTCCGTCAAATGTTTTTTCAGTGGTTGCACGGCTGTTTATTTCGTCAAATGTTTTTTCAGTTGTTGCGGGCGGGCCTGTTTTTTATTGCCGGTGTTCAGTAACATCCAAACACTCAAAACAACTTATCTACTTAAAAAACACTATACTCATATATTGCTAAAACACATACCTTATTGTTAATGGGTGTCGCCTGATGCGTTTGGCGCTGTTGAAACTGCTGCTGCTGATGCACAATCATCATATTCAATGTTCTGCTGCATAATGATCAGCTATTTGTGCGACCACGTTTTAAAACTATGTTGAGTCAACCAAGAAGAGTATGTAAAACAATATCAACAAGAGAAATAATCCATTGAATTTTATCTTGCATGTTAAAAATATAGATATAAAACGCAAACATTCATTTCATGTACATATCAACAACAATCAGTTGCATCTAAATTTTAACACTAATTCATGAAAACCCACCTACTGGTCGATCTATTCTTCATTTCCAATCACACGTAACTCAACTTTATGACATCTAATACAGTTATTCAATTTACAACTAAACAAAGTTTGAACAATGCAAAAACTTTTTTTTAATGGAATAGTCAGCAAGTATGAAAAACACATTGGTTTTGATATGTGCATTTTTTACTATATTACTGAAAAAATAACTTTCTAGCTCACATAAGAATGTTGCAGGCGTGCCTGTTTTTTGGCCGAGCCGATGTTGCAAAAATAAAGTAGAATATTTAGCCGTTGTAAGCAATGTCCCCGTCATATCGCTCATCCTTAACTGCATATATCAAGAAACACATATTGAAAGAAAAACATGTAGGAATTAAAGGAACTTGAAAATATAACCCCATAAGCCAGCGACCTGGCGAGGGTGGCTTTGATCCATAGGGCCAAATATTTTGCACCATTGGGCAAATGGGTAATTTTACCTTGTGCACCATGCTCTTCATCTTGCAAGTGGCTGATAATGAACATACGAAACTTTGAGTGCAGTGTTGTTCATCTCACATGATGACCTGCAATCATGGCATAGTTAAGCAAAAGTTAAAGTTTGTTACCCATATATTAATAGGTCAAGAAACAAAGAATGCTCACATAAAATCCATTCCAATTTAAAAAATTTCAATTGTCATAAACAAGTTAAAGTTTTAAGTTTTCATAACTATTGATCAATAAAATGATGACTGTGTGCCTTTCAAACCAAACTCTCAGGTAAGAGTCAATTCATCATTCCAACATCAAAGCAATTCTATATGTTTTAGGTGTTCAAAGTTACGACCCTTTAAAGATCGTTTAAAGGTGGCACATGAAAGTCTGAAGGACCAGCAAGTCCAACAGATAATGTTTTTGGCACTTAGCACCTGTTAACAAAATTTAATTTAAATAGCCTTTTTCAAATGGTCAAAATTTGCAACCTACATGCATTCATCAAAAATAAAAACATCTATTACAAATCATGTAAAGATAAGCTATCAAGTATACATACCTTAGAAGCACTGAACATTCATATTATGAATATGGTATTTTACTTATTAAACTATCATATAAAGGAAGACTGCGACATGATCAAGAGCCTTAATATACAAATTTAACGCATTATCCAATCTTCCCTATATGCGATTAATTAATCTCTCACTACCTGTGAGGTGGTCACACCGAAAAAGACTACACCCAGTTTTGCAATTCAACCTCCGCTATGAACATAGTTTCTAACAGCAACATTCTTGATCACTAAACGGTGTATGTTGTGTAATAACAGGCTCATTCTTATCTTCTCAGTAATATAGTAAGTTCTCTAACTCACAGGTTTTAACTTCTAAGCAGTAGAAGATGGATGCAAAAACACTACAGAGTATAGCCCTCTTAGAATCAACAGAAAGAAAAAATAACTTAATGACAAACAGCTACAGAAACGATTTTTTACAACTTTTATGTGACTGTTTTATCAAATTTCTCAGACAATATACACGATATATGATTATAGATTTGTCGAATCTACTTTACATTAATATATTTATTGGGGATCATCATTAAGTGCCTAACCAACCTTGATCAAGAGGCCCTAAAATTTAAGAGAAAGAACTTTGTATCCTCGCCATTTATCTCTAATACTTGATTTATTTAACCTTTTTTTACCACTTCAGCAGTTTCTCAGAATAAAGATTTGACAGCTAAATGTATTTGACCTAGACCCCTGCCTATGAGCAAGCTCATATGACCAAGGTTACCTTTACAACTATTGGTACATGCCAGTCCCTTTAAAGCACACCTATTTTTTACATAAGAAACTAAAAGATAAACTTATAACTATTTATCCACTTCACATAAACCTAAGGATTTTTCCAGCTATAAAAATGGTAGTTTACGATTTTTGGCCAAGGATGCAAATATCGGTGAGGCAATGAGAAGTCGAACCATGAACGCAATAGATACCGCACCATCTTTGAGATTGCTCTAATCAAAATCACCTGCACAACAATCGAGGTACATAAGACATTTAAACAATAGCGTTATTTAGTAACAAAACGTGGCCTATAAGTATGACTTACTTAGCACATGCCACTCTCTGTGCAATTGCTCCTCGGTCAATATAATCTACCATGTTATAAGCTTATCATGTTATAATAAGCTTATAGAATCCGAAATGTTTCAAAATAAGCCACAAAAAGTGAGCCTATGAAACATAAGCCGGAAACCCAAAAAGTCATAAGGCTGCTATATAAGCCAAAAAAAACACTCCCAAAGTGACAACTTCGTCAACTTTTCCAGCATCACAACATCGGCGTCACACTCACCTTCTTTCATAGCCTACAATTTCAAGTTAAACAAAAGATCAACCACCAAATAACCACCAAAGATATAAGTTTGTTTTTCATTTATAAATCAAACAACGAAAGAAAATGCAATTTTTTTTTCTCAACATCATACAAAAAAAGTTGAAGTTCATTCTAGAAAAAGATTTTGTACCTTAAAAAAATTGTCGAAGCTGCAAAGTGAAGATCTGCCCTAGCGAAGGCGTACACTACTAGTATTTTCCAAATCTGCATCACAAAACTTTAAACAATAACTTATAGATAGCAAGACATTCTAGAACATGTATAGATAGCATAACAAAACTTTTAACGAATCTGCATCACAAACATTATAGATAGCATCACAAAACATTTAACAAATCTGCATCACAAACATTCTAGAACATGTATTTTCCAAATCTGCATGACAAAACTTATAGCAAAAAAGCACAATCTAGTCTTGTTCAAAGAAAAAAAAAACCTTTAACAATAACTACCACAAAAACAGTTATAACACCAAGACCATAACCAATCAATTTGAATAAAAAATAATGAAAATTACCAAGTGGGTGTTCCAATTTGAACGAACTCTTAGCCATATTGATCAAGAAATTTCACAATTAATTGCAAAACAATAAATTAGGGTTTTTTTTCAATAACAGATCTAAATTAGGGGAAGATTTTTAGCGCTTACCAGCCTTTTTGTATCCAATCATTCTCCCAGAAACTTTTCGGCACCAACAAAACAGCAAAATCGAAATCCATGTATTGATTGTTGGTGACGATCTGTGTGTGTGTGTGAAAGAGGGCTTCCGAAGATTCTAGCGATCTATCTTCTGTATATACAAAATGGAGCAGGGCTAAAGAGAGTGGGCTGGGCCAGGAAAATATGATGAGAGAAGGGGCCATTTTTTTGGCGGGAAAAAAGGTACCAAAATGGCACCGTATGTATCTAGGTTTAATATAAACCTTAATATGTATTTGGGGTTGTAAATTGGGCCTGGGGTGTTAACTGATGTACATAAATAACCCAATAATGTTGTTTTGCATTTATGTTGTAACGTAATAAATATAGGCGGGGGGCATAATTCAAAAAGTTACTTTTCAACAATAATGATCCTAAGGGGGGTGCCATTGTACTCGGTGTGGACTCGGCAAGACTCGGCATGCCCATTGCCTCGCTGTCGGCATGAAGGAATCGGCAAGGGCTTCGGTGAACATCACTGAATCGGTAAAGAAGGGATCATTCAAAATTCGAACGTTGGACCCTTTAATATTTCGACCGTTTGGGTATTTTTCCAAAAAAAAAAAAAAAAAAAAAAAAAAAAAAAGAAAAAAAATCCTTTAAATACTCACCATTTTCCTTTTTATTTTCACATCTAAACTAATATCAAATCACACATACAATTTACATTCTAGTAGCCATGTCATCATCTTGTTCATCCTCAAACGAGATAATTATTCCCCCCGACTCATCTGAAGAATGGTTATCTGGTAGTACAATCGACACCTTTTTAGCCGCGTACGAAGCTCTTGAAGACACGGCAAGCTCTACCTTCATCCGTGGTTATGTAAAACGTTTTCGTGATAAAGCTTTAGAAAATCTATTGAATGACTATTTCGTTGAACAACAAAAGTTTAACGAAGATGTTTTTCGTGATCGTTTTCGTATGAGTATAACATTGTTTTTAAAAATTGTTGGTGACATTGAAGCGCAATTCGAATGGTTTCAAGAGGGTCAAGACGCGTTTGGAAAGATTAGTTTCACGCCGTTACAAAAATGCACATCGGCAATACGGCAACTCGCAACGGGTGAACCTCCGAATAGATTCGATGACTATTTAAACATGGCACGAAGAACTTCTGGTTATTATTAATTTTTTTTATTCGCTATTATTTTTTTTATTCGTTATTAAATTTTTTTTATTTGTTATTAATTTTTTTATTCGTTATTCATTTTTTTTAAAATGTTTTTTTGTACAAAAAATATTTCGGAATTGTCTTTTTAAAAATATTTTTGTTTTTTGTTTTATAAAATAATATTTTGTTATTTATTTTTTTATATTAAAAGTTGTCATTTTTTCTAGGTGAATGTCTTGATAAATTTTGCGATGCGATTATAAAGTTATACGGTCGAGAGTTCTTACATATGCCGGCAACCCATGACATTGCACGGTTATTCGAGGTACATGAAGAAAAATATCACATTCCTGGAATGCTTGGTAGCATTGATTGTACACATCTCACTTGGCGAAATTGTCCTAAATATTTGAAAGGCCAATATAAGAGAGGTGATCACCAATACCCGACTATTATGCTTGAAGCGACGGCTTCATATGATTTGTGGATTTGGCATTCGTTTTTTGGTCCGCCCGGCTCAAACAACGATATCAATGTTTTAAATCAGTCTCCATTATATATTACCGAGCGAAATGGTACGGCGCTAAACAGTTCATTTTATTTACGTGGACGTCTCTACAAACGTGAATATTATCTTGCCGATGGAATCTATCCTAAGTATTCAACTCTTGTTAAAGCATAACCGTATACCACTGACCCGAAGGAAAAGAAATTCAAGAAGCTACAAGAGTCTTGCCGATGGAATCTATCCTAAGTAATAATGTGGTCATTACTAGTTAAATGATGATTGAAATTGATATGATAAGTACGCATATTAATGTGTAACCGATTACCAAAAAAAATGTGCAACTCCATTTATAATGGTTACCCCAAATTTTTACTGCAAAATATGAGACATGAAAAGTCAAGGTTGTCAAGATCGGGATCCTACCTCGGATCGTTTTCGGCTTCACAAGATCGGGATCGTAAGATCCTATGAAAATATATATATTATTATATGAGAGTTGTAGTTTTATACTTTTATATAATATTTTATATGATAAACGAATTTAAATGAATGATAAAAGAAAAAACAATAAGAAACATGAGCTTCTAGTAGGATCGGATCGTTCACGATCCTACGATCCTGTGTGCGATCCTACGATCCTACAACGATCTTGCTCCCCTCGAGATAAAAACATGGGCTTGTAGTAGGATCGGATCGTTTACGATCCTACGATCCTGCGTGCGATCCTACGATCCTATACCGATCCTGACAGAATTAAGATCCTACTACGATCCTGCTCGTTTTTTATATGTAGAATCGTAGGATCGTACGATCAGGATCGCGATCCTGACAACCTTGTGAAAAGTTATATTTTTGCGTGTGAATATGTAAGGAAAAAGGGAAAGAAAATGTCACGCTTAGCATACTTGATTACATGTTTAGACTCAAATATAACCACTATACGTTGTTAAAAAAGATTTTTATTATTAAAGTAACATGACAACATATTAAAGATTGCAATCAATACATAACAACCCAGTTTGTTTTTTATTATTCAAATCATAGGTTAAATTAGAAACCTTTTAACTTATGAGAAAAAATAAAATAAAGTAAAATAAAAAAGACAATGGAGCAAAATTCGTCAATTGCAGTTAATGAAATAAATAATTAAGATGAATATGAAGTGTTCACTAAACACAATTTTCATAATAATTAAAAAAATCTTTTCATATGTATAATTGTTTCAAATTCATAAGTTAAACAAATGATTGAACTATATAAATTACACTTCAAACCAACAACAAACCCATTGTGACTCACATCTCACGAACTCAATAAGAAAAAGAAAAATAAAGCATATCCCAAGTTTGTTAAAAAAAATTAAAAAATAATAATAATAATAATAATAATAATAATAATAATAATAATAATAATAATTTGATAATGATCGCAGTTAATCCTCATAGATCTTATCATTTCCTAATCCTTTAATCACACTGTCACAACATCAAAAACCTTCAACAACAAATCTCAAACTATCCTAATCCCTAAGTCGAACTAACAAAAAAAAAATAACTAATGATCTCATATCTTTTTTATTTCGTGTGGTACAACAAACACATATACTTTAAAACATCAAAACACGAAAGAAACTAAAACCATCATCGATCTTTGTAGATCATTGCTCTTTTGTTATTCAAAATATTAAAGGAGGAACAAAAACAATTCTTTCTTTTGGTTTGACATGAACGATAATAACAAAAGAAGAACCTACCCGAGACCCTCCAAAGGATCTTGAAGCCGTGTACCTTGAAGTCGTTTAATCGATTGTATTTGTTTTTATAAGATCGGTTATAATGGTAGATGATGATGAGATGGTTTGCGATCCTTATACCTTAAATTAGATCTAAAGAATTAGTGTTGTTGGTATTCGAATATTACAAAAGATTGTAAGGGACGATTTGGGTTTTTATTTTTTTATTACTATTTTATATTTTATATTTATTTTTATTTTTATTTTATTTTCCCTACAGATGGAGAGCAAAAGAAAGAGGGAGGCGGATATGTTTATGATTAGGTTATGAGATACTAGGGTAAAGTTATGATATACGGAGTATATGTATTTCATTGAGTAATAATATATAGGCATAACAATGAGACCTAACAATAGACCTATTACATTCATTTTTTGACAAGTGTTATACACTTTTTCTCTTTCATCATTTCCCACCAATCAATTTTTGAAATGCACCAATCATATCTTTAGGTCTAATTTTAGGTGTAGGTTTTAGGTTACCAAATCATTTTTCGTATTTCATTTATGTATGTGTTTGGGGTTGTAAATTGGGCCTGGGGTGTTAATTGATGTATATAAATAACCCAATAATGTTGTTTTGCACTTATGTTGTAACGTAATAAATATAGACTAGGGCATAATTCAAAAAGTTACTTTTCAACAATAATGATCCCTAGTTCGAATATGCATTACTAGGTAAATGTTGTCATATCCATAGGTTGTTGCATTAGTTAATTCTTACTCTATTTTTTTTTGTCACATTCATTCTTATTCAGAATCCCATTTCGTATTTTTATGTATGTGTCGCATTTGATATTTTTATATAAGGTTAGTTTGGTTGTGAAACTTAATCTTTTAGAAGAAAGAAAATCATTTCAGAGGTTAGTTTTGTGCATACCTGTGTTTGATTAAATGCTTGAATGAATTATATATAGTGTAGATAAATAATGTGTTATTTTTTTGATTGTTTGTTGTGGTACTTTGGAATCAAAGATATTGGTACCATCGATTTTTTTTTATTTGATTTGTAACAAAATCATAGTGGGACATTATTTGGTTTGTAGTATTTTTTACAGTTTTGATTTTAGTGGTTCTTCTTCTTGAAAACTTAAATGTTCATATTATCAAGTTGGATTATGAGGAATATGAATGAATTGTCCTAATTCCTACTTGACAATAATGGCTACCTGTTGTTTTAAAAAAGTAATAATGTTGTCATTACTAGGTAAATGATGATTGAAATTGATATGACAAGTACGCATATTAATGTGTAACCGATTACCAAAAAAAAAGTGTGCAACTTCATTTATAATGGTTACTCCAAATTTTTCATGCAAAAAATGAGACATGAAAAGTTATATTTTTGCGTGTGATTATGTAAGGAAAAAGAGGAAGAAAATGTTAAAAAATGAGACATGAAAAGTTATATTTTTGCATGTGAATATGTAAGAAAAAAGGGGAAGAAAATGTCACGCTTAGCAGACTTGATTTACATAATTAGACTTAAATATAGCCACTATACGTTGTTAGAAAAGATTTGTTACTATAAAAGTAACATGACAACATATTAAAGATTGCAATCAATACATAACAGCCCAATTTGTTTTTTATCATTCGAAACCTTTTAATCTATGAAAAAAAGAAAAAAAAAAAAAAAAAAAAAAAAAAGAAAAGTAAAAAACCACGGGACCATGAGACCATTAATGGAACAAAATTATTCAAATGCCTTTAATATTAAACAAATACAACAAACGCCAACCAATCAAGTAAGTTTTAATTAGTTTACAATTATAATTGGTAGTAAAATACACGGGCCATAGTATTTGCAAACGCAGGTGACAAAGAGATATCAAGGATGTCCTAATCTACTATCTTATATTCGACGCCAAAATAATGGTACCAACAAAAACGCTTACCTTCAAACATAACCAAAATTAGTGTCGAACATTAAGCGAGGAACAATGAGAGTTGAAGGCCCATCTGAACTAGAGTAATATATAGTTTTCTACCAAGAACTATTACGAAGCACATTTTATTGAAATACATACGTTTATCTTCACTTTTAAAACTTTACAACATTACGGTAACAACTAACCAATTTACTCAAACATTACTCAATCAATAATTAGATACAATTAGTGCAACGCACGGGTTCGTAAAGCTCGTATGTATATAATTAATAGTTGGTATAAGCATTAAATAAGCTATTGAAAAATTTGTCAAAGATGGAATGGGGATGGTGTGTTTGTTCGGCCAAAATCAAGGAAGAAAAAGAAAAGGGTATGGCTTGGCAAGGCTTGCATTAATTTCTTGTCATAATGTGTCCAAAAATATCTATTTTTAGATATTAAAAAGTAATAAATATATGTATTTAAGTATTAATTTAGTTAGAATAAATTTTTGTGGAACAAAATAGAATGTATAAAAGTTGTAAAAATTATAAAAATGCATTTTGGATAAGTATCGGGTGTTTAAAATAATTGTCGTTTCGTAATTTATTAAATTGTAATTATATATATTTAATATATATAATAAATGAATTCAATATAGATAGTAAAATAATACATGAATTTTTGTGACATTGTGTTGAGTGTAAAAATGTACTAGGACCATTGTTGGGAGTATTGGGTATATTGTTCATACATAAAGATCGTGTAAAAGTGTTTATTTATTTAATTAAATAAAATAAATAATAATGTAAACAAAAGTGAGATCAAAAATGAAAATGATATTACTGGCAATGTTTTAGAAATGTGTAGACTAAATTTAGTCCATATGTTGCGCACAAAATGTTGTTTATTGGTTATGCGATTTAACTTGTAAATACGACTCGTTAAATTTAATTTTTATGCAAAAATAGAATAGTAGAAAGTACGATAATGAATAGTAACTTTTTCGGGGATGAATAGTAAAAGTTCAAGTTTAAATAATGACCTAAAAATACGAGTTGTCAAAATAAGCATCAAGTTTTTCGACATCAATATAAGCAGGGGCGGATCCATGTATAGTCCAGGGGTAGCGGTCGCTACCCCTGAACTTTTACCTGGTAGTGGAATTTTTGACCATTTTTTACGTTTTTTGGCCATTTTTGGCCATTTTTTGGTGATTTCGCTACTCCTGAAACAAATTTTCGCTACCCCTAAACAAATTTTCGTATTTCGCTACCCCTGACAGAAGCTCCTAGTTCCGCCGCTGAATATAAGTAAGTCTTTGCAAAGGCTCCTCTCCATATAAGTCCATAATAGCCTTACAAAAATGTTCGAGAGAATCACGGGTTCTCACCCATTTGCAAATATTCGTCTAGACCATCAGGAACAGTGCTGTATGACAATTGAAGAATTGCAGATGTACACTTCATCAATGCAGAAATGACAACTGTTCCCGAACAATTACTACCTAGTTGAAAATACGTCGACTGATCAGTTACTTACTGAACAATGCATGTGAATAATAATCGTCTCATTTGGAACGGCTTACGGAATATATCTTAGTCAGACATTGGGTTTTTAGATAAGTAGGCAGCCATTAGACTATCATGAGTACCTTAATGATCTCTATTTGCCATGTTTCGTGGTAACGAGGTTTATTTTATTTTATTTTATTTTTCTTGAACTTTCAACTTGATAATTCATATAGAATGTTGCCTATTTTAAAAACTTTAGACCGATACTATTAACTTCATCTTCCTCATCCGTTGATGTAAACATGAATTATTCAAAATCCATTTGTTGTGAGAAATGAGATATACATATTTGTATTAATGAGATTGAATATGGCTTGAAATTATGTATAAAAATGAAAGGGTATTGAAGTATTTATAAGGTATAATTTCTTTATTTTTTTTTCTTTATTTTTTCTTTTTAATGCTATATATATAAGGTATTAACTACCAATGACTTTTTTGAACCAGTGGCACCATTCTCCTTCCCGCACAACTCAGTCTACACGACGACCGACTTCTCCTCAAATACCATCGACAGCACGTTGTGTGGGGGTGTCAATTATAACAACGGTGACTCTAAATAGGTGAAAAACACATCGTTTGAGGGCTTATTACCACCAGTCTAATACTAGTTATATTTGGGGCATGTAATATAGTGAAATTTTAGAAGGCTTTATAAGTTTGACATGCGACAACTATATAAACAATTAATAAATCCTTTGAGTTTATAAACTTATATGCACTCGGGTGTTAATGATTTAAGGTTTTAAGTAAATAAAATAAACATTCTACAACTCAAACAAGACAAAGAGTTATGTCCATTTAAAATGTTGGCTACATGTTATGTGGTGTTGAACTATAGTATCGTCGTGACATATATAACTGAGATATGACTGTGACTGTTTCCGACCTTTTGTATGACCACCTTTAATTGTGTATCCATTAAGGTTCTTTTGAACTATAAATCTATAATGGGGTGGCAACCTTACCTCAAGTTGCTTCAAGATTTTGTAAAAACCACCAATAATATTATGCCAAGACAATTTATGCCTAACCATACCTCAACATGAATTTTTAGTGGCAATCTTGATACACGTACTCAAACATTAAATTTTATTTAATTAAACAATTTAATGAAAAAACATAATTAAACAATTAATAAAAACAAATAATTTTATTAATAATAATTCATAGATTATTACTTTAAAGATCCATCCATCCCATCCATCCAATCCATTTTTATGCGTATCAATTTAACTAAAAAAAAAGTATAAGCATGTCACATGGCTACCTGTACCAAAAATATAAAAACAAAAACCCAAAAACCACTCTTACTTCATTTCTTCATCAACAACAAAAAGTTCTCACTCTCAAAAACACACACTAATCACACACTCAAAAACACACATTAACACATGAATCCATATAACTCATAAAACTTAATGTATTATAAAAGATGAATCGGAGCTCATCGGTCGGAACATGTCCGTCGCCGAAGGAGGAGGACGGATCTTTTTGATCGGAATTAAAAGTGAGATTTTAAAGGGATTTTTTTTTTTTTTTTTTTTTTTTTTTGGAAATCATCCCCAATGTATATATGCATTCAATTTCAACGTTCCATTTTTCCTTAGAAATCATCACACCGAATCAGCAAGATGTGCCGCTTGTTATGCCGATTCTTGCTAACCGAGGAGGTGGCAATGCACCTTGCCGATCGGCAAGGCTTGCCTAGCTAGTTTTGCCGCTGGGTTGCCAGTGCCCTAACTCTCATTAGAAAGTTAAAAGTTATGTGTTAAATATGTCCATTAGGCTTGTCACAATGGTGACCAAGGTCACCCAACTTTTCCGGCTGTTATTTCAGCTTTCTCTCTCCAGTTACCAGACATGACCCAAGTGTAACAGTGGTGACATACGTTTTTTTTTCAAACATTTTAAACAACAAATTTAAAATTCATTAAAATAAAAACATTACAATAATTAAATAAAAAATATTACGATAGTTAAATAAAAAACATTACGATACTAAATTAAAAACTTAAACATAATAATAATTATTAAAAACTTAAACTGGCAATCTAACTTGTGGCGTTTCTTGATTTTTGCCTTAAGCCGCAAAAGTTCTTGTCGTTGTCGCCCAAATTCGGGTCGATTGCGGAATTGCAAAAATCAAGTTTTGCTCCTTTTATGTGAGGTTCAAGATTTCCACTTGTTGTTGTTGGAGTTTAACTTTCTCTCTTTTGATAGCCAACTCTTGTTCCTTAAATGATTTCAAATCTGCAGTGTCCTTATCTTTTGACGATTTTGACGGTTTGAACTTGAAATAAGTCTTGGCAAGGATTTGTGTCCATGATGATAGTGGATCATGAGAGGAGGAGGATGATTTCTTCCTGGCTGCGTCACGACCTTGTGGTCGTGATTCTCTAATCTCTTCCTCCTCATCAGAATCATCCAAGACTTAGAAATTCATGGGACCTTGTGTTGACCCCGAGGTAATTGTAGAGCCCTTTGTTTTCTTATTCGATTGGAAAATAAACATCTCCCTCTTCCAAGCAGTATGACCCCTCAAAACTTTCCAACAATCCAGCAAATTAAAATCATGACCGTATATCAAACTGTACTCTCTAAGAGCTTTTTCTTGATCATCAACATCATTCTCACCACTTCCATGATTATCCCTGATATTATCCATAATACCACAAAAATTGCCAACCCTATTACGGATCCTATTCTTCAATTTGGTCGTGACCGAGTCGTATGACCGTTCTTTACCAGTTTCATTGTTAAAGTACTCTATCATCTCCTGCTAAAATTTAAACCTGTTGATTTGGTTTCCTTTTTCTGAATTTTCAGAAACAAAGATGAAAGCTCAACAAAAGGTGACCTCTTCCGCCTTTGACCATGGTTCGTTCTTTTTGGCCGGTTCGGCTGTTTGCCTTTGTCCTTCGCCTTTGTAACACGTCGCGAAGTCTTCTTTGCTTCGTTCTTCTTGACTCGGATAGTTTTGTGTTGAGTATTGTTGAGTGGGATACTCTGGCACAAAGTTTTCCAAATTCAGATCAAGATTAACATTACGAAGCGGGGAATATTCTTCATATTGTTGGGAAGACTGTGAGAAATCCATGGTAGGACGATACGCAGACCCACTTTGGGAGTGATAATCCATATTAGGATTAGGAGGAAGCGGATTGACAAATGGACGATTATAGTAAAACGGGTTTTCATTTGGATTCGGTTGTGGTAGTCGTGATGAATATTCAAAAGAGACTGGATGAAAGCGAATACCTTGATTTGGTTGTGGTGTTACGCCGGTTAATTCAAAGTTGTTTTGCGGCGAGAAATTAATATTCGGTGCATTTTGGGGTAGTCGAGATCGCCGATTTTTTGATTGAGAAGTATTTTTCTTTGTCATGGTGAATATGGATGGGAAATTGTTTGAATTGTGTGTTTAAAAGTGTGTTTAAGGTTGGTATTTATAGGATGAAAAGTGGTAAAAAAAATTTGGAAAAAATGTTTTTTTAATACTCAAACTGTACATTTTTTTGAAATGTTGTGAGATTCAAATTCGGTCGAATTTGTTCAAAAAAAAAAAAAAAAAAACGGTCGAATTTGAGACCGATCCTTGTGTTTTTCTCTCGTCGACCGATGTTTGACCAGACACCCACATTGGGTCGACCGATGTTGAGATCGGTCGTGTAAGCAGGGCTGATCGATGTTTAAAACGATTAACATTTTGTTTTTTGAATTCTAGAAAAAAAACAACCCACAAATTTGTACTAGTAGTTTTTTAGTTTGTAATCCGAGAAAAGTAAGATCGGATCGGATTATATCTTAAGATCGTATGGTCAAGATCGAGATCTTGTAAGATCTTAGGTTTGTAAAAATCCTATGTAGGATCCGGGTCGTTTTTGCTTTGTAGTATCGTAAAATCGTAAGATTCTAAGATCAGGATCGGGATCCTGACAACTATGAGTATTAGTATTAAGTTTACACACTTGCTTAATATGGCATGGGTTTAGTCTTGCTAGCTATGAAATCTTGTTACTGCCACTAAACAAAAGTAACACGCATCTGAGAAATTAATTGTGTTAAAAATCTAGAGCACACACTTGTAACATCTACTAACTTGTATAACACCACCTTTAATATTGCTACACAATAAAGAGTTATAAAAACAAGGAGAAAATGCATATTTTGCTGTCAAAATTGTTTTAAAAAAATAGGAAATGTGTCGGGTAAAGGATACACTTAAATACATACATGGCATGAGACCATGTTTACGGCATGAGAAAACTGTCGACATATATTTTGGCCCATGATGCACATGTAGCTATGGAGAAGACTTCTTTCATTTTCTTATGTTATAACCTATTGTTAGTTTGACGGATAATAAATTAATATATCATGACCGGATTCGAACTCGAGACTTCGGGATTGCACACTTTACATATGAGTTTCAATGAATTAATAATTATTGTTTTAGTGACGAATAATTATTAAATACACGAAATATAAATTTAACGGTAACTAACGACCGTTGGACGAGACATGAAGAACTAAATGTGGATAAGAGTGAAAGTTTGGTTCAGGTTGGGCTTTGAAAACCCATGGCCGGCCAAGGCCCCTCTCCCATAGGGTTTTGGGATAGCTTTTGCTCCAAGCCTCTTGATTAGTATATAATGAGACCCCTCTCATTCATTCTAATCATCCCTTGGTTCCATTGCAACCTAATCTTCTCTAATCTCTTTCTTTGTGTCTAATCGATCTTTGATTGATAGGACCAATAGTTTAATCTTTTCGTGTACTACGAATCTAGCATTTCCATTGAAACGCTTATAGTACGTGTGTGTGAGAACGAAGTGTTAGCATACTTTTGCTAACGGTGATCTTGCCTTGTGACTAGCCCTAGTCGATCCATATAAGCCCTCTCCTAGGGTTTATAAGTTCTTGTTCTTGCTAGCAATCAAGAGGTATGTATCCAATTATATTTCGGTTAATTTATTATTTGTATTTGATCTATTCCGCTGCGTACTCTTTGATGTTTATATGTTTATTGTTTTACATTATTCATATATTCCAACAGTGGCATCAAGAGCCGTTAATACATTATAATGAATTACCGAAACACATAAAATTGAATCGTTTGATTATAACATGCTTGGTGTTCTTATGTTTTTATATTTTTCATAAACCCTAGTTTTTTATTTTTTTTTATTTCGAATTTATTTAATTTATTATATATATGTCGAAAGTTTTTTTTATTTAAAAAGAAATTAGGGTTTGATGAATTATGTAATAAAAACTTGTAGAAACCATAGGTTGCATGTAATTTATGTGTATGGATATTGTTATATGCCGTTTGGTTGCGTTCCTTGATTGACATGATTATTTGTATAATATGTGCAATATGGGCATCCATGACAAACTATGCATGTGTTGTTATGGATTATGATTTGTTTTGATTTCATGCTTATTTATGCGATTTATTATAATTGATAAATGGTTTAGTAAATACTATGTATAAAGATTACTAAAATTTGATTAATTATAAAATTAGGGAAGACCCTATTAATCGTATATTAAATCAATAGTGTGTTTTATATTGATTGTAATTTGCATGACCATTATTGTTGTTGTTTATTTATTTTATTTTATTACTTTTGTTTTATATGTTTTTTGCAACATGATAGTAACAAAGGGTAATTTCAAGAAATAAATTATTAAACGGACTTAATAATGGTGAAATCTTGTTTTGAGCTTACTTATAAATCTTGAACTTTTGGTTGATTGATCGCGACTGTATTAAGTGGTTGAAAGGTGGAACTAATTATGACAAACTATTAAAGTGGGTATAAGGTTGGCTACGCATTAAATTGCGGCCTTAGTAAGCCTCCATTCTGGCTTACCGCTCGCCTGTGAGTCATATTTTAGTCTTTACCTAACATCCATGATAACTACGAAGCACTTAAGGCAAAGTTGTAAGTTTCTCAACGCCTCAATCAAAAGTTTGGAGATTTAAGCTCGTAAAGAAACTAATGAGTAAAAGTTTTTTTACATGAAACATATGCTACAAGATGAATGCATGACATCTTTGTACATATATTTTGATTACACACATAAAAAATACTACCCTTAAATTTAAGTTATATGCCATCCAATGAAACGGAAACACCTGAAATTGGATCTACGCCAGGGCGTAACCTGACTAGATTGCAATGGAAGGACAAATTACATGATTTCATCACTTGCAGATCAACTGGTGTGGCGTCATTATGTAAGTTTGTTGTTTCTTAAATTGGTTAACTTAATTGAGTTGATAGTGGGAACTGATCACTCAAGGCATAAGAAGATGGGGATAAAACATGTTTACATTGCAACTGCGGTTGGCAAATAATGTAAATCCCATCGATTCTAGGAATTGCAATTGAATATTGGCAATTGGGACACGACCCGTACCTTATTGAATAACGTCATCACTAGCAGATCAACTGATGTGATGAACTTATGTCAATTTGGATCCTAGTATTTCAATGTAAAATTAAAATGGTTATATGTTTATGAACCTAGGGTATTTAATTTTATTGAAATTTAATTATCGAAAGTACTAACTTTTGAATTTTTTCTGTAGAAATGGCTACACCTGAAAACACTAATATGAGCAACATGAGTTCTGCGTTCAAGCAAATGATTGATCGAGACAAGTTGACTGGTGAAAATTTCAATGACTGGTATCGATCTTTAAGAATCACCTTAAGGATGGCCAGAAGATATGATTATCTTGGTGAACCTCTACCTGAGAAACCTGCTGATGATGCAACACAAGCCGTAAAGGATGCATACAACATTGAATATGAGAAGCACAATGATGTGGCTTGTCTCATGTTGGCTGGGATGGATACTCAATTGCAAAAGCGGTTTGAGAACTTTGGTCCCATGGACATGATCAATGAACTCAGACGAATGTTTGAGAAACCACCTGCTGCAGAATTATATGATCTAATAGAATCTCTGCACAATTGTAAGCAGGAAGCAGGAAAATCCGTGAGTGCCCATTTTTTGTCCATGAAATACTATATGGATCAATTGGAGCGACTTGGTTGCGGATATCAGGAAAGTGTGTGCATTGGTCTTATTTTGCGATCCCTTAATCAGGATCTGTATAGTGAGTTTGTACGCAACTATAATATGCATTGCAAGGGGAAGACAGTAAGTGAAGTTCATGCAATGCTTATAGATTATGAGAAAAGCCTGAATAAGAAGGCACCTACACCTGCTGTAATGGCGATACAGGGTGGTAGGATCACCAAGAAACCCAACAAACCGCATAATGCGAACGTCAAGGGTAAAGGCAATGGTAATGGTAAAGGCAAGCAGATTGCAAATCACCAACAGAAGCCTAAGAAGCAAAATCCTCCTTTTCAGAAGAAGAAGGAAAATTTCAATAAGGATTTGGCTAAATGTCACCACTGCAACACTCCTGGTCATTGGAAGAAAAACTGTCCATTGTTTCTAGAGGAGTTGCGCCTCAACAAAAGTAAAATGCCTGGTAACGTCGCAAGCACTTCAGGTATGTTTATGATTGAGTTATTTTCTTTTCCTCGTAAGAATAATTCCTGGATATATGATATAGGATGTGGTACTCACATCTGTAATACGTCGCAGGGACTTAGAGGAGCAAGGAAGATGGCCTATGGAGAAAGATACTTGTACGTAGGAAATGGAGTACGTGCAGCAGTTGAAGCCATAGGGACTTTCGATTTAGTTTTACCTTCGGGAATGATACTAGTATTGAATAATTGTCACTTTGCACCCTCTATTGTTAGGGGTGTCATTTCAGTTTCTTTGTTATTGGATAATGGTTTTGTTCACACATTTATTAATAATGGAATTTCTGTTTCTTTAAATAATGTTTTTTTACTTTAATGCAATTCCAATAAATGGTGTGTTTGAAATTGATATGGAAGATTCCATGTCCAATAGAAATAATTCTGTGTATAGCATTAACAATAAGAGAATCAAGTCTAACTTGGATTCGTCTTATCTTTGGCACTGTCGTCTTGCTCATATAGGCAAGGATCGCATGCAAAAGCTGCAACATGATGGGCTTTTACAAAAGATCAATGATGAATCATTTGATAAATGCGAGTCCTGCATATCTGGGAAGATGACAAGGAAACCTTTTTCACCACAAGTGGAAAGGGCAACAGATCTACTTGGATTAATACACACTGATGTGTGTGGTCCACTTAGACATGTGTCAAGACGTGGTGCTACCTACTTCATAACCTTCACGGATGATTATAGTCGTTATGGTTATGTTTATTTACTTAAACATAAACATGAAGTCTTTAATACCTTCAAGGTTTTTAAAAGTGAAGTGGAATTACAACTCGGTAAGAAGATTAAGGCACTTCGATCCGATAGAGGCGGTGAATATTTAAGCCAAGAGTTTAAAGATTATCTAACTGAGTGTGGTATAGTCCAACATCTCACGGCTCCTTATACTCCACAGCAAAATGGTGTATCTGAAAGGAGAAATCGTACTTTGCTAGACATGGTACGATCAATGTTTAATCTTACATCTCTACCCTTATCCTTTTGGGATTATGCCCTTGAAACTGCTATTCGCATATTAAATATGGTTCCAACAAAGAAGGTTGATAAGACTCCATATGAATTATGGACAGGAAAAGCTCCTAGCTTTTCTTACTTAAAGGTCTGGGGTTGTGACGCGTTTGTTAAACGTGATTCACCAGATAAACTCCAACAGAGATCTGTTAAGTGTATCTTCGTAGGATACCCAAAGGAAACAATGGGTTACTACTTTTACTTTCCACCAGAGAATAAAGTCATTGTGGCTAGGTATGGAGATTTCTTTGAAAAGAATCTCATATCTCAAGAATTCAGTGGGAGAGTTTATGATCTAGAGGATGAAGATACATCACCTTCTGAAAACACTAGCACACTTCCTGTGGAACCTGAAAGTTTAGGTCCTCCACCTGAAGTGGAAGTGGTACCCATTCGTAGATCTTCAAGAACTGTGAAAGCACCCGAACGTCTATGTCTTAACGTAGAGTGTGAGGAAACGATACTAGGGGATCTTAATGAACCTACTAGTTATAAGGCTGCCATTAATGGTCCTGAAAAGGAGAAATGGCAGAGTGCTATGAATGGGGAAATGCAGTCCATGAAAGACAATGAAGTCTGGGAAGAAGTAGACTTACCTCCAAATGCTAAGGTAGTTGGAAGTAAATGGCTCTACAAAATGAAAACAGACATGGATGGCATTGTACACATCTATAAGGCTCGTTTGGTAGCTAAAGGCTATACTCAAACATTTGGTGTTGACTACGAGGAGACCTTTTCTCCTGTAGCTGACATTAGAGCTATTAGGATTCTCTTAGCCATAGCTGCCTACTATGACTATGAGATATGGGAAATGGATGTCAAAACCGCCTTCTTGAATGGTCGCCTAGATGAAGACATCTATATGGCGCAGCCTGAGGGGTTTGTGAATCCAGAATTTCCAAACCGTGCATGCAAACTTAAAAGATCCATTTATGGATTAAAGCAAGCATCACGTCAATGGAATAAGAGATTTGATGCAGAAATCAAAAGTTTTGGATTTAGTCAAAATCTTGATGAGCCATGTGTATACCAGAAAGCTAGTGGGAGTAATGTTACTTTCCTTATCCTATATGTCGATGACATATTAATATTAGGAAATCATATACCAAGTTTAAACGAAGTTAAAGCTTATCTTGGTAGATGTTTTTCTATGAAGGATTTAGGAGAAGCAACATTCATCCTTGGAATCAAGATCTACAGAGATAGATCAAAGCGGTTGATTGGATTAAGTCAAAGTACTTACATTGATAAAGTATTGAAGAGATTTAATATGCAAAATTCCAAGAAAGGATATTTGCCAATGCAAGTGGAACATGGCTTAAGTAGCAAACTATGTGCCTCAACACCTGAAGAGGTTGCAATCATGAAGAAGGTTCCGTATGCTTCAGCAGTAGGATCTATCATGTATGCGGTTAGATGCACAAGACCTGATGTGGCGTTTGCACAAAATATGACCAGTCGTTATCAACAGAATCCAGGTGGAAAGCACTGGCACGCTGTTAAAAGCATTCTTAAGTATTTAAGGAATACTAAAGATATGTTTCTAGTGTATGGGGAAAATCCAGAAGCAGAACTTGATGTTACAGGTTACTGTGATGCGTCCTTTGAAACTGATAAAGATGATACAAAGTCTCAGACGGGTTATGTCTTTGTTATTAATGGAGGAGCAGTTGACTGGAAGAGCAAGAAGCAGACAACAATTGCGATGTCTGTTACAGAAGCTGAGTATATTGCTGCATCGGAAGCTGCGATGGAAGCTGTTTGGATCAGGAAATTCATTTCGGGGCTTGGTATTATGCCGTCAATTGAATTACCTATTAATATGTATTGTGACAACTCTGCCGCAGTTACATTCGCCAATGAACTTGGAGTTATGAAGGGCGCCAGACATTTTCCAAGAAGATATCACTATGTTCGAGAACAAGTCGACATAGGTGAAATCAGTCTACTCAAAATTCACACAGATAACAATCTAGCTGATCCATTTACGAAGGCTTTATCTAAGGAAAAGCTTACTCGACTTGCTGATGGCATTGGACTTCGTTTAGCTAGTAGTTTCATGTAGATCTGTGGTTAGTATTTGGATAAAGGATTGTAAACAATAATTATTCGAATGAAATGAAGTATTGTGTTATGTTTATTTCTATTCATAAATATTGTATCCTATATTTGCATGTTTAATCCATGAATAACTTAAGTTATTCTAAAATTGTCCGTTGTCAATTAATGATATGGGAGTATCATTGAACTAAGACAAATGTGAGATTTGGTATAATATATATAAATTATATTGGTGCGTAGACATGCCAAATTCACATGATATTCAATACTGGATAAATTGAATATAGGACAAAATCCCAACTACATGATTGTACTTATGGATGTTGTCATTATAGTAAATCATGAATATTTATCCTCAGACTTGAGATACTAGGTAACTACTGTGGATGTAGCTCATTTTCTGTGAGATAATCTAACGCTATCCGTAACTGGTAGTTATAAGGATTATTTTCAGAGGTGATGCGAAGTTCATAGGTTATGCTTGTAGTCAATACAGGATTTGGTTCCTTCAAATTTGTTTTGAAGTATAATACTGTTTGGCCGCTCGTAGGATTAACAAGATGTTTGCATGGCCATGCCCAAGGTCTATCTGGAATACGTTCAGAAGAGTTGGTAATCTTGCTTAATCATAAATAACGAGAAACACTAGTTAATTATGGAATGACTTCAATCCATATCCAAATTAACATAGTATTAGAATCAAAAGGATAAGTATGATGATGAATCATCAAAGGTGGTTTTTTCCAGGAAACCATACTCGAGATCGTTCTGGGGGCATTGGCGTGTTATGCTAGACTAACCATTGTCATTGTTACATTAATCTATATCCGAGTGGGAGCTGTTAGTTTGACGGATAATAAATTAATATATCATGACCGGATTCGAACTCGAGACTTCGGGATTGCACACTTTATGTATGAGTTTCGATGAATTAATAATTATTGTTTTAGTGACGAATAATTATTAAATACACGAAATATAAACTTAACGGTAACTAACGACCGTTGGACGAGACATGAAGGACTAAATGTGGATAAGAGTGAAAGTTTGGTTCGGGTTGGGCTTTGAAAACCCATGGCCGGCCAAGGCCCCTCTCCCATAGGGTTTTGGGATAGCTTTTGCTCCAAGCCTCTTGATTAGTATATAATGAGACCCCTCTCATTCATTCTAATCATCCCTTGGTTCCATTGCAACCTAATCTTCTCTAATCTCTTTCTTTGTGTCTAATCGATCTTTGATTGATAGGACCAATAGTTTAATCTTTTCGTGTACTACGAATCTAGCATTTCCATTGAAACGCTTATAGTACGTGTGTGTGAGAACGAAGTGTTAGCATACTTTTGCTAACGGTGATCTTGCCTTGTGACTAGCCCTAGTCGATCCATATAAGCCCTCTCCTAGGGTTTATAAGTTCTTGTTCTTGCTAGCAATCAAGAGGTATGTATCCAATTATATTTCGGTTAATTTATTATTTGTATTTGATCTATTCTGCTGCATACTCTTTGATGTTTATATGTTTATTGTTTTACATTATTCATATATTCCAACACCTATAATATGAGTCAAGAGGGTACCTATAAGTAAAAAATAATAAAGTGTATATTTTTTAATAAAGTAGCCGTTTTAGTACATGGAGGCCCCACAAATTAAACAAGAACCGAGTGGCTATGGTGCTCACTGTTCGTCCCTTGGTTTGGCATACTTCATGCTTGAGCGACCCCAAAATTAGTGGGGTGGCGTGTGACTTACCTCCCTCACCGACTCTCACTAGTTACCACTATTAGTAACCTATATGTTTGGCACGGAGCAATGTGGAGTTTTTTTGGAGCGGTGAGCAATGAACATTTTGGTTTTTAATAGTTGTTTGCCAAAAAAACAATGAACTTCTATATATATATATATATATATATATATATATATATATATATATATATATATATATATATATATATATATATATATATATAATCATTTTTGCAATAGTTTTTTAAGAAACGGTGAGCAGTGGTTGTAACTACTGCTACCTTTAACCATAGTGAATAAATACTTACAGAGATACAGTTTATGTAATAACAAAATAAAGTGGGTAAGTTGGTTAAATAATCGAATGTTTTGTGTTGTGTTGGTTAAAAGTGCTTTGATTCATAAAATCTTGTATTAGGACAATTGTTTAAAGCATGCACTTGGGTATGATAAAAAGTCATGCTAACACAAGGGTTTTTTGCCAACAATACTTCTTAGGGTTGTGAGGTTTCAAAATTTATGTTAAGACAATACACAATGTTTAAATAAAATCATTTAAAATTATCCAAAATCATTAACTGTCTCCTAAAATTTGACTCTCTTTATTGGTCATATTATTGAAAAATGTGAAGCATGTTTCTAACTATGTTTTAATATTAGCGAATTTTATGAAAAGATAAGAAAAATAATAAAAGTTTGGGGCACGTGCTGCTGCTCATATTTTTAATGAGATTAGCTTCGCTATAACTAGAGAAGTGGAGACTCAGTTATTATCTCAGCTTCCCACTAATTTCTTGTAAATCCTATGATTTTTCTAATAAAGTGGGAGCCCATTTTTTGCAATTTACTATTCA
This sequence comes from Artemisia argyi, assembly GCA_030686995.1. NCBI lineage: Eukaryota > Viridiplantae > Streptophyta > Magnoliopsida > Asterales > Asteraceae > Artemisia > Artemisia argyi. The sequence goes on along the minus strand of CM060678.1, from coordinate 193,301,277 downwards.
TTATCTTTTTAACTTCCCATCACACCACCATCGACCACCACACAACTATTACTGTTAGATTATGGACATTATTTTAGTAGTCGTATGTTAGGATCGAACTCGAGATCACGGGATTGCACACAATACGTATGAAGAGAAAAAAGAAATAATTATTTATAAATGTTATACGTAATTATTAATAAACACAAAACTAGTAATGGAAATTAGTATTTAATGAAAAATGACTAATGACCTATTGACGAAGATTAGGAAAGTAATACTAATAAATATTTGGAAACAAGGGAAGGTTCCGGAATCCCTTTGGGATTACATAACCGATCGGCCAAGGGGGTTCTCCACCTCCTTTGTGCCTTGAGCTCCAAGTTTCAATTAGTATATATACAAACGCAAGATGTATTGTTTTCTCATAACTTGTACACACACATCTTGTTGTTTTTCTCTCATTCTTTTTGTCTTAAATCGATCCATCCAAAACAATCCCTTAGGGATTCGATTTTCATAAGATCAAATAAGTTTTGTGTTTAATTTACTTGCATAAACTTTTTCTTGAATTAGTACGTGTGTACAAGAACGTGATTCAAACACACTATTGTTTGATTCTTGGATTGAATTACAAAAGAGGTAAGGGGTAATTCTTATAATCCACATAAACCCTAATTAGGGTTCTTGATTTGAAGTATTGCATTAATTGATTCTTGTTCGGGCTAGAATCACAAAGGTATGTTTACTATTTTATATTTGATTAATTAATTACATGTTATATGATCTTGTTATAACGCTTCCGCATATGCTCACTTGATGTGTTTGGTTTATTTTATATGAATGTCATGATATCATAATTCCAACAGTGGTATCAGAGACAGGTTATAATGTGTAATTAATTATCGAAACGCATAAAAATTGGATCTTGATTCGTTTAGTTACATATTTTTAGGGTTTTTAGATTCCTAACCCTAATTTTTTATGGGTCGATTTAGACCTTAAAGGGTTTTAGGGTTTTGGTTTTGATTTTTTAATATGATTAGAAACCCTAGGATGTCATGTAATTTGTTATGCGTTTTAGTAAACGATCTTGGTGCAATATGTTAATTGTTAAGCTTAATCCATGAAAAAGTGCATATTTGCATGGATTTTATTTTGTGAAAATTTAAATGGTTTAAATTGGATATATGAATTAATTGTTAAGTTATATCGAAACATGTAAAGTTATTAATAGATGTTGAATTGGGGAAGACTTCAATATTAAGTAATCAATTATGTGCTATGTGGTATTTGTTTAGTTTTGGCTTACGCAATCGATTTATCGATGTATGTGGCTCTTTTTCCTAGAAGAAGAAAGCCTTAATTGAATAAATATTTTAAACACCTAGACTTGATTATTAATAGGACTATTGAATAAGATTTGCATGTGGCTACATGTTTATACATATTTAATTGTTATGATTATGTATATGTTTATTTGGTTGTTTTATTTTTATTATGTATTACTTGTTTTTTGTTTATTATTATGTTAGACATGTTTATAAACGAAAAAAGGGTAATTTTTTAATAGAAAAATAATATGGACTAAATAAATGGCGAAATTGTTTTGGTTTTAAAGAGTTTAAATTTCAAAGGATTCGTTGATTGATGTTTTTGTACATCGTGTGCGAAAGACGGACCGAAGGTTGCCATCCAATGTACTTGTAGAGAGGGGTTTTTAAAGCTCATGCACCAACCGGTTCTCTACAACTGCTTGTGTGCCGACTCTAGACTTACCTATATCACTATATTACGTACATTGTCATCTTAAGGGTGAATTTACCGCAATTCCACAATTATTATCCAAAACACTAAGCCTTAGTGCTTATGCAAAAGTACGATATAGTGGACGATAATTGTTGGTAATTCTTTAATTGGTGAATCCGATACCTCAATCAAAACTTTGTTATTTTACTCTTAGCAAATTGGTAATAAAAATGTTTTGTAAAACCAATGTTATGAAGTTGTATGCATGCTTCTTCATACATTATTTTGATCACGTCAAAATTAATACCCTTATAAAATTAAGTCAAATGCCATCTAATTAAGAACACTTGAAGTTGTAATTTACGTCACGTGAGAACTTGGCGAGATTGCAATGAAAATGTAAATTTCATAAATTCATTGCTAGCAGATCAACTGATGTGATGGATTTGTGAGTTTGCAGTTTTTAAGTTAGACGCCTTAAATTGAGTAGGAAGTGAGAGCTTGGACTCAAGGCATTAAGATGGGGATGAAACATGCTTACATTACAAAAGTTTTGTGAATGTAAATCTCATAATGATCTAGGAATTGCAATATGATATTGGCAATTATTGTTCGACAATTACCTTGTTGAATACTATCATTACTAGCAGATCAACTGATGTAATGGTACTATGTCAATTTGGATCCTAGCTTTAAGGAAATACTACGGTTTATATGAATATTTACCAATGGGTATTTTATTTTCTTAAAGACCAATTATCGAAAATACTAAAATTGAATTTTGGAATTCGTTTTAATGTATTAATGCAACGTTCAAACCGTAAACGCACTTTGGTCTTTGGTAAATTGATATCGTTTTGTTTTCAAACCAATGTTTGATTAAGAATAATTTACTTAAAAGACAAAAGAAGTCTCTTTTCTTTGAAAGAAGAGTGAGACATAATCCTATTTCTTTTTATGAAAAGGATAATAGGAATATTAGATATGTCTAAATTCTAATATAACTCATAGCAAATTTTTAATAGTTAAGAAAATTGCGAATATTTTTCATAGGGATTTTATCATCCTCATTCGGTGATTAAATTCTTAGTAACAAATATGATATTTGGTTAACAGAAAATTATGTATGACATTGTATGAGTTATTATAATTAGAAGCTAGACTAATTACTGCAAATGGTAAAAGACAAACTAGTTTATTCATCTAGTTGTTTTAACTATTTTAAAGGTGCTACATACATTGTAGGATGGTAGACCTATTAAGGAAGAAATTGCATGCCCAATTTTTCAAGTTAATAGCATTTGGTGGATAGTCCATCATTTACGTAGTAGAATACACTTTTTAATGCATAAGTAATTGTTAGGTATGGACATTTAAAGGTGTAGAAAAGTTAAAAGCACACTATTTTCTTTTACTGGATATGAAACATTTACAATGTTGTCAAATTCAGTGGGAGTATTGTGTACTCATTACTGAATAAGAAATTATTGTAATGATCTTTAATTCAGTGGAAGTTACAAGCTTTGACATCTTGGTAGCTAAAGATAATTACTTTCCAAGTGTAGACACTCATACTTTTAAGGATAGTCTTGTACGTTTCCTTACTAGATATTGTTGTTCTACATCTACTTGTTATGCTAAAATCTATGACACAATCATATTGATCACATAAACAAATGCATGGCGTGTTTTTTTATCAACTATATGAGGTTGTTCCATGCACAAGTGGGAGAAATGTTATCCTTAATATGTGTACAAGAAACAACTCATAAAGATATGATTTAATGGATTCTCTTGACTGCAAGGTAAGAGAATAATGTTCTAATATGAATTATACTAATCTAATTCAAGAAACACTTGGTGTTACAATTTATGTTATGCGAGAGCTTAGCTAGATTGCAACAACAAGGTGAATTTCATATTTTCATTACTAGCAGATCAACTGATGTAATTGAACTATGAGAATTTGCAGTTTCTAAATTAGATACCTATTAGAACATGTGTCAATATGATATCAAGACTACTTTAATTTGTATATTTATGAATTCATGGAATGACATAAATTAATAAAGTATTCTAATGCTGCTTCAATCTGAATATTTATGTGTTCTTGGAATGACATAAATAAATGAATAAATAATGTTGTTTACATTATTGTGAAGTAATATATTAACTTGAAATTACTATTGAAACCAAAAGATAGTGTTCATAATTACTTTAGTTAAACATGTTTATGTTTCATTGTAAAGATATAAACATAAAGTCTTTTAATTGTTACAAGAATTATAATAAAGTAAGACGTTATATTGTTATGTTTTTTAATTAAGACATATACATGAAGTTATTAAATAGTTAAATGACTTATAACGTTAGTGGGATTATAACAGTTTATGTTTTCTTGTAGAGACATAGACATGAAGTGACGTTGTAAAAAGTACTTGTGTTATAAAGCAAGTAATTGGCTTGAAAATACTATTATACAATTAAAATGGCTTAGTTGGTAAATAGACAAGCCAAGAGGAAATGTGGTTATCTTAAATATTGTTAGATTGTCTTACAATATTAATACTAATGAAATACCAAACTTTATGGTATGTTCAATTAGGAAAATCAAACTCTTGTTATATTGTTTGATTAAAGATAACTATGACTTCTTTTCTTCCAAAAAGTTATCAAGGTTAGAATATTGAGTATGACTTGGACATACTTAATAAAGCTCCAACATATAAGATTAATAAGACATTATCATATGATGGAATATTATGAATGTGATGAATCACGTTAAGTTCTTATATTGAAGTTCTAAATTTGTTTAACTGCTTATGAAGAGGTTATTAACAAAGTAAAGTCAGGAACTGTCAATATGTATTTGTAATATCTCAAAAGAGAATATTGTATTATTGCTTTATTTGCTAAGTATTTAAAGATAGTCTTTAAATTGCTAAAAGCAAGTGGGAGTGTTGATCTTTAAAAGATAAAATTACAAGATACATAATCTTCTAAAATACACTAGTAAATATCATGATGAAGTTTGACATTTGAATGTTAAATCTCAACATGATAATAAAGTTTGACATTTAAATGTTAAATCTCAAGATGATGGAATTATCATTCATAGAATAGCAATATATCTCAGATATTTGATTTATATGCTGAGGGCTATGATTTACATGATTATTGTAAACCTGATAATCATTATGATACATTACCAAATATGAAATTGGGTAAAGTATACATGATATGAATGATTAAGATGTTGTCCATAAAGATAATCAATTTTAGAAACTTGGTTTATCTTAATAGTTAGACTAGAAAATGAAGATGAGTTTCTTCAAAGATAAGGTAACCTTTGTGGTTTAAATCTTTGCATGTAAATCATATGGACAATATTGTGCACGTATTTAATACATGTTTTATGACAAGATTATTAATCACACTTAAGCAATTAACTGTGATTGAATATTATTTTCTAAATACATTAAATATATAAAATGATTGTCATATTTATGAAATTGACAATGGAATATCAAAAACTCTTTCTTGTATGATTACTTGAGCGAGGACAATAAGTAATCAAAAGAAGTTTATGAATTCAAATAAATCTTTGGAAGTGTACAAAGTGCAATAATCCATTGATGGATAAATGCATGCATCTAGAAGATTACTCTTATATTTAATTATTAAATTCATATTTTGATTTATAATTGAAATAAGATAATTTCTAAGTATTTCTAAAAGCTACTGGGAGTATTATGTTTAATTTCTTAAATCATATATGTTGTAGAATATATGAAAAGTAATATTCCATATAAGTAAATGTTAAGTCTTAGAATGAAATGAAATTTTACTTGTAAGATTTAGGAAATAAGACATATAACCTTGGAATGAATGTTTATTGTTGAAACATGTGTGGTAAATGAATCTAATATAACATGATATATTATTTAGAAAGTCTAAATGGATATGAATGACATGAATAAAATCTAAGTATGACTCAAAGATCTTCCATGAACATCATGTTTTGTTTTATCATGCTTGATTACAAGATAATTTGGAAATATTAATATCTAATTAAAAAGTTATTAGATAACTTGTGTAATATTCTAAATGAATATGTTTGATTATAGAATCACATCCTAAATTTGGAATAGCTTCCAAATTCTATAGATGAACAATTTTTCAATTGTTGTGAAAATTGTCATAGCCAACAAACTTGAAAGTTTGAAGGGCATCAAACATTACACAATAGATATTAATGTTTACGGAAAGTTTTAATAGTATATTGTTGTTGCATACAATGATGCTAAATGAAATTGAGATGACACTCAATACTAGTTATGGTAAAGATTTCATCTTTGGCTATATATACTAGTTATACTTAGTAAGAGCATTGTTGCATTATACATTAAGAGAACAAGAATATTTTAAACTTTAAAATGTTTGGAATTTTGATTATCATAAATTGGTGGTTAAGGATGTCAAACATTTATGAAAGATTATAAGGCATTATCAAAATAGTTGAGTATGCATATACAAGAACTTCAATAGTTGAATTTTTGAATTAAGTATTCTCAAAATTCCGATAGATCAAAGTTGGATGATTTATGTCTTGTCAACAAGTATGAATGTCATTATTTGAGACATAATTCATCAACAAGTGTTATCATGCATTGATCTATTTAGTATTTGGATAAGGGATGTTAAACAATTATTATAATAAATTTAAATAGATGGTATGTTTAATTTATAATAAATTGTATCCTATATTTGTATGTTTAATCTATGAATAAATGTTATTCTAAATTGTCCGTTGTCAGTTAATAATATGGGTATATTATTAAATCAAGACAAATCTGAAGGTTGGTATAATATGCTTAAGTATATTGATGCGTAGTCATGCCATTTCAGATGATATTCAATGATACCGAATATAGGACTTATCCCAACTACATGATGTTACTTTATGGATTTTGTTATTAAGTAAATCATGAGAAGTTATCCTCAGACTTGAGGTGCAAGATAAGTGTCATGAATGTAGTACATTTTTGTGGAACAACTTAACGCTATACGTAACTGGTAGTCATAAGGGTTGTTTTCGAAAGTGTTACAAAGTTTGTGGGTTTTGCTTGTAGTCAAGATAGAATTTGTTCCTTCAAATTTAGTTTTGGAGTTTAATACTGCTGGGCCCCTCGTAGGGTTGTCAAGATGTTTGCATGGCCGTGCCTAGGGGTGGAAATGAGCCGAGCCGCTCGTGAAAAGCTCGGGATCGGATCGGTAAAAAGCTCGAACGAGCCGAGCCTAAACGAGCCCGAGCCCGAGCTCGAGCCTAAGTTGCAGCTCGTTTATTAATCGAGCTCGAGCTCGAGCTTTACATAAAAAGCTCGTTTGGGCTCGCGAGCCTAAACGAGCCTAAACAAAAATATGATATTTTAACTTATATACGAACCGAGCTCGAGCTTATTAACGAGCTCAATAAAGATATATTACGAGCCGAGCTCGAGCTCGAGCCAAGCTTTAACTTTTCATGGCCAAATCGAATAAACGAGCCGAGCTCGAGCCGAGCCCGAGCCTATATAATATTCCACGAGCCGAGCTCGAGCTTAAAGTTTAAGGCTCGAAACGAGCCGAGCTCGAGCTCGAGCCTTTTAAAACTTAAACGAGCCGAGCTCGAGCCCTGGCAGGCTCGGGCTCAGCTCGACTCGTTTCCACCCCTAGCCGTGCCCAAGATCTTCCCTGAATATGTTCAGATTATTTGGTAATCTTGATCAATCACTAACAACGAGAAACAGAATGGTTAATTAAGGAATGACTTTAATCCATATCCTTATTAACATGGTATTAGAAACAAAAGGATAATAATAATGAGAAATCATTAAAAGGTTTTTCCAAGAGCCTTACTCGAGATCGTACTAGAGGCATCGGCGTGTTGCAAGATGCTAACCGATGTGATTACACTATTAAAATATGTCCAAGTGGGAGCTGTTAGATTATGGACATTATTTTAGTAGTCGTATGTTAGGATCGAACTCGAGATCATGGGATTGCACACAATACGTATGAAGAGAAAAAGAAATAATTATTTATAAATGTTATACGTAATTATTAATAAACACAAAATTAGTAATGGAAATTAGTATTTAATAAAAAATGACTAATGACCTATTGACGAAGATTAGGAAAGTAATACTAATGAATATTTGGAAACAAGGGAAGGTTCCGGAATCCCTTTGGGATTACATAACCGATCGGCCAAGGGGGTTCTCCACCTCCTTTGTGCCTTGAGCTCCAAGATTCAATTTGTACATATACAAACCCACGATGTATTGTTTTCTCATAACTTGTACACACACATCTTGGTGTTTTTCTCTCGTTCTTTTTGTCTTAAATCGATCCATCCAAAGCAATCCCTTAAGGATTCGATTTTCATAAGATCAAATAAGTTTTGTGTTTAATTTACTTGCATAAATTTTTTCTTGAATTAGTACGTGTGTACAAGAACGTGATTCAAACACACTATTGTTTGATTCTTGGATTGAATTACAAAAGAGGTAAGGGGTAATTCTTATAATCCACATAAACCCTAATTAGGGTTCTTGATTTGAAGTATTGCATTAATTGATTCTTGTTCGGGCTAGAATCACAAAGGTATGTTTACTATTTTATATTTGATTAATTAATTACATGTTATATGATCTTGTTATAACGCTTCCGCATATGTTCACTTGATGTGTTTGGTTTATTTTATATGAATGTCATGATATCATAATTCCAACAATTACCACCACCCTCCACCACCACCAAGGCTCCAAAGCCAGGTTCTTTGTCCCTATTTTGCACTATATCTTATTCAGTTCGGTCATTATGCTATCCAAATCGTCTTTAAGTTGGCAGTCGTTTTTTTAAGTAGTCGGTTCAAAATGATGACTTTCCCAAAGATGTACAAAAGTTTAGTGACTTGAATGTCTGACATAAAATAATTTAATGACTAAAAAACACATTATAATTATAATGCAGGTACCTAATTAAACAAAAGACTAGTATAATGAGACAAGTATAACATTTTGGCAAAGTAAATTGTAACACCCAGTAATTTTTTTCAAATTTTTTTACTAGCCAAATATTTTATTTTTGCATCATGCGAGTATTAAAATTTTTCCTGAACTTATTTGAACTTCAGAAACGAAAGATATCTTGAGAAACGAGAACATTGTCCATTTATTGAACCGGCACAACATAGAAAGCACGAAACGAATCGAATTAGCCAAATAAATTAACTTCGAGAAAGTTATGCGTAGTTATATTTGTTTTTATTAGAACAATTATTTCGAGAACAATGACGCAAGTTTCATAATTTTTCGAGTCCATTTGGTACGTTAAATGGGTCCAGCGGTTAATATCTCAAAAGTTTTACTAACTTGGCAAAACAACCCCCTCCGCCCAATTGTTGCCCCGCGCCCCCTAGTTTCGTTTGTACAAGATTGGTCCCTCCCCTATTTAATAAAACACCCCTTTCACTCTCTCTCCTCTCTTAATTAACACACACACACACATCAGTATTCACTCTCTCTCTTTCTACCCCTCACCTCCGGCTAAACACCACCATCTCCGACCGGCCACCACCGCCGTCGCCGGGAAAAATTTTCGGCGAACCTCCGAACTTCATCAACTTATAGATCGGAAAAAAAAGTAAAGTAAAGTAACTCCTAATACCGTCTTCCACAGGTTATGGGTCCCAATACCGTCTTCCACAGTGTATGGGGGAGATTGAGACGTAGACAACCATACCCCTACCGAAGGTTGAGAGGTTGCTTCCGGTTCTACCAAAGGTAGAAAAAGACCTCCGGCCTTGCAAGGGGTGAGGATCGAACCCTTGACCTCTGTCTCCAGAAGCAAGAGTGTTAACCACTTGATCCAACCTTGCTCTTTTAAACTTATAGATCGGAAGAGCCTCGTTATTTCTAGAGAGTTTGAGCTATTGTGGAGCTCGTTTGGTACCCTAAAGCCACCACTGTCACCACCACAGTCAACACCACCACTCCGCCGCCTGACCACCACCTCCCACACTCTCGGTAAAGCCTTCACGCATCCCTCCCCTCCCCGTTTTATTTTAAATCCGAAACCCTAATCCTAAAAACTTTAATAAAACCATTTTTATATCAACACTTTTAATAAAACCTTTTAGTTTTTATCAAAAACGTGTGGATCTACCCATTTTACGCGTGACTCGGCCTCGACTCAGTCCGAGTTGGTGACTCACCGAGTCAACTCATGTTGACTCGGGGCGAGTAGGTTGTTTTGATTATATTTCTTTTATTTACTAACTCTTTTCTTTTTGTTTTGTAGCTTGGTTTGGATTTTTGATTTGGTTTCGGGTTCGGTTTGGTCTCGGCAGTGGGTACGACCCTCGGTGGATTTGTTTGATTTGTTTAGATTGGTTTGGTTTTGTTGAGGTTTAATGTGCTTGGTTTGCATTTGGATATGTTTGTGTTTGGATTTGGGATTGTTTTGGTTCCGCCGAGAGATAACAACCCACCTCGGGTTGAGCCGTGACTCGTGGTGAGTCACGGCATAGGTTAGGAATTGTTTTGATTGTTGTAACTTGTTTGGATTTGCTAATGATGGATTCAGATGAGTTGTGTTAGCCGAAGAGACTAGTAAGCCGTGACTCGAGGCGAGTCACGTTGGAGTCGAGCCGTAACTCACGGGAGTCACGGCAATGTTTACTAAAATTTATTTTGATACTAAGTTAATATCGAGTCGAGTTTAGTTTTAGTTGAGTCGTTACGTTTATTTATTTATTTATTTGTTATCAAAAGGTGTTTCGGGATAAAATTTGGACAATATGGATATAAATTGGACATTTGACTTGGATATATATATATATATATATATATATATATATATATATATATATATATATATATATATATATATATATATATATATATATATTATAATTATAATACCTTTACCTGGATTGAGATTGGACTTTATTGGATTTACGGTATTAGCCGATGGACATTATGGACAATTTTGGTACTTGAGACGGAAGAGTATGTTAGACTCGTAAGAATTTAACATATTTGAACCCCCGAACATACACAAAATGGCCGATAAACTAGACGACTAATATATACCCGAATAATAATGTCTAATATATTACTCCCTCCGTCTCAAAATTATTGTCAGAAGACAAAAAACACAAAGTTTAATAAAACTGGGATCACTTTTATTTTCAACCGCTAAAATAGAATATTCCTACATTAGATTCTCTAGTTTTTACTACAAAAAAGAAAGTGGACAATTATTTTGAGACATCCTAAGAAGAAAATATAGACTATTACTCACTATTATTATGAGACGGAGGGAGTATTAACTTGTAAAACTTGACGATAAAATTTGTATTATTCAATAGTCGTAACAACTTGGAAATGCTTTATAAACGGACCCGTCATGTCCAAATTTCGATAAAAATCTTTTATAACTTAATCATTTATCATGTATGATTCTTTAATATCCTAAAAACCGTTTCAAAACTTATATGTTTTCTTCCTAAATCAGGATGTTATATCAACTATTTGGGAATTGGGTAAAATACCAGAACTACCTATTGATGTTTCTTTCTTGTTTACTTGTTTAATTTTCTCTTTTATTATTATTATTATTATTATTATTATTATTATTATTATTATTATTATTATTATTATTATTATTATTATTATTTCTTCTTTCATTTCTTATCTTTCCTTTTATCTTCCTTTGCGTGTTCGTTTGTATTCGCCGACTTTTATTAATTTACTTTCTTAAATATCCACACGAGTCTTATACTTTTCTTTTCTTTCAAATGCCATTGAAACTAAACCATTTTCATTTCAAATACGAGTATTGTTTTATAAATCATTTCGAGGATTATTTCTGAGACATGCCGTTTATTTATTAGGTTGTGCTGAGGTTCATTTGCTGTGCTGTACCATCTGATTATTTGTGATATCTTGTTTCTCTATTTTTAAGGTGTGATTCGTAGCCCCACTTATACTTTTAAATTGCTTATAAACCCATTGGGGAGATACATGCTACTTACTTTTTCATGAGCACAATTGTTTATTTGTATACTATTCCTGACTGTAATGATGTTGCTAAGTACCATCCTTGCCAAAAGCAAGTCCCTCGATCATGAACCATTAATCACTTGCGAGTGAGTGCGAATATAGGTCTATAGGAATTGACCATCCCGCCATTTTGACTGGGTCCCGTCGCATGTGATGTACTATATTCGATTTTCACTAGTTTTCTGGCAAAGTACTTAGCTTTGGGGGCAACTATTATATTATGAAATTCTGCGGTTATTGTCGACTTACCCCAAGGTTATTGGTGCCGGTTAATGTTTTGCATGTCATGAGCTTAGCAAATTGTTTGATGCTTACCCGATATATGCATTTGTTACTTGTATCTTCCAGACTTAAAAATCTTGTGCTCAACTATTTTATTTACTAAACCTATGGAGTACACTCAACCTTTGTGTTGACTTCTTAGCATGTTTTATCCCAGGTATATGATGCATACTTGTGGGCACTAGGAGTGGCCGAAGACTTTTGATGGCTATCTTTGGCTTTTACTATCTTTTACTATCTTATCATTCGAAAAACCTTTTGAAATATGTCTTTTATTACTGCTGCAAAACTATGTCTTTATTTTCACTACTCCTTATGTTTGAGAGTCTTTTGAACTCTAAATGGTTATTTATATATTCGAATGATATGTTTCTGCTAAAATTACTCGTTATGAAGTCATTTTCTATGACTGTGACTGTCTTACCCCTCACGTAGCACCCCAAGCTCCATTCCGCTGCCATATTCCGATTTGGGGGTGTTACATAAATCGACTGTGAAAGATCATTAACACGTGAAAATTTTGATATAAACATTATAAAAGATAAATATATGAGCTCAATTTATTTATTTTTTGATTGTTTATAATTTTTTTAATGTCGTACAATTTATGGACCGGTCGAATCGGTGAGGCGACAACTTTCAATTACAATTTCCTGCTGCTATTCTGTTAGGTCGTGATTGTCTGAATCAAGCTTTGATCCAAGCTAACGATGCTCGTATAGGAGATTAATTAGCAATGAATAAATGCATTAGAAGTATAAGCTAAATGAGAGCGGGTATGTAAAGTCAACTAATACAATTATTAGTTTCAGATCTTAAACGAATATTGAGAGACATAAATATATATATGCACGCATGATGCGTGGTTTTGCAACCTTGCAAAAGGTTTTACCTCTCGAGAAGCTTGCAATCCCCACCAGGTAGTGTACCTGACCGATGTAGTATAGTGTAGTGGCAAGTACCGGGGGATTGATCGTTCTACTTGGGGAATAGTGTTCGTTAGGATTGAAACTTAATCTAACTAGGTCTAGAGGTGAGGGATGGTTCTTTTTGTATTTTTATGGTTTATGGAAAGCAAGTAAAAATCTCGAGTATTGGAAGAGTGGACGGAATTAATTGCTAATCAATTAACCCAAATAACTACAAATGCAATAAAAATAAAATAACAAGAAAATAAAATGTGAGAAAAACCTTATATGGAGAGAAACGTGTTTACTTAGATTTCACTACTCCCTAGCTATATTTCATTAATTGATTAGTTTGTTACAATTGCGTGAATGACGGGTTATATTCCTTAATACCATTCGTGGGGCCGTGTACGATCTTCCCCAACTCTATAAGCTTCTACCTCTTCCTATGTCGAGCCGACAACTAGCTCCTAACATGGCCTCCTTAGTAGTGACTTATGCATTAAATATAACCATTAAAATCGTAGTACACATCCGATTCATGTTTCTTAAGACGTTCAAGCATGTTACTAATTGGAGATTAGCAAATTTTCTTAAGCCTAACATCGAAATCATTCATCCAATAACAATTAATAACAAACAATCAATCAACAATCAATAGCTAGGTTTCATTACATCTAAGCAAACACAAATAAACCTAGCCTAGCATGTTAATGTAAAGACAAGCATAAGATAAAATCAAACACATAGACATATTGAATGATTATTGGAAGACTTATCTTTAATAAATCATGGATAAAAGAAGGGTTTGAAACCCTTACAAAAAGGAGGCTAAAATTCGTCCTAGGGTTTATGGTGACGTTCCTCCAAAAGTTCCCTCCCTAATGAATGAAAATTAGAAAACTATATATAGAGATTATATTCTGACGGCGTCACGTTATACATGTGACGCCGTCAACTCGCCACCGATGATTCCCTCGGATTGCCTATATCCAGATCTGACGCCGTCCCTTTGTATTCTTCACCGGCCGTCACCTTATAGAATGTACGTGACGGCCAAGGCGTCACAAAGGGTGACGCCGTCACTCTTTAAATAAAAAAAACCTTCTGGCGCGTCTCGTGTAGTCTTCATATCCACCTCTTTGCCAACACGTGACGCCGTCACCTACAGAACGTGATGCCATCAGGTACTGTTTCCAGCTTGATTTTGGAGACTTTGTCGTTTTCTTCACTTTTCGCTCCAAAAACGTCCAAAATGCTTCTTTTTCTAGTTTTCTTCTCCAAAGTACTTAAAATGACAAAAGAAAATATTTGAGGCAATATTTGATCAAATTATCACGACTTAGGGCTTAAATGAACTGATGAGTGTGTAAATACTTATCATTTTTAGTCAAATCTGAACTGCAAAACGTTTAAAAACACTCAAAAACGCATAAAAATATTGAAAAAATCCCAAAGATCGTGTTTTATATGTTTCAGATGCAAAACGATTGAAAACAAATGAAAAACGAACAAAATTTGCATAATTGGCAGTTTCAGTCCCCCAACTTTCAAAATTTGACAAAACTAGTCCCTGAGCATTTATTTTAAAACAAAAGTCAACCCAAGTTCTTTAAAAGTCAAAAGATATCACAAATGATCTTTGGGTAAAAAGTTTTCAAAAGATTACAAGTTAAATCCTTGGAATTTCACAATTGGCAAAATTGGTCGCTGTACTTGCAGAATTGTCAAAAATAGCCCCCGGGAATTATAACTTGAAGAAAAGTGATCACAATGACCTTGGGAATTCAAGACTTGGAAAATTAGGTCCTTGAAGAGAGTTTGAAAAGTTGGCAGCTTTGGTCCCTTGAAATTCAGAAGTTTACAATATTGGTCCTTGTGATTTACCAAATTACTACAACCAAATGGACTTTAGGCTAACTAAATCCAAAACCAAACAAATCCTGATCCATCACCACCTTTGGCCCAACAAACCCCACAGCCCAACCCCTTTTACGTTTAATAATAAAAACGTATAACCATTGACCAGTCAACTCTCTCTCCCACATCCCTTTCCTCCCCGTGAACCCTTCCAGCCATAACCAACCATCACCATCTCCACTTCACTATCATAGATTTTGTCTTCCCCTCCATTTCCCCATCCCACTATCTTCATTGTTTACTCACGTTTGTGTACCTACCACTGCCAAGCTGGCAATCCACCACTTATATTTGGGCGCCAAAAACAATTGGAAGGCTGAGATGATGATAGATTTAATCCAACAGCTGGGATTTGATTGGAAAAGCACAAGGATGCCATTTATGAAGAATTGTCTCACAAAAGAAACACAGGAGTGAAGTGTAGCCCTAGTTTTTGTTTAGTATAAATAGGTTGCTCATGTAAGCCTTGAGAGGCATCCCTTCCTTGTATCTTTTCTGTTTTAGTATTAGTTTTCAAGTGTATTTTCAAGTTTCCAGTTTAATTAAAGTTCTTTCATGTTTATTACAATTCGAATTTTCAATCAAAACTTCAAGTTTCTTATTATTTCATTTTAGTGTTACTTATTTTATCTCAGAATGTTGTTCAAATCTTGTTAAAGTTGTTTGAACCAAAAAGAAAAAAAAAAATCAGAAAAGAAAAAAAAAGGGAAAATACAAAGAAAATCAAAAATAAATAAAAAATGGTGGTTCACGGAAATGAAGCAGAGTAACGAAACTTGAAAATACACTTGAAAACTAATACTAAAACAGAAAAGATACAAGGAAGGGATTCCTCTCAGGGCTTACATGAGCAACCTATTTATACTAAACAAAAACTAGGGCTACACTTCACTCCTGTGTTTCTTTTGTGAGACAATTCTTCATAAATGGCATCCTTGCGCTTTTCCAAGCAAATCCCAGCTGTTGGATTAAATCTATCAGCATATCAGCCTTCCAATTGTTTTTGGCGCCCAAATATAAGTGGTGGATTGCCAGCTTGGCAGTGGTAGGTACACAAATGTGAGTAAACAATGAAGATAGTGGGATGGGGAAATGGAGGGGAAGACAAAATCTATGATAGTGAAGTGGAGATGGTGATGGTTGGTTATGGCGGGAAGGGTTCACGGGGAGGAAAGGGATGTGGGAGAGAGAGTTGACTGGTCAACGGTTATATGTTTTTATTATTAAACGTAAAAGGGGTTGGGCTGTGGGGTTTTTTGGGCCAAAGGTGGTGATGGATCAGGATTTGTTTGGTTTTGGATTTAGTTAGCCTAAAGTCCATTTGGTTGTAGTAATTTGGTAAATCACAAGGACCAATATTGTAAACTTCTGAATTTCGAGGGACCAAAGTTGCCAACTTTTCAAACTCTCTTCAAGGACCCAATTTGCCACGTCTTGAATTCCCAAGGTCATTGTGATCACTTTTCTTCAAGTTATATTTCCCGGGGGCTATTTTTGACAATTCTGCAAGTACAGGGACCAATTTTGCCAATTGTGAAATTCCAAGGATTTAACTTGTAATCTTTTGAAAACTTTTTACCCAAAGATCACTTGTGATATCTTTTGACTTTTAAAGAACTTGGGTTGACTTTTGTTTTAAAATAAATGCTCAGGGACTAGTTTTGTCAAATTTTGAAAGTTGGGGGACTGAAACTGCCAATTATGCAAATTTTGTTCGTTTTTCATTTGTTTTCAATCGTTTTACATCTGAAACATATAAAACACAATCTTTGGGATTTTTTTAGTATTTTGATGCGTTTTTGAGTGTTTTTAAACGTTTTGCAGTTTAGATTTGACTAAAAATGATGAGTATTTACACATTTATCAATCCCCCACACTAAACTATTGCTAGTCCCTAGCAATCTTTTGTGAAAATTTAATGGATTTGAAGTCTCTTTACCAAAAGCCATTACTTCTGGAGTAGCCGAATGTTTTATTTCAAGTAAGAACTATGGTACACCGATAACCATATGATTTTGAGCAAACCATAAGCTTCCAACGGTTTTGATTTGTCTTTACCAGAAGTCGTTTGCTTCTGGACTAGCCAACTCTTGATGAACACAGTCACATCTTGGTGAGTTGATTAACAATTATGGTATTCCACTGCCTTTACCACAAGCCATAATCTTGCGGGCTAGCCAACTCTTCTACTTTTTAGGATATGGTGAGTTGAATACCATGAACCCCTAAAAGCGTAACACTTTTCGCCTCATCAAATACCCTTACACTTGAGATTTGCTTATCCTCAAGCAAATATGATTTTATTCTAATCAAAATACAAGCTAGAGGTCGTTTAACACTAAGATAAAAGTAATTACAACAAATGATCGTTCCACTTTAACCAAAACAAGCACAAAAATTATACACTAGCACCTCACAAATAGTGTTTGGATACTCACATATCTCGGGTGTAATAAAAGTATATATCACAAATGAAAATGAAAAATATCTCTCACCACCTGTCATAGCACATAGATTACCATAGGCTTGGGAAAGGATCAAACCTCCACCACTTTGGCGTAAGCACCTAGGATAAACTATCAAAGAGGTCTTTCAAAGAGTTGTAACGTGAGGTGTAGGGATATGATAAACACGGTTTTGGTGGATAAAGGCAATCTTTACTGGTGGCGAGTTAATCATCTTGGTCAATTACGTGTACAATGTGGCGTTGCTAATCCAAGACTCGACTCGACTTAAGCTAATGAAAACTACAGAAACATAAAAAGAAATTGGATGGTAGTCCGTATGGTTTTTCTTTCTTTCTTTTTTTTTTCATTTTTTTTACTTCTTTTTCTAATTTTTTTTGTTTTTATTTTATTTTATTTATTTATTTATTTATTTTTTTCATACACTCTTGCCCTACCATCCAAAATAATACATCGTAAGAAATTTGTATTCCTTTGAACTTGAACTTTTACATATTTTACAATCAATTATTCTAATGACTCAAATTAAGATAATCAAAACACTTGGAGTACTTTATTAAGATATTAACGCACATCTGGGGTAATAATTGACTTCTTCCCCATTACTCCATAACAATAGTACTTTGCCTATGAGTCACAATCGTCCCAAAACAATATGTACAAGATATGACTCGACTTAGCAACCATGTAATCAATTAGATAACTGAGTAAGGGTTTAAACATGTAACAATAATGCACTAAAGATGAGTGCATACAAGGAATGCTAAGGCGATTTGGGTGTACATTTGGGGGTGGATTGTAAACAAATTCTACTTTTAAGTAAAATGCTTAAAGTTATAAACGAAAAAGACAGGCTCGGAGGGTGTACTAGGGGTATCGTGTACTAAAAATGAGTACAACGCAAAGATGTGGGAGAATTAATTGACTTTACTAGTCAAGTGTATTGACTTCATTGGTCAAATAATTATGATATGGGTTTAATACAAGGGTTATCCTAATGCCTCTTATCATATAGTAATCCAACTACACGAATGTAGTCTCACGTGTGGTCTTGGAATGCATCTCTATCATAAGTTCTAGAATCTAAGTACTACCGGTACACTCATAAGCAACTTTCCCTAACAAATCTAGGGGCGAACCTCACATATTTGGGGTAGAAAATTTTTGAGTGGTACGGTTTTTTGTGCTAGTCATAAAACTCCTATCCATGAGACGCTTATTAAGACTAAAGCTTCACTCATATATGTTTTAAAAAATTTTAAATTTAGCGCTAAAATTACCCTAACAAGTGTTTCTCTTAGTTTTATTACACACCTACTATTAAACAAACAAAAATCGAGTGTAATTGCATTCTCTACGGTATCATCATTTACCCTCCCCTTACACTTAAGACGAACATTGTCCCAATGTTCAATTAAAAGGATGTAAAAGTAAAGAAGGTTAAAGTATGAAATAAATACTCCCCTAATTCGTTCGGTGTAGATAATGCGTTAACATGGTAAGATCTTCCTCCAAGAAAATGAACGTTGAAAACTTCCCTCCAAAAATATAAATCATCTTTTTGTCCAATATAACCTGTTAAACCTGAGAAAACAATCATGGCAAACCTCGCGTAAAATTTGCGGCAAACTCTATATATAATAAAATCCTAGAAAGCAAATAAAGATATAATGCTTGTGGAATGAATATTTACAGATTTCCTATAGTTTATAAAACTAAAGGTTTCACAAAACCTTTACGATTCCGTCAGAAAAACAAAACTTGCAAAATTTTTCAGAATTTTACACATGATGCCGTCAGGTTATAATCCTGACGCCGTCAGAAGTGACCTGCAGAAATTTCATGTTTAGTTTCCGGAAAATTTATGAAAAAACTTAAGCCTTAATTCCTGGAAATCCTGCAAAGTACTCATTATGACTCGATACAAGCATTTGACTCAAACAAATACTAATATGCATATTCATTTAATATTGTGGTGATTCATGTTCAATCTCATTCTTAGAAACAAATTTAGATTTCCCTTACACTTATCTTTTGCAAAATACTTTTATATGTAGTTAAGGCGAAGTTAAAAACAAAATAAAGTATTTTCACAATTTACTTTGAAACATGAGTCACAAACAATAAAAATAAAATATGCATACGGAAACAAATAAAATCAAATAAACAAACAAACAAAGCTTGGGTTACCTCCCAAGAAGCGCTTGTTTTTGTTCGAGCCACGAGCCTGACTCTACCCTTATTTAACAGAAATAAGGAAGATTTTCCCTACACTTAGGATTAAGTGCGGGTGAAAGTAGCGATACACACCATCTAGGTGGAAGTATGCCTCGTGAGGAAAGAGTGGTGGATGAATTATATGCACAAAGGAGTATGCTCATTTCATCATAACCTTACCTAGTTCACTTTGGTCAATGTGTGAGTTAAAGTTTTTTCCTAAAAAGGGATCATCTTCTATCAACTTTGAGAGACTCCTAGTTGGGAATCTATCTTGACCTAATAAACTCGGTTTAAACCCATAATGTTTCTTGTGATCAATCATGAATGGGTGATGTAAGTATGTAAGGTCATGGTTCACTCTTATGTCAGCTTCTACTACACAAGGCTTAGAGTCTACTACCTTTATCCCAAGACTACCCGGACTATATGGTTTGATGGGTGGATCAGGACCTTTTTCAATTCCTAAATTTTCATCAAACGATGGAAGATTAGGTAACGGATTTGGTTGAGGCTCCGGTTCATTAAAACTAGGAACTTCCTTAGAACTAAGAGAAAGGTTGTGACTATAAGTATTCAAACATATTTCATCTAGTTGTGTTTGGTCCAAGGGCTCTATCTCTATTGGGGTTCCTATAGTCTCTTCTACTTCTTTCGGGTAAGTCATGGGCGGTAGGGCTGAGCAAAACCCGACCGACACCGAAAACCATCCCGATCCCAACGTCCTGAATCGTCCCGAATCTCGAATCGACCATACTAGGGTCGGGACTCGGTTTGGGTTTTTCAGCTTGTCGGGATTCGGGTCGAGAGTCGGGACGAAGTCGGGATTACAAAGAAAAACCATACAAATCGGTTTCATTTCAGGACTTGGGACGGGATTCAGGACTATTCGGGCTAGATTCGGGTCGGGATTCGATTAGGATTTTCAAGCTTGTCGGGATTCGGGCTTCATCGGGACGGGTCAGGACGGGTCAGGTTCCGTCCCGATGCACACTCCTAATGGGCGGTGTGTGTGCACCAACTGATGGTGGGACTTGTGGAGTACTTAGTGGACTTGGATTTTTCGCCTTATCCTCCATTACATCTAGATCACCTATGTGCTTATTATGTGTTTTGCTGAAGTCAATCCCCAACATGCACCTAGGTATCTTAAATCCTTTTCTATTCATCTTAAATTCTTGGTCCGATTCATAACAATCATTCTCAATAACTTGATCACTATGTTCTTTTCGCCTAAAGGATTCCTCATGTTCATCATATATTTTAGTGAAATCTAATCCAAGCATGCACCTAGGTGGTTTGACATTAACCATCTCACAATATCGGTCGGATTCATAAGAAACTATCCTTGGTGAAGGCTCATATGGTACATAGGTTTCACTAAATGAGGTATTTCGAGGGTTTGATGGAGCTCCTAAGGTGATTTTTTCAAAAGTTTTATGCGCTTGGTCTCTTTTCTCAAGGTACTCACTAAAATCAATGTGAGATCCTATCCTCCTCATTTCAATCCATCTTGATATATCCAAATTAATATGATTACATTTCTTCATGTAAAACTCTAGTATCGGGTTTGGTGGATTTGCGTTCTCCATAATGGCAAACGGAATAGTCAATGAATTTAATTTACTAACAAAGGAACAAAGAAAAAGATAGACTAAATAAAACCTATAAAATAAAAATAAAAAACTCACTAGAAAGGAGTCTAGAGAGTAGACCTAATAAAAATAAATTTTAACCTAAAAAATAACTATTCCCCGGCAGCGGCGCCAAAAACTTGATGCGTGGTTTTGCAACCTTGCAAAAGGTTTTACCTCTTGAGGGATCTCGAGAAGCTTGCAATCCCCACCAGGCAGTGTACCTGACCGATGTAGTATAGTGTAGTGGCAAGTACCGGGGGATTGATCGTTCTACTTGGGGAATACTGTTCGTTAGGATTGAAACTTAATCTAACTAGATCTAGAGGTGAGGGATGATTCTTTTTGTATTTTTATGGTTTATGGAAAGCAAGTAAAAATCTCGGGTATTGGAAGAGTGGGAGGAATTAGTTGCTAGTCAACTAACCCAAATAACTACAAATGCAATAAAAATAAAATGACAAGAAAATAAAATGTGAGAAAAACCTTATATGGAGAGAAACGTGTTTACTTAGATTTCACTACTCCCTAGCTATATTTCATTAATTGATTAGTTTGTTACGATTACGTGGATGACGGGTTATATTCCTTAATACCATTCGTGGGGCCGTATACGATCTTCCCCAACTCTATAAGCTTCTACCTCTTCCTATGTCGAGCCGACAACTAGCTCCTAACATGGCCACCTTAGTAGTCACTTATGCATTAAATATAACCATTAAAATCGTAGTACACATCCGATTCATGTTTCTTAAGACGTTCAAACATGTTACCAATTAGAGATTAGCCAGTTTTCTTAAGCCTAACATCGAAATCATTCATCCAACAACAATTAATAACAAACAATCAATCAACAATCAATAGCTAGGTTTCATTACATCTAAGCAAACACAAATAAACCTATCCTAGCATGTTAATGTAAAGACAAGCATAAGATAGAATCAAACAACACATATGTTGGATCGATATACTCTGATCAAACTACTTTGTAGCTTGTAAGGTTTTAACAATCTTGAATAACTCAAAATGATTAATAATGAAACACTGATGTTACTTTGTAAAGTATGCTAAGAAGAACTTTGAATTATATTAAAACCAACTCTTGAACCTGCTTCTCTAAACATAGATTCACTAACAATCCCTAACTTCTCTAATATCGTTTTCTAGAAATCGTTTTGTGAAACTCTAAAACTCATTACTCCATTCAACTTCTGATAAGTTTTCTTGAGCCACCAAAGCTTGCGACTTTGGCTCAGCAATAGGAACCTCCTTTCTTTCAACCTTGGGTTGTTAAATCATTCTATTGGCCTGATACTTTGCAAACTTGCATTCCCTTGAAAAGTGACCAGTCCTTTGACAATTGAAGCATTCAATCTTAGACTCATCAAATGCTATCCCATGCTTAGCTTTGAAATCAATACCTCTCCCTGTCTTGTTCATAAACTTTTTGATCCTTGCAGTGATCATGGCAACCTGCCATCTTATGTCAATTTCTTCCATAGCATCATCATCAATTTGCAGGACATCTTCCTTATAGGTCACAGGTAGAGTGGCTTGTTGAGCAAAGAATGAGCATAGAACATCATCTGAATTTGAGGTATGTGATGGTGATGAAGTGGTAGTGACCATGGTTGTACATAGATGCTGTTTCTCTGCAACAGTACTTTGGACAAGATAAGCAGTACTTTTAGTGGAAGTACTGCTTCTGTTTTCAGAAGATACAAAGGCAATACTGTGAGAACTTGAGCCTTTGTTACCCTTCATCTCATGCTCATACACCTTTAGATTGTTGTAGAGATCATCAAAGTCCCTAGTGTCCAAACCAGGTTGTCCTCTAATCATGGTAGTGATGAGGCGAAAAATGAACCACTTTTAGAGAGTCATTTAAGCCCGGAATTGAATTTATTTGATCAAATATTACCCTAAATCGTTCCTTTTGTGATTTTAGGTACTTTGGAGTGAAATCTGGAAAAAGAAGCAATTCGGACGTTTTTGGAGCATAAAAGTGAAGAAAACGGCAAAGTCTTAATTTTCCAAGCTGAGAACAGTACCTGACGGCGTCAAGAGGAAGATCCTGACGGCGTCAAGAGTTAAAACCATGACGACCCAGTGCAAACCTGACGGCGCCACAACAAGGGCGTCAAGAGTTAAATTGGTGACAGCCTGCATAAGGTGTATACATGATGGCGTCAGACCCAAATCTAGGCAGTCCGAGGAACTATTTGGCGGCGAGATGACGGCGTCAGACATTTGTTCTTGACGCCGTCACCCATCAAAATCTATATATAGTTTTCTATTTTTCATTCATAAGGGAGGAACTTGTGTAGAGAAAACTAGGGCCGAACTTTGTAAACCCTAGGTCATATTTTACAGTGTTTTCACCTCTTGAATCCTTTCATGTTCTATTGAGATAAGTCTTCTCTTAATTAAATCAATATGTCTATGTATTATATCTTGTGCTTGTCTTGATTTCAACATGCTAGGCTAGATCTATCTTGTGTTTGCTTAGATCTAATAAAACCTAGATGTTAATTATGTGTTGATTACTTGTTTATGGTTGTATTGGATGAATGATTTCAATGTTAGGCTTAAGAAAACTGGCAGATCTCCATTGTGTAACATGCTTGAACATCTTAGGAAACATGAATCGATGTGTACTAGGTTTTATTGGTTATATTTAATGCATGAGTAAATTCTAATGATCCCATGTTAGGAGCTTCTTAGCCGGCTCGACATAGGAGTGAAGTAGGCGCTCATAGGATTGGGGAAGTAAGTACACCACCCCATGAATGGTATTAAGAAATACAATCCGTCATCCACGCAACTATAACAAGTAATTAACGTGTAAAAGATATCTAGGGAGTAGTGAAGTCTAAGTAAACACAATTCTCCCACATATTGCTCACAACTTTAGTTTAATATAGTATATTTTCATTTTTAGTATTTTATTTTGATTGCATCTTAGTCTTGGGTTAGTTGATTAGCAACTAATTTCGCCAAACTCCTTCAAACCCGAGATTTTTAATTGCTTTCATAAAATATAAAAAAATACAAAAAGAATCATCCCTCATATCTAGACCTAGTCTTTAGGTTTTCTAATCCTAGCGACACTATTCCTAGCTGAACGATCAATCCCCCGGTACTTGTCATTATACTATACTACATCGATCAGGTACAATGCCTAGTGGGGGTTGTAAGCTTCTCGAGATCCCTCGAGAGGTAAAGCCTGGTGCAATCCCTACGCATCAAGTTTTTGGCACCGCAGCCCGAGGAATAGTTATTGTCTAGGTTAGAATCTCTTTTTATTAGGTTGATGAGGCGAAAAATGAACCACTTTTATGGGGTCATTTAAGCCCGAATTCGAATTTATTTGATCAAATATTTCCCTAAATCGTTCCTTTTGTGATTTTAGGTACTTTGGGAGTGAAATCTGGAAAAGGAAGCAATTTGGACGTTTTTGGAGCATAAAAGTGAAGAAAACGCCAAAGTCTTAATTTTCCATGCTGGGAACAGTAGGTGACGGCGTCAAGAGTAACTCCCTGACGGCGTCAAGAGCAAAATTCCATGACGATCCAGTACAGATTTGAAGGCGTCACGAAATAGGGCGTCAGGAGTAAAAGTCATGACGGCCTGGAAATGATTATCACTTGACGGCGTCAGATGTAGATCAAGGCAGTCCGAGAAGAGTTTTGGCGGCGAGGTGACGGCGTCACAATGTTGGTCTTGACGCTGTCAGACCCCTTTTTCCTATGTATAGTTTTCTAATTTTCACATTAAAAGAGAGAAGTTTTGGAGAAACCCTAAGTACGATTTTGGTGTGAATTTTACAGGTTTTTCAAGGGTTCCAACCCCTTGATACCTTTCATGTGTAATTAAGATAAGTGTTCTTTTAATTCAATCAATATGTCTATGTGTTGGTTGTCTATATCTTATTCTTGTCTTAATTCCATCATGCTAGGCTAGATCTATCTTGTGTTTGCTTGGATCTAATGAAACCTAGATGTTGATTATATGTTGATTACTTGTTTATAGTTTGTTGTGGATGAGTGAATTTTATATGTTAGGCTTAAGAAAACTGGCAGATCTCCAAATGGTAACATGCTTGAACGTCTTAGGAAACATGAACCTATTGCACTAAGGTCTTTATTGGTTGTATTTAATGCATGAGCCACTGTTTACAATCCCTATAGTTGTATTGGGCATGGTGTAGGAGGAGATAAGAGCTCATAGAATTGGGGAGTTATGTGCGATACCCCATGAATGGTATTAAGGAATACAATCCGTCATCCATGCAACTATAACAAGTAATTAACGTGTAAAAGATGTCTAGGGAGTAGTGAAATCTAAGTAAACACATTTTCTCCACTTATTGCTCACAACCTTAGTATAATTTAGTTTATTTTCATTTCTAGTATTTTGTTTTGATTGCATCTTAGTATTGGGTTAGTTGAATAGCAACTAATTCCGCCCAAATCCTTCAAACCCGAGATTTTTACTTGCTTTCTATAAAATATAAAATACAAAAATAATCATCCCTCACCTTTAGAACTAGTATTTAGGTTTTCTAATCCTGGCGACACTATTCCTAAGCTGAACGATCAATCCCCCGGTACTTGTCACTATACTATACTACAACGATCAGGTACACTGCCTGGTGGGGGTTGTAAGCTTCTCAAGATCCCTTGAGAGGTAAAGCCTGGTGCAATTCCCACGCATCAAGTTTTTGGCGCCGCTGCCGGGGAATAGTTATTGTCTAGGTTAGAATTTCTTTTTATTAGGTCTACTTGCTAGATTCCTTTCTAGTAAGATTTTATTTTTATTTTTAGGTTTTCTTTAGTCTATCTTAATTCTTTGTGCCTTTGTTCGTAACCACCCGACATCATGAACGATGGGAACATCTTTGAACCCGTCATCCCACCACAACAAAACCCACCATTAGAACCCCTTAGGCCCCGAACCTTAGGAGAGTATTCCCAACCTAGCCACCAAGGCTACCGAAACACCATTGAGCTCACCGGAGCCAATGTGACCCCCTTGCGATCCGATACCATCCGGTTGGTGCAAAGCGGATGTGCATTCCATGGACTTCGTTCCGAAGATCCAAACCAACATCTTAAGGACTTCCTCAAAATCGTAGATTCCATAGACCTAGGTGTTGAAACTAGAGAGACTACCCGTTTACGCCTATTCCAATTCTCTCTACGGGATCAAGCTAGTCAATGGATTGAGCATTTACCCGCGGGATCCATCACCACATGGGATGATCTCACCACTCGTTTCCTTGCTCAATTTTTCCCATCAGGGAGAACTACTAAGCTTAGAAATGACATCTTGATGTTCCAACAACGTCAAAATGAATCTCTTTGTGAAGCATGGACTCGTTTCAAGGACTTACTCCAAAAAGTCCCTCATCATGGCATAGATCTTTGGCTCCAAGTCCAAATTTTTTATGACCATATCGATATATCCACGAGGCGAGCCATTGACCAATCGGCCGGTGGTAAGCTACGTGATATAAGTGTGGAACAATCATGGGAACTCATAGAAGATCTTGCTCTCTATGACAACGAAAGTTGGAATGATCCCCGTGATTTGAACAAAACGGTCAAGGCAATATCTTTGCCTTCGAACAATTCTAGCACTCCCGACCGTAGGATCATGGAACTTGAGGACCAAGTCAAGTTTCTCATGAAATCTTACGAAGCTCCTAAGCCTTCAAGCCAAGTGAACAAAATCACTTCTTCATGCGAATTATATAGTGGTCCCCATGACACTTGTGATTGTGTGGAACTCCCCGGAACAGCTTTTGCGGACTATGCATCCACGCGTACCGACGAAGCGGGAGATAAGTGGTACACTTTCAAGCCCGAGCCAAACACTTACAGTGATTCATACAACCCTTCTTGGAAAAATCATCCAAACCTTAGGTGGAAGCAAAATCAACCCAATTCTTCCAATCTGCCTAATCGTTACCAACCAAACGGTCCACCATCCAACCGTACTTTCAACAACAATCCTTCTAACAACTATGGTAGTACCAACAATCTTGAAGGATTGATGTCAAAGTTCATGGCATCTCAAGAAGCTCGCATAGCTAGGTTTGAAACCGAATTCAACCAACAACAAACGGAGATGACCAACAAGATTGACAACTTGTTGAAAGCCCTCAACAACCAAGCGTTAATCACACCTAGGAAGGACACTAGGGACACCAATAGTGGAATCCAAATTAAGGATCCCTCATCATCCAAACATGTCCACTTTGTCAATGTTGTCACCATTAAACCGATAGATAAGGAGATAGAGGAGAGTGACAAGGATGAAGTTAGAGTAGAAGCCAAGACTAAGGATGAGAGTAGGGAAGTTGAGGTTAATAAGGAAGAGGAATTAGAGGAGGTAGAGCCTATAGAAAAATACTTTGATAAGTTGCCCACCGAGGAAGAACGGGAGTACCATAAGGATTTATTCGATAGTCCCGAGAGACCATATATCTTTGGCACACCCCTTATCAAAATGGGAGATCCCTCTAACATTAACATACCATGCAATATCGGGCACATGCATATATGGAAAGCATACATCGACCCTAGATCCCCCGTGAACATCATGACTAGGACTTATTACAATTGGGTGATGAAGAAGCAACTTAATTTTAGGATGATGCCCAATAAGAATCCGATAAGTAATTTTGCAGGAAGAGTAAAGGTTGCATGTGATTATAGGGAATCTCACATATGAGATCGATTTTATGATAGTGGAAGACACTCGTCCGGTGATAGATGCTTGCCTAAGCCAAATAATATTTGGAAAACCATTTGTTGAAGCCACTAGGATGAGTTATGATCCGACTTTAGGGATAGTTAGATTCAAGGAAGAGAATGATGAGGTTGCCTATCAAATGCCCTACAAGATTGAGCAATACCGCCTTTTCTCTAATTTCGAAAAAGAACACAAGCAAGCGGCTTATTATAGGAATGAGGAGGATAGACGTAAAGGAGTAGAATATGTAAAGAATAGGATGCTTGGTTTCTACAAAGAATGCTTACAACTAGGTCCAGAATACAAAACTGGTTTAGAAGACGACCTAGAGAGTGGAACCAATGATGAAGTAACGTAGTAACCCATGATCTTGAGTCTAGCTACAAGACTCGTAAATAAAGAAAACCGCTTCTTGGGAGGCAACCCATGTTTTGTGTGATTTTATTTTTGTTTGTTTGTTATTTGCTTCCGTATGCATGCTTAATTTTTATTGTTGGTTGATCATGTTCGCAATTAAAATAGTGGAAATACTTTACTTTGTTGTTTTGGCATAGTCTTAACTCCACCTAAAAGTATTTTTGCAAAAGATAAGTGTAAGGGGAAACCCCAAATATGTTTTCAAGAAACAAACCAATCATGATTCTCCACAATATTAAATGAACATGTATATTCGTATTTGTTAGAGTCAAATGCTTGTATTGAGTCATAATGAAGTTTTGCAGGATTTTCCAGGAAGTAGGACCAAGTTTTTCCAGAAATTTTCCGGAAACTTAACATAAGAATTTCTGCAGGTCAATCCTGACGGCGTCATGAGTTTACTCTTGACGGCGTCAAGTGTAAAAATCTGGAAATTTTACCAGTTTTGTTTTTCTAACGGAGTCTTATGGTTTTTGTGAATTATTAAGTTTTATAATCTCCAGGAAATCTGCAAACTTCATTCCACATGCATTATATCTTATCTTGTTTTCTAGGATTTAGTAACTTATATAGGATGCCGCCGATTTTACGCGAGGTTGTCTTGTCTATTTTATCAGGTTTTACAGGTTATGTATGACAAGAAGATGATTTATATTATGGAAGGGAAGCTTTGATTGTTCATTTTCTTGGAGGAAGATTTAACCTGGCCACCTTATTATCCATACCGAGCGAATCAGGGGAGTATTTGATTTCATTCTCTTTACTTTTTCACTTTTACATTCTTTACTTGAACATTGGGGACAATGTTCATCTTAAGTGTAAGGGGAGGGTAAAAAGATGATACCTTACATATGCACTTTCGCTTGAGTTTGTTTTGTTTAATGGTAGATGTGTAATAAAACTATGAGAAATACTTGTTAGTGCAATTTTAGCGCCAAATTTAAATTTTTTTACAACATTTAGGAGTGAAACTTTAGCCATAGCAAGCGTCTCATGGATAGGAGGTTGTATGACTAGCACATAACCGTATATTCAGAAAAATTTTCCACCCAAATATGTGTGGTTCGCCTTTAGATTTGATAGGAAAAGCATTTACTATTAGTGCTTATGAGTGTGCCGGTAGCATTTAGATTCTAGAACTTGCGTTAGTGTTGCATCCCGAGATCGCTAGTGAGACTACATTCGTGTAGTAGGATTTACTACATGATAAGAGGCATTAGGATCACCCTTGTGTTAAACCCGTATTATAATTACTTGACCATTTAAGTCATATTATTTGGCTAGTTAAGTCAACTAATTTTTTCCAACACCTTAGCGTTGTACTCATTTTTAGTACACGAAACCCCTAGTACACCCCTCCGAGCCTATCTTTTCGTTTCTAACTTTAAGTATTTTACTTAAAGAAAGAATTTGTTACACCTCACTTAAATGTACAACCAAATCGCCTTAGCCTTCCGTGTATGCGCTCATTTTTAATGCATTATTGTTATTTGTTAAACCCTAAGTTAACTTTCTAATTGATTACATGGTTGCTAAGTCGAGTCATATCCTTGTACATATTGTTTTGGGACGATTGGGACTCATGGGTAAGTACTTATTTTATGGAGTAATGGGGAAGAACATAATATTATTACCCCCATATGTACGTAATCTTAAAAGTGCTCCAAGTGTTTTGATTTTCTTAATTCGAGTAATTAGTTTAGTTTATTGTAAAGTATGTAAAGATTCAAGTGTAAGGGGAACGTTCATTCCCTATGATGTATTATTTTGGATGGTAGGGTAAGAGTGTATGCAAAAAAAAAAAAAAAAAAAAAAAAAAAAAAAAAAAAAATCAAGAAAAGAAAAGAAAAAAAAAGAAAATAAAATAAAAGAGAGAAAAACATACGGACTACCATCCCTTTTCATTCTATGTTCATTTTATGTTTTTGTTATTTTTTTTATTAGCTTAAGTCGAGTCTAGTCTTGGCTTAGCAACGCCATATTGTAAATGTAATTAACTAAGATTGTTAACTCGCCACCAGTAAAACTTCCTTTATCCAACAAAACCGTGTATTTCATATCCCTACACCTAACGTTACAACCCTTTAAAAGACCTCTTTGATAGTTTATCCTAGGTGCTTACGCCATGTGGTGGAGGTTTGATCCTTTCCCAAGCCTATGGTAATCTATTTTGCTATGACAGGTAGTGAGAGATATCTTCCGTTTCCATATTGTAATTTACACTTTATTACACCGAGAGATGTGAGTATCTAAACACTATTTGTGAGGTGCTTGTGTATGACCTCCGTGCTTGTCTATTGGTCTTTAGTGGAACGATTATTTGTTGTAATTACTTTTATATTAGTGTTAAATGACCCCTAACTTGTATTTTGAGTAGAATAAAAGCGCATTTACTTGAGGACAAGCAAATCTCAAGTGTAAGGGTATATGATGAGGCGAAAAATGAACCACTTTTAGGGGGTCATTTAAGCCCGAATTCGAATTTATTTGATCAAATATTGCCCTAAATTGTTCCTTTTGTGATTTTAGGTACTTTGGGAGTGAAATCTGGAAAAGGAAGCAATTCGGACGTTTTTGGAGCATAAAAGTGAAGAAAACGCCAAAGTCTTAATTTTCCATGCTGGGAACAGTAGGTGACGGCGTCAAGAGTAACTCCCTGACGGCGTCAAGAGCAAAATTCCATGACAATCCAATACAGATTTGAAGGCGTCACGAAATAGGGCGTCAAGAGTAAAAGTCATGACGGCCTGGAAATGATTATCACTTGACGGCGTCAGATGTAGATCAAGGCAGTCCGAGAAGAGTTTTGGCGGCGAGGTGACGGTGTCACAACGTTGGTCTTGACGCCGTCAGACCTCTTTTCCTATATATAGTTTTCTAATTTTCACATTAAAAGAGAGAAGTTTTGGAGAAACCCTAAGTACGATTTTGGTGCGAATTTTACAGGTTTTTCAAGGGTTCCAACCTCTTGATACCTTTCATGTGTAATTAAGATAAGTGTTCTTTTAATTCAATCAATATGTCTATGTGTTGGTTGTCTATATCTTGTTCTTGTCTTAATTCCATCATGCTAGGCTAGATCTATCTTGTGTTTGCTTGGGATCTAATGAAACCTAGATGTTGATTATATGTTGATTACTTGTTTATAGTTTGTTGTGGATGAGTGAATTTTATATGTTAGGCTTAAGAAAACTGGCAGATCTCCAAATGGTAACATGCTTGAACGTCTTAGGAAACATGAACCTATTGCACTAAGGTCTTTATTGGTTGTATTTAATGCATGAGCCACTGTTTACAATCCATATAATTGTGCTGGGCATGGTGTAGGAGGAGATAAGACCTCATAGAATTGGGGAGTTATGTGCGATACCCCATGAATGGTATTAAGGAATACAATCCGTCATCCATGCAACTATAACAAGTAATTAACGTGTAAAAGATGTCTAGGGAGTAGTGAAATCTAAGTAAACACATTTTCTCCACTTATTGCTCACAACCTTAGTATAATTTAGTTTATTTTCATTTCTAGTATTTTGTTTTGATTGCATCTTAGTATTGGGTTAGTTGAATAGCAACTAATTCCGCCCAAATCCTTCAAACCCGAGATTTTTACTTGCTTTCTATAAAATATAAAATACAAAAATAATCATCCCTCACCTTTAAAACTAGTATTTAGGTTTTCTAATCCTGGCGACACTATTCCTAAGCTGAACGATCAATCCCCCGGTACTTGTCACTATACTATACTACAACGATCAGGTACACTGCCTGGTGGGGGTTGTAAGCTTCTCAAGATCCCTTGAGAGGTAAAGCCTGGTGCAATTCCCACGCACCATAGGTCTACTTGCTAGATTCCTTTCTAGTAAGATTTTATTTTTATTTTTAGGTTCTCTTTAGTCTATCTTTTTCTTCGTGCCTTTGTTAGTAAATTAAATTCATTGACTATTCCGTTGACCATTATGGAAAACGCGAATCCACCCCTTTCCCCTAGAGAAGTGGCTGTGTTACGTGAACAAATTGAGAGTGAGATTAGGGAACTTAGGGAGCTTAATAGGTTGATTAAGGTTGAGCTCGAACATGCATTTAGTGACCTAGCGACCGCCTTGTATTTAAATGAGGACCTAGGGCCTAATGATTTTGTGAATGTTGTTGAGGAACTTGAAGAAGGGGAGATTGATCCAAAGTTAGATGATTATTTTAATCTATACCCCACTAAGGAGGAGATTGCGTAGTATAATAATCTTATTGATAACCCTCGATCTCCTTTTACTAGAATCGAACCTCAGATAAAGAGAGGCGATCCTAAGAATGCTAAGATACCATGTATGATTGGGTATAGACACATTGACAATGCTTACATTGACTTTAAATCCCCAATCAATATTATGTCCTCAAGTGTTTATAATGATATAATGAAAACAAGACTTGAACCTAGAAGAGATTCCAAATACCCTGATGGAGTTTGTAACTTTTTCGGGAGAGTTAAAGGTCTACATGTCTTTGTTGGGAATTTCACTTATATCACCGACTTTATGATTGTGGAAGATCTTGCTAATGTTATTGATTGTCGATTATCCAATGTTGTGTTTGGTAACCCGTTTGTTGAGGAGTCCAAGTTAGAATATGATGAGATAGAAGGGACAAAACGATTTGCAAGTAACACCGATAGGATCACTTATAGGATGCCTAATAGAAAGAAAGAATTTTGCTAGGATCACAACCCATGTTTTGTGTGTTTTTTATTTTGTTTGTTTGTTATTTGCTTCCGTATGCATGCTTTATTTTTATTGTTGGTAGATCATGTTTCAAAACTAAAATAGTGAAAATACTTTACTTTGTTGTTTGGCCTAGTCTTAACTTCACCCAAAGGTATTTTTGCAAAAGATAAGTGTAAGGGGAAACCCCAAATATGTTTTTAAGAAACAAAACCGATCATGATTCTCCACAATATTAAGTGAACATGTATATTCGTATTTGTTAGAGTCAAATGCTTGTATCGAGTCATAATGATGTTTTGCAGGATTTTCCAGGAAGTAGGACCAAGTTTTTCCAGAAATTTTCCGGAAACTTAACATAAGAATTTCTGCAGGTCACTTCTGACGGCGTCATGATTTTACTCTTGACGGCGTCACGTGTAAAAATCTGGAAATTTTACCAGTTTTGTTTTTCTAACGGAGTCTTAAAGTTTTTGTTGAATTATTAGTTTTATAATCTCCAGGAAATCTCAAACATCATTCGACAAGCATTATATCTTATTTTATTTTCTAGGATTTATTAGCATATGTAGATTGCCGCCGATTTTATGCGAGGTTGCCTTGTCTGTTTTCTCAGGTTTTACAGGTTATGTATGACAAGAAGATGATTTATATTCTGGAAGGGAAGCTTTGATTGTTCATTTTCTTGGAGGAAGATCTAACCTGACCACCTTATTATCCATACCGAGCGAATCAGGGGAGTATTTGATTTCATTCGTTTTACTTATTTCACTTTTACATTCTTTACTTGAACATTGGGGACAATGTTCATCCTAAGTGTAAGGGGAGGGTAAAATGATGATACCTTACAAATACACTTTCGCTTGAGTTTGTTTGTTTGATGGTAGATGTGTAATAAAACTATGAGAAATACTTGTTAGTGCAATTTTAGCGCCAAATTTAAAATTTTTTACAACATTTAGGAGTGAAACTTTAGCCATAGTAAGCGTCTCATGGATAGGAGATTGTATGACTAGCACAAAACCGTACTATTCAGAAAAGTTTTTCACCCAAATATGTGAGGTTCGCCTTTAGATTTGATAGGAAAAGCATTTATTATTAGTGCTTATGAGTGTACCGGTAGCATTTAGATTCTAGAACTTGCGTTAGTGATGCATCCCGAGACCGCTAGTGAGACTACATTCGTGTAGTAGGATTTACTACATGACAAGAGGCATTAAGATCACCCTTGTGTTAAACCCGTATCATAATTACTTGACCATTTAAGTCATATTACTTGGCTAGTTAAGTCAATTAATTTTTTCCCACACCCTAAGTGTTGTACTCATTTTTAGTACACGAAACCCCTAGTACACCCATCCGAGCCTATCTTTTCGTTTCTAACTTTAAGCATTTTACTTAAAGGAAGAATTTGTTACACCCCACTTAAATGTACACCCAAATCGCCTTAGCCTTCCGTGTATGCACTCATCTTTAGTGCATTATTGTTATTTGTTAAACCCTTAGTTAATTATCTAATTAATTACATGGTTGCTAAGTCGAGTCATATCCTTGTACATATTGTTTTGGGACGATTGGGACTCATGGGTAAAGTACTTACTTTATGGAGTAATGGGGAAGAACATCATATTATTACCCCCGTATGTGCGTTAATCTTAAAAGTACTCCAAGTGTTTTGATTATCTTGATTCGAGTCATTAGATTAGTTTATTGTAAAGTATGTAAAAATTCAAGTGTAAGGGGAATGTTCATTCTCTATGATGTATTATTTTGGATGGTAGGGTAAGAGTGTATGCAAAAAAAAAAAAAAAAAAAAAAAAAAAAAAAAAAAAAAAATCGTAAAAATCAATAAAAAGAAAAAAAAATAGAAAAAAAGAAAAAAGAAAAAACATACGGACTACCATCCCTTTTCATTCTATGATTATTTTATGTTTTTTTGTTATTTTTCATTTATTAGCTTAAGTCGAGTCTAGTCTTGGCTTAGCAACGCCATATTGTCATGTAATTAACTATGATTGTTAACTCGCCACCAGTAAAGACTGCCTATATCCAACAAAACCGTGTATTCCATATCCCTACACCTAACGTTACAACCCTTTAAAAGACCTCTTTGATAGTTTATCCTAGGTGCTTACACCATGTGGTGGAGGTTTGATCCTTTCCCAAGCCTATGGTAATCTATTTTGCTATGACAGGTAGTGAGAGATATTTTCCGTTTCCATATTGTGATATTACTTTATTACACCAGAGAGATGTGAGTATCTAAACACTATTTGTGAGGTGCTAGTATATGACCTCCGTGCTTGTCTATTGGTCTTTAGTGGAATGATTATTTGTTGTAATTACTTTTATATTAGTGTTAAATGACCACTAACTTGTATTTTGACTAGAATAAAAGCGCATTTGCTTGAGGGCAAGCAAATCTCAAGTGTAAGGGTATATGATGAGGCGAAAAATGAACCACTTTTAGGGGGTCATTTAAGCCCGGAATTGAATTTATTTGATCAAATATTACCCTAAATCATTCCTTTTGTGATTTTAGGTACTTTGGGAGTGAAATCAGGAAAAGGAAGCAATTCGGACATTTTTGGAGCATAAAAGTGAAGAAAACGGCAAAGTCTTAATTTTCCAAGCTGAGAACAGTACCTGACGGCGTCAAGAGGAAGATCCTGACGGCGTCAAGAGTTAAAACCATGACGACCCAGTGCAAACCTGACGGCGTCACAACAAGGGCGTCAAGAGTTAAATTGGTGACGGCCTGCATAAGGTGTATACATGAAGGCGTCAGACCCAGATCTAGGCAGTCCGAGGAACTATTTGGCGGCGAGATGACGGCGTCAGACATTTGTTCTTGACGCCGTCACCCATCAAAATCTATATATAGTTTTCTATTTTTCATTCATAAGGGAGGAACTTGTGTGGAGAAAACTAGGGCCGAACTTTGTAAACCCTACGTCATATTTTACAGTGTTTTCAAGGGTTTTCACCCCTTGAATCCTTTCATGTTCTATTGAATTAAGTCTTCTCTTAATTCAATCAATATGTCTATGTGTTGGTTGATTATATCTTGTGCTTGTCTTGATTTCAACATGCTAGGCTAGATCTATCTTGTGTTTGCTTAAATCTAATGAAACATAGATGTTAATTATGTGTTGATTACTTGTTTATGGTTGTATTGGATGAATGATTTCAATGTTAGGCTTAAGAAAACTAGCAGATCTCCATTGTGTAACATGCTTGAACGTCTTAGGAAACATGAACCGATGTGTACTAGGTTTTATTGGTTGTATTTAATGCATGAGTAAATTCTAATGATCCCATGTTAGGAGCTTCTTAGCCGGCTCGACATAGGAGTGAAATAGGCGCTCATAGGATTGGGGAAGTAAGTATGCCACCCCATGAATGGTATTAATGAATACAATCCGTCATCCACGCAACTATTACAAGTAATTAACGTGTAAAAGATATCTAGGGAGTAGTGAAGTCTAAGTAAACACAATTCTCCCACATATTGCTCACAACTTTAGTTTAATATAGTTTATTTTCATTTTTAGCATTTTATTTTGATTGCATCTTAGTCTTGGGTTAGTTGATTAGCAACTAATTCTGCCAAACTCTTTCAAACCCGAGATTTTTAATTGCTTTCATAAAATATAAAAAAATACAAAAAGAATCATCCCTCATCTCTAGACCTAGTCTTTAGGTTTTCTAATCCTAGCGACACTATTCCTAGCTGAACGATCAATCCCCCGGTACTTGTCATTATACTATACTACATCGATCAGGTACACTGCCTGGTGGGGGTTGTAAGCTTCTCGAGATCCGTCGAGAGGTAAAGCCTGGTGCAATCCCTACGCATCAGGTAGCAACCACATGCCATGAAGATGGCAAACTCCTCAAGAACTTCAAGTTTGCATCTTCAATAGATGCCTCTGCTCCATATAATTCTAGCATACTGAGTAGATTTTGATATCTGTCATAGGCAGAGTCAAGGCTTTCTCTTTCACCAACATTGAAGGTTTCAAACGGTTGCTTCAATAGGTTCCTACGCATCTTCTTGGAAGCATCATTACCTCCAAATCTTGTTTTAATAGCAGCTCATAGTTGTTTTGCATCCTTGGCATCATGAAACTTCAATAGGTGACCATCAGGAATGGCAGAAAGCAGTATGTTGAGAGCCTTATCTTGATTTCTTTTGGTGGCAGCTGGCAAGGATGGCTTAGGTGGTGTTGGTTGTCCTGGGATCTCTAATGGTTCATCAATTACCATATTGCCATTGACAATCACATCCCATAAAGCATGGTCTGTGATGGCAATGTACTGCCTCATCTTCATGCTCCATAGATCATATTCTCCCTTCTTGACAATAAGAATTCTGACTGCTGTGATGGATGGAGCAGGTGCAACATCTATCGCATCTTTAAGGGTTTGTAATAAAATCGGTTTTAAAGGTTTTCTTCTTAATCAGAGTTTCTACATAAGCTCTGATACCACTTGTTGGATCGATATACTCTGATCAAACTACTTTGTAGCTTGTAAGGTTTTAACAATCTTGAATAACTCAAAATAATTAATAATAAAACACTGATATTACTTTGTAAAGTATGTGAAATCTACTAACACAAAGCTAAGAAGAACTTTGAATTATATTAAAACCAACTCTTGAACCTGCTTCTCTAAACATAGATTCACTAACAATCCCTAACTTCTCTAATATCGTTTTCTAGAAATCGTTTTGTGAAACTCTAAAACTCATACCTCTAATACCATCCTAAGGCTCCTTATATAGGCTCAAGGAAAACCTTAAGTCGGTTTACAATAATTACTTGAACGACAAGTAAACTATCCCTAACTAATTCTAGAACATTCTTATAATATTACATAATAATCCTTAAACAATATTGCATATTAGTCCTTGTTGTTAAAACTTAAAAGTACTTTGAGTAATCTTCAACCACGAGCAGTACTTTGACTTTGAACAGCATGTTGACTATTCAGCAGTACTTTGACATAGCAATACTTTGATCTTCCCAGAAGTACTTTGATCTTCATATCCCAACAACATAGACATATGATGAGGCGAAAAATGAACCACTTTTAGGGGGTCATTTAAGCCCGGAATTGAATTTATTTGATCAAATATTACCCTAAATCGTTCCTTTTGTGATTTTAGGTACTTTGGGAGTGAATTCTGGAAAAAGAAGCAATTCGGACGTTTTTGGAGCATAAAAGTGAAGAAAACGCCAAAGACTTAATTTTCCAAGCTGAGAACAGTACTTGACGGCGTCAAGAGGAATATCCTGACGGCGTCAAGAGTAAAAGTGGTGACGACCCAGTGTAAACCTGATGGCGTCACAACAAGGGCGTCAAGAGTTAAATTGGTGACGGCCTGCATAAGGTGTATACATGACGGCGTCAGACCCAGATCTAGGCAGACCGAGGAACTATTTGGCGGCGAGATGACGGCGTCAGACATTTGTTCTTGACGCCGTCACCCATCAAAATCTATATATAGTTTTCTATTTTTCATTCATAAGGGAGGAACTTGTGTGGAGAAAACTAGGGCCGAACTTTGTAAACCCTACGTCATATTTTACAGTGTTTTCAAGGGTTTTCACCCCTTGAATCCTTTCATGTTCTATTGAATTAAGTCTTCTCTTAATTCAATCAATATGTCTATGTGTTGGTTGATTATATCTTGTGCTTGTCTTGATTTCAACATGCTAGGCTAGATCTATCTTGTGTTTGCTTAAATCTAATGAAACATAGATGTTAATTATGTGTTGATTACTTGTTTATGGTTGTATTGGATGAATGATTTCAATGTTAGGCTTAAGAAAACTAGCAGATCTCCATTGTGTAACATGCTTGAACGTCTTAGGAAACATGAACCGATGTGTACTAGGTTTTATTGGTTGTATTTAATGCATGAGTAAATTCTAATGATCCCATGTTAGTAGCTTCTTAGCCGGCTCGACATAGGAGTGAAGTAGGCACTCATAGGATTGGGGAAGTAAGTACGCCACCCCATGAATGGTATTAAGGAATACAATCCATTATCCACGCAACTATAACAAGTAATTAACGTGTAAAAGATATTTAGGGAGTAGTGAAACCTAAGTAAACACAATTCTCTCACATATTGCTCACAACTTTAGTTTTATATAGTTTATTTTCATTTTTAGTACTTTATTTTGATTGCATCTTAGTATTGGGTTAGTTGACTAGCAACTAATTCCGCCTAACTCCTTCAAACCCGAGATTTTTACTTGCTTCCTAAAAAATATAAAAAATACAAAAAGAATCATCCCTCATCTTTAGACCTAGTCTTTAGGTTTTCTAATCCTAGCGACACTATTCCTAGCTGAACGATCAATCCCCCGGTACTTGTCATTATACTATACTACATCGATCAGGTACACAGCCTGGTGGGGGTTGTAAGCTTCTCGAGATCCCTCGAGAGGTAAAGCCTGGTGCAATCCCTACGCATCAACATATTAAATGATTATTAGAAGACTTATCTTTAATTAATAATGGATGAAAGAAGGGTTTGAAACCCTTACAAAAAGGCTAAAATTCATCCTAGGGTTTATGGTGAAGTTCCTCTAAAAGTTCCCTCCCTAATGAATGAAAATTAGAAAAATATATATAGAGATTACATTCTGTCGGCGTCACGTTATACATGTGACGCCGTCAACTCGCTGCCAATGCTTCCCTCAGATTTCCTAGATTCATATCTGACGCCGTCCCCTTGTATTCTTCATGGGCCGTCACTTTATAGAATGTACGTGACCGCCTAGGCGTCACAAAGGGTGACGCCGTCACTCTTTAAATAAATAAAAAAAAAACCTTCTGGCGCGTCTCGTGTACTCTTCATATCCACCTCTTTGCCAACACGTGATGCCATCACCTATAGAACGTGACGCCGTCAGGTACTGTTTCCAGCTTGATTTTGGAGACTTTGTTGTTTTCTTCACTTTTCGCTCAAAAAACGTCCAAAATGCTTCATTTTCCAAATTTCTTCTCCAAAGTACCTAAAATGACAAAAGGAACGATTTGAGGCAATATTTGATCAAATTATCACGACTTAGGGCTTAAATGACCCCTAAAAGCGTAACACTTTTCGCCTCATCAACGCACAGATTCATTCTGCAAACATATTGGTGAGATGTACGGACCGAAAGTGCGTGGCTGTAGATCCTGTGGCTTTGATCGGAAATGGGGATCTGTTTAGTGAGGGGTAAGCTACAATGAGATTTATGATAGCAACCCTCCAAAAACTAATTATAGTAAATGGTTGTGGTGTCAAAATTAATAAAAAAAGAGAGTAATATAATTACTGTAAATGGTAGAGGGTGGTGGTGGTGGTGGAGGGTGGTGGTGATGGTTGTGTGGTGGTGATGGGAAGTCAAAAAGATAATGAATAGTAAACTGCAAAAAATGTCCCTAGTTGGTGAGGGTAAAATAGTCATTTCACACGGCCAAAATTAATGACCGTTGTTCAACAATTTTTTAAAGGAAAAAAAAATGTCATGTTGTTCATCAATTCTTTTTTTTAAGAACTTTTCCTTTTATTTATTTATTTATTTATTTATTTATTTTTTTTTATCACAATGTTGATCAGTTTTCTAAAAAAGAGATCACGTTTTTCATTAGTTTAAGAAGAAAAAAAAATCACAATGTTCATCAGTTAGATCACATAGTGTGAAAATAACAAAAAATGAGCTGACAAAAATAAATTGGGAGTTTGGGACACTTGTCATTATGTGATAACTTTTTATACTTTTTAAACTTTAGCTTTTTTTGTGTAAAAGCTACACAATAGCCAAATACTTTTAAATTTGTGCCGACTTGAAACACTTACATTTTTATTACATGACTTCAACAATGTACTTTAACATTTGGTGAGACTTCACCAATATGACCCTGAAATGACTATATTACCCTTGTCTTCTTTAACATAATCATACCCTTGTCCTCTTTAAATGGTCCCTCACTTGCATCATTAGTCCTTCATACTAACGACTGTTAGTCCTTTTGCACATTTTTGTCTGTTTTTACACGTTTTCGTTAATTTTTGCACGTTTTTGTCCGGTTTTACTCATTTTCGTCCATTTTACACGTTTTCGTCTGTTTTTATACGTCATGATCCGTTTTCACAAATTTTCGTCTGTTTTACACGTTTTTTTCCGTTTTTACATGTTTTCGTTTGTTTTTGAAGGTTTTGGTCCGGTTTGAACGTTTTTGTCCGTTCTTCACGTTTTCGTCCGTTTTACACGTTTTCGTTCGTTTTCGTCAGTTTTTAAAAGGTTTTCGTTCGTTTTTACACGATTTCATCAATTTTTTTAATGTTTTGTCTACTTTTACACATTTTCGTTTGTTTTTGCACGTTTTCGTCCGTTTTTATACGATGTCGTCCATTTTTTAAAGTTTTCATCCGTTTTAACATGTTTTCGTTCGTTTTTACACATTTTCATTCGTTTTTGCCTGTTTTCATCCGTTATTACGCGTTTTCATTCGTTTTTGCACGTTTTCGTTCGTTTTTGCACTTTTTGGTTCGTTATTACATGTTTTCATCCGTTTTTACATGATTTCATCCATTTTTTTACGTTTTCGTCCATTTTTATTTTACACGTTTTCATTTGTTTTGCATGTTTTTGTCTGTTTTTAATCGTTTTCGTTCATTCTTGCACGTATTTATCCATTTTTACATGTTTTTGTCCGTTTTGAGGATTAAAGTTTAGAAAGAACTATTTAAAATTTTCCCCTTAATTGTTTTTATCTCTTTTGTCAAAAAAAAAAAAAAAACAAAACAAAACAAAAAAAACAGATCAAAATGTATATAAACGGACAAAAACGTATAAAAATAGATGAAAACATGTAACGCTAGACGAAAACGGGCAGAAAAGAAAGAAAACATGTAAAAACAGATGAAAACATGTAAAAAAAAACATATCAAAACGTATAAAAACGGATAAAAACATGTAAAAACTGACGAAAACGTATAAAAACCAACGAAAACATGTAAAACAACGGATGAAAACGTAAAAAGCGAACAAAATTGTGTAAAAATGGATGAAAACGTAAAAAAAATTGGACGAAATCGTGTAAAAACAGACAAAAACCTGTAAAAACAGATGAAAACGTGCAAAAGGACTAACGGATGTTAGTATTAAAGACTAACAATGCAAGTGAGGGACCATTTAAAGTGGACAAGGTTGTGATTATGTTAAAAAAGACGAGGGTAATATAGTCATTTCTAGGTCATATTGGTGAAGTCTCACCAAAATGTAAAAGTACGGTGTTGAAGTCATTTAATAAAAAGTAAGTATTTCAAGTATGGACAAATTTGAAAGTAAGTGGCTATTTTTTTAGCTCTTACCCGCTCCTTTTTGTAGGATCACAACTTTTTTAAGTTATCTTTGAATCTAGATGTCTTATTTATATAAACGTGCACTTGCACCATATCATTAGAGATTACAATATTTAGAGCATCCACTATAGTGGTTTATGAAAAGATTTATAAAATGACGAAGAGGTTTATCATTTTATTAACCATAGTGGAGATGATTTATGGAATGAAAAAGTCTAACATCTTAAACCTCTTCTAAATTTAATGCATTTGAGTTAATGAGATTTCTATAAAGCTTCATATTCATAGTGGAGAAAAGTATAAAACATAAAAAGGTTTATGAATTAATGTTTTAGAATGATTTGGCATTATTATAAATCTTTACAAAGATTTATCATATTGATGCCCTTACTTTCACACTGTGACCGATTATTGAGCTGATTTTCAAACCATTTTTTTTAACGACGAATTTTATTAAACAACTAGCAAGGAGCTAGAAATTAGATTTTCAAACAATTTTGATTGTTTTGGAATATAAAAACGTTATAGTGTTTAGCTTAATTTTTTGAAGGAAGACCAATGTTGGTGTCACATAATTGAAAGATAATAATCTTCTATACTTTGATTAAAATCCTATTGTCATTACTAAAAAGCAAGTTTTATACTATTATATCTTTTGACCAATTAAATTTATGGAAATGATAAACATTCATAATATTTAAAAAATTTTGACATGCTTAAATTGTTTGTATTTTTGGAATAAATACTCACTTTAGACTAAGGGGTTATTTACTAAATTAAGTGGTTTAGATATAAAGATCTTAATTAACCTCTTATAAGAAAGAGAGAAGCTTTAATGGATCTCGCAACTAAAAGGTTGTAAAAGTTTAGGACCACATTTCTCCCCATTAAGAAAAAAGTAAGAGCAATGATACATCAACATAAAAGTATCTACAAAAACAATCCACTCGCTGAAGTGTCAGCGGGTGATTGGTTTCTTGTGAAACCAATAAGCCGCTGACACTTCAGCGAGTCGATTGTTTTTGTGGATAACCAATCATCCGCTGACGCTTCAGCGAGTGGATTATTTTTGTGGATACTTTTATGTGGGTGTAGCAAATTTCAAAAAGTAAACACCCCTAAGTGTAATAACTAATAAGGACTCTCTAGTGTCCCTTTTCTCTCCTGCCACCTCAATAGCTCAACTTTCTCTCTTCTAAACCACTCAATAACCAATTTGGTGTAGAAAGTCGACCGACATCTTCCTTTTTCTTATTATTATTATTTTTTTCATTTTCAATTTTTTTTAACACAAGCAGTGACAAGTTTATGACCACCACCACTAATTTGGTTCAAGATATCTTCCTACCTTAACTACACAAAATCTTTTCATCTCTCAAAAAAACACAAAAACAACCACAACATGAGCTTCACCTTGAGATCCTAGTTTTAAATCCCAACTGACCCCAATCTCATCACCTCCAAACATAAACCAATCACAAAACACAAACCCACAACAGATAAAACCAAATCACCTTTAAAAAGCAAAAATATAAACAAACTAGTGTTACTTG
The DNA here is from genome assembly GCA_030686995.1 of Artemisia argyi. Taxonomy (NCBI): domain Eukaryota; kingdom Viridiplantae; phylum Streptophyta; class Magnoliopsida; order Asterales; family Asteraceae; genus Artemisia; species Artemisia argyi. The sequence goes on along the minus strand of CM060678.1, from coordinate 193,257,197 downwards.
GGGACCACAAGCTCTAATGATATCAACCAACTGCCTAGTGCAGTTGGCCACCAGCTACCTTAGAAGCCTGAGCCCAACCATGTGATGTCTTGAACCAACAAAAGGACGCGTGTTCGATTCTGTTCCGCAACATGGTTGGGTATTGGGTGGAGGTATTTCACAGGCATCAAACCTTTGCTGGGTATGGTTGATGGGTACCATTATGGTATACAGGGTTGAGGTGTCGCTGCCAATTTACACTTTTTGAAACAACAGTGTTACTCTTGACTTGCAAAAAGTTGAAAAAAAAAAAAAAAAACAAAACCATTTGGTTCAAGGCATATAGTAGTGGTGTTTTGTAACACGGTCAAATTTTTGTGTTTTGCTGTGCACACAAGACGGTAGGGTTGACCCTTTTCTCAATTTTTTCATCGACTGACGCATCGGGAAAGCGACCGACCGACGGTCAAACCCCTTATTACGCCCAACCTTATAAATTTAACTATTTTCAACTAACTTAACATTAATGTGTGACCATGTCGCATGTTTTTAACTTTTAAACATAACTTTTGCGGCTATAAATAGCGATAAGTTAGTTCACACTCTGTACTTAATAAAAGTATAAAACCATCAATTTTATTTAAGTTCTTTCATAATAAAAGTTAAAGAAATCGAAAAGTTAAAATTCCAAACTATCAAATTTTATAACGAATTTTTCGATATCTTTTCGTTTTCTTTTTCCCAACGAGTCAAGAAACAGCCACATGATATTTCGCCAGTAGTTGTTTTCATGACTGTTGGTATTAAGTACGGAGTAAAAAGAAAAAAAGCATGTTCATGTATGACTAGTTGACGTAGACCGCCACCACAACTATGTACTATACTATAGCTTTTGAATCTTCGACATCTATAAGTCAGAACTCTTCCTCACCCTTCACCTTAACGTCTAACCCATAATTATTCATTAGTTCACACTCTGTACTTAATAAAACCATCCATTTAACCATTTTATTAAAGTTCTTTGATAACAAAAGTTAAAATTCCAAACTATCAACTTTTTATAACGAATTTTCTGATATCTTTTTGTTTTCTTTTTTCCAACGAGTCAAGAAACAGCCAAATGATATTTGGCTAGTATGCATGACTGTTGGTACTAAGTAAAAAGAAAAAACATGTTCATGTATGACTAGTCAGTAGACCACCACAACTTGCCAAAAGCAACACGGGTCAGTTGTTCTCTGTCCATTCACACCTTTATCTTTGTTCCTCCCATCATACTCTCCATTTCCTCAACAATGGCTGCAACAAAATTTAAGTTCATGTTGGTTATTATGCTAAGTTTTTTTATGTTGCTAACGTGTATTGAATCAGTTGTGCCACCACAAGAAGGTAACAAAGTTATCTTTTTTAACTTTTTTTGGGTGAAAAAAATAAAGCCATGATTTGGTTTGCCTTATAGAGTTATGTTATTATTGTTTATTAATAAATCATTATTTAGATGCTTAGTAGTAGTTACAACATGTGGGTTGAAATTTTGAATTTTGTCTGGTTTGCTGCCTGGTTTAGGGATAAGACTATGAGTTTTAATTTGTTACAAATTTATGTGAGAAAGTTGCATGTTTCTGTATGTCTTTACAAATCAAATATATTTTTTATCAGAACTTTTGTTGGAAATTTAAGGATTTATATGAAGTTAAGTGATTTGTCTTAGCAAGTCAAATAATATATCTTATCCTGGTTGTGATTGCGCTAATCATTTTGGAGTAATTAGTGAGTTATTGAATATAGTGATTTATGATATAGCAAAATGATTGAATATTTGAAATCCCACATGAGTAATTTGACTTTAGTATATACTAACCATATGCTATTTTTCTTATTTACTTTGGTTAGAAAATATTTTGATTTTTTTATGTTGACTTTATTTAGTGGAGGCTGTTGGAAACATTCTTACTGCAATGAATGCAACAAGTTGGAGGTTTAATGGTGACACTTGCACTCTTGACACCATTGCCGAAGTGCCAAGGCTGTCTCAGGAAGCTAATGCTAGCGTTGGATGTGATTGCAACATTGGCAACGACACCAATTGTCATGTCGTAAGGATGTATACAGTTCTGTCTTTAACTATTTGTTAAGCTTTATATCATTTGTCACTTCTTTTGTTACGCTATAATTTGATAGCATGTCTATCCTTATGTTCTTCCATTATGCATGGATATATAGCTTATTAATGTGAGCTAAAGACTTATAAATACCTTTGGATGGAATGCTGCAATACCTGCACTTGTAGAAGATACAAAAAAACTATTTATGCAATGTCGGATGAGTTTTCAATCCACTTAAGTCATTCACGGCACAAGGTTTATGATTAGTTACATATAGATAGTGTGTAAACGAGTACTGTGGCTACTACTGTATCGTTTTTTATCACTTACTCGAAATGTAACCATCTAAGCCGATTTGTGCAAAAGCTTTCCTTGTGTCCAATGAGTTGGTTAATGTGATATTTTTTATGTTGGGACAAAAAAAGATCGTATAAACCCTCAAGCAAGATTAGTTGACACTAATATTCAATATATAATGCAATTACTTCTTATGGTAAACACACTTGGATTTTGAAGTCAAACTTTTCTTATCAGGTAAAGTACTTGGTGACTTAATAAAACCAGTGATGCTTATAAGTGTTAACACTTTTAGCTGGTTCAAGTTTGGAACTTTATCTGATTTGTTTTTATAATACACATGTAGCACACATAAGTTCTATAGTCTTGACGGGATACTGTCACCTGAACTAACAAAGCTTCCTTACCTTCGATCCGTGTAAGTCCTTTGTTAAACACATAGTAAACTTATATTACAAGCATTATATGATTCAATATATAATGAAACTGAAGTATATTCCGTTATTTTTGCAGTGATCTTGCTTATAACTACTTAGGAGGCACAATACCCCCTGAATGGGGTTCAACGCGGTTACAAGTTCTGTAAGATATCTTTATTAATCCCTTACTCTCACAAAATTTTGCATATGAGAACTTAAAGATGTAAACTGAAAACCTATCTTTCCATGTGCAGTTCTCTTCTTGGCAACCGTATATCTGGCGAAATTCCACCAGAACTAGGCAATATCACCACTCTCACAATGCTGTAAGGTTTTTTTTTTTTTTTTTCTTTTTTTTTTTATAAGTCAATTTTGACTTTTTACCACAAGGGTCAAAATTCTTTCGATGATTTTAAAATTTCATCACATTTTTCTTAACATACTCATCTAGTTATAACTGTATATCAGGGTTCTTGAAGCAAACCAGCTTACAGGAGCTGTTCCTGCCGACTTAGGGAGATTAAATAATCTAACCTCTTTGTAAGGCTGATAAAGTTTTTCAACTTATAAATCATTGCTCATGAATTTCATGCCATTTAAGACTTATTTTAAGTTTAAACTTTTATGACATTATATATCAGGATGTTGTCTTCAAACCAGTTTATTGGTAGGCTGCCAACAACTCTCGGTCGTCTAAGAAGTCTAACAGACTTGTAACTTTCTTTTACCTTATTATCTTATTGAAAGTTTTACCGTATCACCATTTTATAGGCTAAGAGTGAGAATCTTGTTTGTGTACAATGCAGTAGAATAAACGAAAACAACTTCAGCGGGCCGATACCTGATTTTATACAGAATTGGAGACTACTTAACAGATTGTAAGATGTTCTATGTTTTCTTATTTAGTATCATATTTTGTTAAAATGTAGTATTATGATTACACATTTAGGTAATTGCGTTTATTAAATGTTCGTGATCGTTTAAAGTCTGACCTTCGGTTATTTTTTAAGAGAGATTGTTGCGAGTGGACTCACTGGACCTATTCCTTCAAACATATCTCTTCTGGAGAACCTACATGATCTGTGAGTGAAATCTTATATTACATCCATTATCATTAGATAAAAAAGTTCTCTAAATCGAGTTGCTAATAGTTTCCCGTATTTTGCAGGAGAATTAGTGACATATCTGGACCATCTCAAGGATTTCCTCAGCTTGAAAATGCTACAGGAATAATAAGATTGTAAATATAGCTTCTTAGCATTGACTTTTATACTAAGTCCGTATGTACATTGACATTTCCATTCTTAAATTTAGGATCTTGAGAAACTGCAACATTTCTGGGGGATTACCGAATTATATTTGGCAAATGAGACAACTTATATTGCTGTAAGTATACATAAAATAGGACATTGTTGTTTTAAATTTTCATGATAATAACGTTTCATGTCAAACTTTTCTGCATGATTTTGTCAGGGATACAAGTTTTAACAGTTTATCAGGGACCATATCTGATGATGTCCTCGGTAGGACCTTGCGATTAGTGTAAGTTTTAGTTATTTGATTTCGTAGTGTTTCGTTTACAATTACTGCAGTATATTATGAAGCTATGGGTTACTAAATAAGTATCCTGATGTGGTTTTTTGAATAGGTTTTTAACTGGTAACATGCTAAGTGGAAACATACCAGATTCGCTTTTAGTAAACGGGGCAAGTATGTAAGTTTGTTTCACGAATCACATTGTTAAAAGTGTGTGTGACATTTTATAGAAAGTTAACATTCTTTATGAATATTTTCGTGCAGTGATCTTTCCTACAACAATTTTACATGGCAAGGACCTAATCAAGCCTCATGCCGACAAAGCACGTAAGATTTCTTCCTAAGTTATTTTGGATGACACTTGGAACTTCGTTGTTTTAAAACTTTTCCTTCATTTGATGTTATATCAGGAACACATATGTAAACTTATTTAGAAGCTTTTCGACAGAAAATCCGATGTAAGATAGTTTCCATTGGTTTTACATGGAACAAGGCCAGTTTTTATATTCCTTCTTTTATCACATGACTTTGGTGTTTGTTTATCTTATGATGATATTGTCTACAGACAGGATGTGCTTCCCTGCACCGAGGATGTCAAGTGTCCTAAATGTGAGTATTTTCTACCTCTAAATCTATGATCGTATCCGTCTATTGGGCACAAAAAAGGAACTTAATGGATCAACCCAACCCACCCATCCCTGCTATTTGATTCTCACATAGGTGCATTTGACTTAATGACAGATTCATGTTCTTTACATGTTAACTGTGGTGGGGATGATATAAGGATTAAAGATAGCAATGGTCAGTCGGTTCTGTACGTAGGAGATGCCAACGTGGATGGTGGGGCCGCCAGGCTGTTTGAAACAAACAACTGGGGATTTAGTAGCACAGGAGACTTCATGGATGACAACAGTTTTCAGAACAATCTCTACATAGCATCTTTGCAAGGGAACACAAACTTACCTCCAATTTATAGAACTGCTCGCCTCTCGCCGCTTACACTCACTTACTTCAGCTATTGTTTGGAAAATGGTGAATACGCAGTTAATCTGCACTTTGCAGAGTTACAGTTTGCTAATGATAGTACGTATAGAAGTCTTGGCAGGCGGGTATTTGATATTTATATTCAGGTAATAATAAAAATAAGTATATTGTCAAGATTGTAACTAGTCAATCCAACGGTTATTACATGTGTTCTTTGTGATTTAGGGAAAACCGGTTAGAAAAGATTTTAATATTGAAGATGAGGCTGGTGGGTTTGGTATACCTGTGGTGGTGCCATTTAACGCTAGTGTGACTGATAACATCTTGGAGATACGGTTTTATTGGGCTGGTAAAGGAACGACCCGCATTCCGAGAAGAGGAGTATATGGACCTCTCGTATCGGCTATCAATGTTGATCCTTATTTTAAAACTTGTTTGGTTGAAGGAAAGAAGACGAATAAGGGTGTTTATATAGGTGTCGGTATTGGTGTTCCGTTTCTTATTATTTTGATCTTGGTCATCTTGTGGAGGAAAAAATGTATGAAGGGTCAGAAAAAGAACGATAAATGTACGGAGTATGACTGTTACTTGTCTTTTGACTTTCTTGATTTATTTGTTTGGCTCGTTGCTCATGTGAAATGCTTATCTTGAACAGATTTTGAAGGAATGGAGTTCAAAATGATTTCGTTTTCTTTGAAGCAGTTAAAGCATGCAACAAACAACTTCAATGTTTCAAATAAAATAGGGGAAGGAGGTTTTGGGCCTGTTTATAAGGTAATAATCTAGCAGCAAGAAATGTTGTTTTTATGGTAATTTTTGTTTGTAGTAATAAACTTGGGTGTGATGGTTGCAGGGTACTTTGACTGATGGGACAGTTGTGGCGGTTAAGCAACTTTCGTCTCACTCAAAGCAAGGAAACCGTGAATTCTTGAATGAGATTGGTGTGATTTCATGTTTACAACACCCCAATCTTGTTAAGCTTCATGGATGTTGCATTGAAGGAGATCAATTGTTGCTAGTTTACGAGTATTTGGAAAATAATAGCCTTGCAAATGCATTGTTTGGTGAGTTTCTTTTAGTTCTCTTGTTTTACAGACACATTGTCTTTTGAGGTCGACTAACCCATTCTTCAAATTCACAATTGATCTAGTTTTGTGGTAAAAGTAGCTACATCAAACTCTCTCCCATGTGTAAACATGTTAAAATATTGTATTTATTTACTAAATTTCTTGAGAAGTGCATAAATTAACATGGGGTTTGAAAATTAGATTTACTTTGTTTGACCTTTATAGTCAACTTTTCCCTCTTATTTGAAATGGAGTAACCTCTGCATCATCAAAATTGTTGTTATATATACAGATGCAGATAAAACCCGGTTAATGCTAGATTGGCCAGAAAGGTTCAATATATCTATTGGGATAGCTCGAGGTTTAGCTTTTCTTCACGAGGAGTCAAGTATCAAAATCGTACACCGGGACATCAAAGCCACAAATGTGCTGCTTGATAAAGATCTAAACCCGAAAATATCTGATTTTGGCTTGGCAAAGTTAAACGAGGACGACAAGAGTCACGTTACCACTCGAGTTGCAGGAACAATGTAAACCCTCAATACTTACAAAAACCTGACAATCATTTTTGAATCCTTTTTTTCAGTACCAACAGTTTTACTAACAAAAAGTTGACGAATTTGCAGTGGATACATGGCACCAGAATATGCTCTCTGGGGTTACTTGAGTGATAAGGTAGATGTTTACAGCTATGGAGTCGTGCTGTTAGAACTCGTTAGTGGCAAGAACAACAATAGTTATGTACCAACTAACGACTGCATATGTCTTCTAGAATGGGTAGGCTTCTAGGTTTCATGCTCAAATCTTTAACATTGCTCTTTGAAAGTCACTATCTTCTAATTTTGTTGCAACTTTCAAACCAATAATGCAGGCTTGTAGGTTAGAAACAAGTAAACGATACGAAGAGCTTTTCGACGAAAAACTAGAATCAACGATCAACAAACAAGAAGCTGAAACCGTAGTAAAAGTAGCACTTCTTTGCACCAACGGTTCTCCATCAGTGAGACCGACAATGTCTGAGGTTGTAAACATGCTCGAAGGCAAAACATGTGTACCAGAAATAGTACCAGAAGCAAATGGCTCCACATTAGATCTGAGATTCAAAGCCATGAGAGACTTTAGAGGCCAGAGTCAAAGTGGAAGTCAAAGTCAAAGTCAAAACCAAAACTATAGCACCATTAGAACAGATACAGATTATACCTTGACATCATCTAGTGATCCTCTTGTAAGCCTGCAGATGGATACCAGATCATACTGATATTCATATTTTTTGTTCCATTTGATGTTATATTTGTAAAATTATATAGTTTGTATAAAGTTCAACAAAAAAGATCTGTATATTCAAATTTTATGAGGGAAATTTGCGTAACTGTGACCCAAGATCGGCATGTATTTTCAATTTAACTTACTTTTGTGGCATATTGCTAAAACCATGACTTTTCTTCTAAACGCCAAAGATACCCTTACTTTCATATAGAGTTAATTACATAAATGGTCCTTGTGGTTTGGTACTTTTTACGGATCTTGTCCTTGTGGTTTATTTTAAGCAGGTTTGGTCCTTGTGCTATTAGAAAGTTACGGATCTGATCCAAATCTTGACCCAACTCAATATTAGTGGTAAAAAAGGACTTGAAGTGACATGTATGGAATATGTGGGCTGAAATTGTAATTTTTTTATTTCCCCTCTTAAATATGCACGATTACACATACCACCTAAAACACCCACACCCTGTTTTTCAATCACAAGATATTAACCTAATCTATTCATATTCAAAATCAATAATCCCTTTCATGATCAACAACTAAGACACAAAAACAGATTATCTAATGGTGGATTCAAACAAATGTGGTCTGCGACCACCAGGAAAAGCTTTTGATCCAGAAAAAGAATATGGTATGTGTTATTATGGTTTTTATGATTTTCTTTTCTTTTCGTGTATGGTGTCATGTATAGAAGGAATGTATTGATTTAAGGTTATATATTTGTACATTTTAACAGGAACCAAGAACCCTACTATTTTCACATTGAAGGTAAACCATGGCGGTTTTTTCACAATGGGAGCTGGAAGACGTTATTTGAATGGTAAGGTTAGCTGGTTTGATTGGGTTGATGGTGATGAATGGTCTATCATTAAATTAACTGACATGCTAGGCTTGTTAGGATATAAGAATGAAGTGAAATTTTATCATTATAAAATTCCTAACACTAGTTTAGATGAAGGGCTTAGACCATTAGTATCAGACAGTGATATTATAGAGATGGTGAAGCATATAGGTTCTTTGAAAGTTATTGAGGTGTTCACTGAACTTTGGTTGTCAGTTATAGATCATCCAATGTCACAACCTGAAACTAAGACCGATGTGTGTGAGGTGGAAGTAGCAGTTCCTAAGTCAAACCCTTTGCCTGCTAGGAAAAAAGCTATAGTAAAACCTAAGAAAAAGTTTGTTAAGAAACTTACTAAGAAAGCACTTGCAAAGAGAATGCTAGAGTTTGAAGAATGGCCTGGTTGTGGCCACATTGATGATGAAGAACATGATCAGGATAATGTTGTGACTGATAATGTTGTGACTGATAATGTGGATAATGTTGTGACTGAGAAAGAACATGTGAGTGCACAAGTTTGGCCAACTGAGAAAGATATGGAGGATTTTGATCCTTTTTATCCTAATAATGTGGATAATGAAGTGGGCCAATCTAGTGGGTTGAATAGAGATGATGATGAACCTATATTGGAAACAGAAGTTGATGATCAGGTATTAGAAGATGAGGACCACTTAATAGATGATGTTGAGGTAGATATGGAACCTTTTAAGAGAAACTTTGGTAATGAATCAGACAAAGAATCAGACCAACATGATCAACATTTTGACCTAGATGACTTTGATAGTGCATCAGACCAGGATGATGGTGATGTGGAAGGAGCTAGAAACAATGCATTGAGAAAGTTATCAAAACAACAGTCATTATCTGAGGTTGCAAAGGATGGTTTCTATGTTGGAAGGAAGTTTGGTGACAAGCGGATTGTGTTAGACATGGTTGCTAAATTAGCTGTGGAGAAAAGAAGACAATTGCATGTAATTAAAAATGATAAGACAAGGGTGAGAGTTATATGCAGAGGTCAAACACCTGTGTTTACAGATAGTGTTATGTCAAATGCAAGTGTGGCTGTGGATGGGGCAAGTACAAGTAAAGATGGGACAACTGCAAGTGTGGCTGTGGATGGGCCAAATGCATGTAAGGATGGGGCAAGTGTAAGTGGGCCTGTAGATGGGCCAGTGGATGGGCCAACAGTCAATGATCAACAATCTTGTCCATGGACTTTACTTGTGTCCAAGGGAACCCAAGATGAGACATGGAGGGTTAAGACTTTAGAGGATACACACACATGTCTTCAATCTAGGGCTGTCAAAAAAGCCACAGCCACCTTCTTATCAAAAGATGTTGAGGATACCATTGTTCCTAACCCTGATATTCCCACCAATGCACTTAGAGATCAACTAATGAAGAAATATCAGATGGGCTTTTCAAAAATGAAAACTTATAGAGCAAAAAGGATTGCAAGCAATAAGGTGATTGGTGATTATGGTAATCAATATGCACAGTTAAAGGATTATGTTATAGAGCTACAGAAAACAAATCCAGACACAACAGTGAAATTAGAATTGGAAAGAGCCATTGATCCAAGTACAAAATTTAGACAATTCAAGAGGATATATGTTTGTTTAGGGGCTCTGAAGAAAGGATTTAAGGCTGGAAAGAGAGGGAAAAATGTCACACTAATCTATAAAAAGAGAGGGAAAAAAATTACAATTTCAGCCCACATATTCCATACATGTCACTTCAAGTCCTTTTATACCACTAATATTGAGTTGGGTCAAGATTTGGATCAGATCCGTAACTTTCTAATAGCACAAGGACCAAACCCGCTTAAAATAAACCACGGGGACAAGATCCGTAAAAAGTACCAAACCACAAGGACCATTTATGTAATTAACTCTTTCATATATTAGCCTCCGCACACTAGCATAACATTACCAAAACTATACCTTTTCTAGACCTACATTATTATGAAGTGTTACGGATAGATTGCGAAACAAATCCCACTTTTTTTAACTACCTAAACAAAATTAGTGCCTAATCCAAAATTAAGGACTGTTAATAAACAACTGATAGTGTTAGTGATTGCAATAATCATATCATATAATGATCTGGTCTATATAAAGTGATTAAGGTGTTTTTTTATGGTGTTAATTGTGGGTTTAATGGTTGATTGAGGGTTCATTTGAGTGGATTTGAAGTGTCATGTATTTAGGGTTAGGGTTTTGATATAAATTGGGGATTAAGATGAAGAAAAAAAATAATCATATCATATAATGTGGTCTGGTCTATATAAAGTGATGGTCAAAAGGGGAGCAGAACCGGTCCTAATCATGAGTGATGGAGTTAGAACATGGAACTGAACTGATCCGTATCTATTGTTTGGTCTATGAATCGATTTGTTTTTGATCTATGGTTTGGTCTATGAATTGGGGTTTTGATATAAATTGGGGATTAAGATGAAGAAAAAAAATAATCATATCATATAATGTGGTCTGGTCTATATAAAGTGATGGTCAAAAGGGGAGCAGAACCGGTCCTAATCATGAGTGATGGAGTTAGAACATGGAACTGAACTGATCCGTATCTATTGTTTGGTCTATGAATCGATTTGTTTTTGATCTATGGTTTGGTCTATGAATCGTATCTATGGTCTTGTCTATGAACCGGTTCTCTCTTTAAGTATCTATGGTCTGGTCTATGGACTACCCGGATGAACTAAGACCAAAACCAAATGAATTCTGGAGCTGAACCATGACTTTGTTTGTACGTTCTTTACGTAGAAGGTGATTTGACATATTATTCTTTGGTATGGCGGGTCACGTGTGGGAGTGGGACAATCTGTTATTTAACTTTCTTTTTTTCAAAATAGTTTTTAACAAAGTTTTACAGTAATACCCCTTCCGTCTCAAAATAATTGTCAGGAGACAAAATGCACATAGTTTAATAAAGTTGGGCTATTTTAGTTTTCAACCACTCAAATAGAATATACCTCTACTATATTCTATAGTTTTTACTTAAAAAGAAAAATGGACAATTATTTTGACACATCTTGAAAAAGAAGTACGGACAAAAATTTTGAGACGGAGGGACCATATATCTTTCTACAAGTAAGTTATTTACGATTGTTAAATATTACTACGTATTGAATAATCAAAATTTCAAGATTTGGAACACGTGTTCTCAGATGCTATGCTATTAACAGATGTTACTTATGCAAGAAGGAAAGTGAAGATTTGGAACACTTGTTCTTTAAATGTGAATTCTCAGGGATTGTTTAGAATAAGGTAAAAAGTATGGCAAAAATTCAAGAAGGTTTGACTGAATGGAATGATATTATACATGATTTAGCCAATGGTCATAATGGAAATAGTATTGAAAGTGTGGTTAAAAGATTATCTCTGGCTGCTAGTGTGTACTATATTTGGAATAAGAGGAACAGTAGAATTTTAAGAGATGAAAGCAAAAGTATTGAGGAGGTGACTAAAAGAATACTTGATATTGTAAAACTGAAGCTTTTGAGTTTAAAGGTAAAAGATAGCTCTGCAGTCAAGAATGTGGAGATAAGGTGGTCCATTAGTTTCAAGAAGAAAAGCTAGTTCTATGGTATGCATAGTAAAGGTTGAATGGCAGATGGCTTGTACCTTGTGTTTGAATGTTTTTCATTGTAACCCTTAGGCCAATAATTTGGGATGATGGGCTGCAATTGTTATTGGATTGGGTGTTATCTGTGAGAAGCTAGTAAAACACATAGAGAAGTTTCCTGGTAAAAGGTTTGCAGCAAATTAATTCTCAACAACTGATTTGCTATTCCTGACCCTTGTAACACCCCAACCCGAAAAGGGCTAAAGTGTAACATTATGGGGTCAAATCAGAACATAAGCTAGCGGAATACATTAGTAATACATGGTTCACAAAACAGTTCTAAAGAAACGATAAAGGACTAATTCTAAACATTTCAACTTCCAAACTAAATTACAAACTAAGAACCAAAAGGGAATCTCTAAGTCTATTCTCTAATCCATGGGAAGCTATCAACAGTGTAGTCCACTAAGAGCTCCTAAGCACTCTTCACCCAACCCAGCTTCTTTCTAAAACCTGCCGCAGGAAAAGAAATGCGGCTGAGCTTAAAAAGCCTAGTGAACAGATATAAACAAATGAAAACTAATAAACATAGGAAAACGCAATTGAATGCGAAATGAATCCAAGCAAACCTGCTGAGACAAAGATCAAGGAATATGGAACATATAGTAGGACTAACAGAATATAATCAAAGGAAATACGAATATGGAATGTCAAACGAATCAAAGAAAAATGAAACAGATCATAAGTGTAAGAAATTGAAATAAGGCACATAAGTCAATCACAATGGAGAAGACAAGATAATAAGGATCATATAAAAGTAGAATTAACAGGAATGCCCAACAATCATATATCAAATTGTACATAGAGTAGCTAGCTCGATGTACCAAATGTGAAATGGAGTGTATCGCACACACATACCCATTCACCAAATTCAAAACGAAACAAAGTACCTAGGATGCATCCATACGCCCCCTGCAAAAACAAATATATATGTACAAAGCTTTAGGCTAAGTAAACATATACAATAGTAAATATAGGCCTGAATAGCTAGCTTAAAGGGAACGCTGTGGACTAAAACCCACCTCCACAGATTGTGTCAATACCACTGGTGCATCAGTGGCAAGGCCATGGACTCCCCATGACTGGCTACAAATTAATCAAATAATGGGCAACAAATAAAGCATAGGAATGCTATAAGAATAAGAACTATAGCATGCAACAAATATCAAGCAAATTATGACAAATATGGATCGATCAAATATGGATCATACAAAGGAATTATAGCAATGGTTCAAGTCGACGGTCGAAATCATAGATTCATATCATAAGGTTCAAATCAAAGGTGCATAATAGCAAAAGGGTTCATAGCAAAGGTTCAAAATTTGAATTTAAATAATCAAAAGATGTTAAAGAAAGTCATGAGAAATCTTAGAGAATAAAATAGATTAAGGACTTTAGAAAATTATTTAGAACCTTTTTATCGTAAAAGTATTTCTTTTAAAAAAAATACATTTCATAAAAAGTCATAAAACCTTCATATAAAACTGGCATTGTATCGTAATCATATAAATCATTTCCAAAAATAATTTTTCTCAAAAGTCATCAGGTTATATTTTTAAAAGGGCCTTCATACGAAATCATACTATCAAATGAACCAAGGATATCAAGCGTGTAAAGATCAGAAATCATAATAGTGGCAATGGAACGGATCATGAGTCATAAGAAACCTTATTGAAATGTTAGAATATCTGTACCTTGAACCGCAAGCGAAACACATCACAAAGATCGGGAGTTAGTCCTTCTTCAGCGAATCTACACGATTTAATGATCGGCTTATTATTAATCACTTATTATAAATCAGATTGCTCATTTTAGTCGGATTTCCATTTTTAGTAACTCTCCATTTATGGCAGCTTTTCAAATTTATTAAGTTTCCAAATTAGCAAGTTTAGTCATTTATCATTAAAGTTATCATTTTATCAGATTAAAGTATTTAAAATGACAATTATTATAGATTAGGATTATAATGTAAATTATCAAAGTTAAATATTAAAAATGTCAAATAAATTTATTTTAGGGTTTATAATATAATTTAATATTAAGATAATAATTTTAGACCATCGTCGTTCATAATTTATTAACATATCATTGACATTAATCTTAGACCGCGACGATCAAAATATGTTATTATAACATACGTAATCACACGACTCTCAATTCCAATTCGTACACACGCGCCTACATTTATTTAATACTTATCATGCATACTAAACCACACTATTATTCCATGCTCATGCAAAATAAATTAATGAGACACCACATGAATTAATAGAACCAAACCCAACTAATGTCTACTCCTTACACGACACACCCAAAATAAGCCACTTGTTGTTTTTCTTAATTCGAATATAGTTAACTATGATTAGTCACCCATCGACACACATGTTTTAGACTTGTTAAATCCATAACTCAAACATAAAATAATGACCAACTACATACACGAACTCACAAGGATTCACACACAATTACTAACACAAACCCCCTAGATATGAGACACATGCAACACACACATGACAAACCTGACCCACATGCATGCAACATATAAAATCATCCCACACACAGCCTTACTAGCTACCCACGTCGTCCCTCAATAGCAGACCATAAACCACACTTAACCTTTTCAATTCAGCATGCGTGTGACACCAGCAGGACCTTATTCGACCCGCACAAAAATCACTCGCGACACTAGTAAGCTTTACACGACGAGACCAATGCAAACACAGGTTTCATTAAGGTTAGTTATATGCCATTCGAATAAAAAACCAAACCTGTTCTATCGACATAACGACACACGCGAACATCATCACAAACACCATAGCATATGAGACACACAAACATTCAATAACCCACATTAAATCATAAAATTACACATGAAATCACTGGTGGTAAAACCCAGATCCCTTTTTTCAAAACTCTCGTTAGTTAAATACTTAGGGTTTCTTGTTTTATACGTGCCACGTTAATGTTCCATAAATGACAAGTCGAGGGTGATGTGCGTAGGGTTGCACCAAGCTTTACCTCTCGAGGGATCTCGAGAAGCTTACAACCCCCACCAGGCAGTGTACCTGATCGATGTAGTATAGTATAATGACAAGTATCGGGGGATTGATCGTTCAGCTAGAAATAGTGTCGCTAGGATTAGAAAAACCTAAATACCAGATCTAGAGATGAGGGATGATTCCTTTTGTATTTTTATATTTTTTAGAAAAGCAAGTAAAAATCTCGGGTTTGAAGGATTTGGGGCGGAATTAGTTGCTAGTCAACTAACCCAATACTAAAGATGCAATCAAAATAAAATACTAAAATGAAAATAAAACTATTTTAAACTAAAGTTGTGAGCAATATGTGGGAAAAATGTGTTTACTTAGATTTCACTACTCCCTAGATATCTTTTACACGTTAATTACTTATTATAGTTGCGTGGATGACGGATTGTATTCCTTAATACCATTCATGGGGTGGCGTACTTACTTCCCCAATCCTATGAGTGCCTACTTCACTCCTATGTCGAGCCTGCAAGAAGCTCTTAACATGCGATCATTAGAATTTACTCATGCATTAAATACAACCAATAAAACCTAGTACACATCGGTTCATGTTTCCTAAGACGTTCAAGCATGTTACCAATTGGAGATCTGCCAGTTTTCTTAAGCCTAACATTGAAATCATTCATCCAATATAACCATAAACAAGTAATCAACACATAATCAACATCTAGGTTTCATTAGATCTAAGCAAACACAAGATAAATCTAGCCTAGCATGTTGAAATTAAGACAAGCACAAGATATAGACAACCAACACATAGACATATTGATTGAATTAAGAGAAGACTTATCTCAATAGCACATGTAAGGTTTCAAGGGTTGAAAACCCTTGAAAAGCTGTAAAATTTGTATAAGGTTCGGCCCTAGGGTTTCTCCACACAAGTTCCTTCTAATGAATGAAAATTAGAAAACTATATATAGATATTAGGAGGTAACGGCGTCAAGAACAAAGGTCTGACGCCATCATCTCGCCGCCCAATAAATCCTCAGACTGCCTTGATCTACATCTGACGCCGCCATGTAGTCCCTTTTTGCAGGCCATCACACAATTAACTCTTGACGCTCTTCTTGTGACACCTTCATGTTTGTACTGGGTCGTCATGGTTTTTACTCTTGATGCCGTCAGGATTGCCTTCTTGACGCCGTCACACACTGTTCCCAGCATGGAAAATTAAGTCTTTGGCGTTTTCTTCACTTTTATGCTCAAAAAACGTCCGAATTGCTTCCTTTTCCAAATTTCACTCCCAAAGTACCTAAAATCACAAAAGGAACGATTTAGGGCAATATTTGATCAAATAAATTCAATTCCAGGCTTAAATGACCCTCTAAAAGTGGTTCATTTTTCGCCTCATCATATACCCTTACACTTGAGATTTGCTTGTCCTCAAGAAAATGCGCTTTTATTCTAATCAAAATACAAGTTAGGGGTCATTTAACACTAATATAAAAGTAATTACAACAAAAAATCGTTCCACTAAAGACCAAAGACAAGCACGGAGGTCATACGCTAGCACCTCACAAATAGTGTTTAGATACTCACATCTCTCGGGTGTAATAAAGTATAAATTACAATATGGAAACGGAAGATATCTCTCACTACCTGTCATAGCAAAATAGATTACCATAGGCTTGGGAAAGGATCAAACCTCCACCACATGGCATAAGCACCTAGGATAAACTATCAAAGAGGTCTTTTAAAGGGTTGTAACGTTAGGTGTAGGGATATGAAATACACGGTTTTGTTGGATATAGGCAGTTTTTACTGGTGGCGAGTTAACAATCTTGGTTAATTACATGTATAATATGGCGTTGCTAAGCCAAGACTAGACTCGACTTAAGCTAATAAATGAAAAATAACCAAAACATAAAATGAACATAGAATGAAATGGGATGGTAGTCCGTATGTTTTTTTTTCTCTTCTCTTTTTTTTTTTTATTTTATTTTTTTTTATTATTATTATTTTTTTTGCATACACTCTTACCCTAGCATCCAAAATAATACATCATAGGGAATGGAAATTCCCCTTACACTTGAATTTTTACATACTTTACAATAAACTAATCTAATGACTTGAATTAAGAAAATCAAAACACTAGGAGTACTTTTAAAATTATCGCACATATGGGGATAATATATGATGTTCTTCCCCATTACTCCATAAAATAAGTACTTTACCCATGAGTCCCAATCGTCCCAAAACAATATGTACAAGGATATGACTCGACTTAGCAACCATGTAATCAATTAGATAATTAACTTAGGGTTTAACAAATAACAATAATGCACTAAAAATAAGTGCATACACGGAAGGCTAAGGAGATTTGGGTGTACATTTAAGTGGGGTATAACAAATTCTTCCTTTAAGTAAAATGCTTAAAGTTAGAAACGAAAAGATAGGCTCGGAGGAGTGTACTAGGGGTTTCGTGTACTAAAAATGAGTACAACGCTAAGGTGTGGGAAAAATTAGTTGACTTAACTAGCCAAGTAATATGACTTAAATGGTCAAGTAATTATGATACGGGTTTAACACAAGGGTGACCCTAATGCCTCTTATCATGTAGTAAATCCTACTACACGAATGTAGTCTCACTAGCAGTCTCGGGATGCATCACTAACGCAAGTTCTAGAATCTAAATGCTACCGGTACACTCATAAGCACTAATAGTAAATGCTTTTCCTATCAAATCTAAAGGCGAACCTCACATATTTGGGTGGAAATTTTTTTTGAATAGTACGGTTATGTGCTAGTCATACAATCTCCTATCCATGAGACGCTTGCTATGGCTAAAGTTTCACTCCTAAATGTTGTAAAAAATTTTAAATTTGGCGCTAAAATTACACTAACAAGTATTTCTCATAGTTTTATTACACATCTACTATTAAACAAACAAACTCAAGCGAAAGTGTATCTCTAAGGTATCATCATTTTACCCTCCCCTTACACTTAGGATGAACATTGTCCCCAATGTTCAAGTAAAGAATGTAAAAGTGAAATAAGTAAAACAAATGAAATCAAATACTCCCCTGATTCGCTCGGTATGGATAATAAGGTGGCCAGGTTAGATCTTCCTCCATGAAAATGAACAATCAAAGCTTCCCTTCCAGAAAAATAAATCATCTTCTTGTCATACATAACCTGTAAATCCTGAGAAAACAGACAAGGCAACCTCACATAAAATCGGCGGCAATCTACATAAGTTACTAAATCCTAGAAAACAAGATAAGATATAATGCTTGTGGAATGAAGTTTGCAGATTTCCTGGAGATTATAAAACTTAATAATTCAACAAAAACTATAAGACTCCATTAGAAAAAACAAAACTGGTAAAATTTCCAGATTTTTACACGTGACGCCGTCAAGAGCAAGCTCATGACGCCGTCAGAAGTGACCTGCAGAAATTCTTATGTCAAGTTTCCGGAAAATTTCTGGAAAAACTTGGTCCTACTTCCTGGAAAATCCTGCAAAACTTCATTATGACTCGATACAAGCATTTGACTCTAACAATTACGAATATACATGTTCATTTAATATTGTGGAGAATCATGATCGGTTTGTTTCTTAAAAACATATTTGGGGTTTCCCCTTACAATTATCTTTTGCAAAAATACCTTTAGGTGATGTTAAGACTAGGCCTAACAACAAAGTAAAGTATTTCCACTTTTTAGTTTAGAAACATGATCTACCAACAATAAAAATAAAGCATGCATACGGAAGCAAATAACAAACAAACAAAATAAAAATCACATAAAGCATGGGTTGCCTCCCAAGAAGCGCTTTTCTTTATTTACGAGTCTTGTAGCTAGACTCAAGGTCATGGGTTACTACGTGACCTCATCATTGGTTTCACTCTCTAGGTCGTCTTCTAAACCAGTTTTGTACTCCAGACCTAGTTGCAAGCATTCTTTGTAGAAACCAAGCATCCTATTCTTCACATACTCTACTCCTCTACGTTTATCCTCATCATTCCTATAATAAGCCGCTTGCTTGTGTTCCTTTTCTAGATTAGAGAGAAGGCGGTATTGCTCAATTTTGTAAGGCATTTGGTAGGCAATCTCATCATCCTCTTCCTTGAATCTAACTATCCCTAAAGTCGGATCATAACTCATCCTAGTGGCCTCAACAAATGGTTTTCCGAATATTATTTGGCTTAGGCAATCATCTATCACCAGACGAGTGTCTTCTACTATCATAAAATCGATCTCATAAGTGAAATTACCTATAATCACATGCAATCCCTTCACTCTTCCCACAAAATTACTTATCAAATTCTTATTGGGCATCATCCTAAAATCAAGTTGTTTCTTCATCTCCCAATTGTAATAAGTCCTAGTCATGATGTTCATAGGAGATCTAGGATCGATATAAGCTTTCCATATATGCATATGCCCGATGTTGCATGGTATGTTGATGTTAGAGGGGTCTCCCATTTTGATAAGGGGTGTGCCAAGGATATATGGTCTCTCGGGACTATCGAATAAATCCTTATGGTATTCCCGTTCTTCCTTGGTGGGCAACTTATCAAAGTGCTTTTCTATAGTTTCTACTTCCTCTAACTCCTCTCCCTTATTAACCTCAACTTCCCTACTTTCATCCTTAGTCTCGGTTTCTACTCCAACTTCATCCTTATCACTTTCTTCTATCTCCTTATCTATTGGCTTAATGGTGACAACATTGACAAAGTGAACATGTTTGGATGATGAGGGATCCTTAATTTGGATTCCGTTATTGGTGTCCCTAGTGTCCTTCCTAGGTGTAGTTAACGCTTGGTTGTTGAGGGCTTTCAACAAGTTGTCTATCTTGTTGGTCATCTCCGTTTGTTGTTGGTTGAATTCGGTTTCAAACCTAGCTATGCGAGCTTCTTGAGATGCCATGAACTTAGACATCAACCCTTCAAGATTGTTGGTCCTACCATAGTTGTTAGAAGGATTGTTGTTGAAAGTACGGTTGGAGGGTGGACCGTTTGATTGGTAAAGATTAGGCGGATTGGAAGAATTGGCTTGATTTTGTTTCCACCTAAGGTTTGGGTGATTTTTCCAAGAGGGGTTGTATGAATCACCGTAAGGGTTTGGCTCGGGTTTGAAAGTGTACCACTTATCTCCCGCTTCGTCGGTACGCGAGGATGCGTAGTCCGCAAAAGCTGTTCCGGGGAGTTCCACACAATCACGAGTGTCATGGGGACCACTACATAATTCGCATGAAGAAGTGATTTTGTTCACTTGGCTTGAAGGCTTAGGAGCTTCGTAAGATTTCATGGGAAACTTGACTTGGTCCTCAAGTTCCATGATCCTACGGTCGGGAGTGCTAGAATTGTTCGAAGGCAAAGATATTGCCTTGACCGTTTTGTTCAAATCACAGGGATCATTCCAACTTTCGTTGTCATAGAGAACAAGATCTTCTATGAGTTCCCATGATTGTTCCGCACTTAGATCACGTAGCTTACCACCGGCCGATTGGTCAATGGCTCGCCTCGTGGATAGATCGATATGGTCAAAAAAGATTTGGACTTGGAGCCAAAGATCTGTGCCATGATGAGGGACTTTTTGAAGTAAGTCCTTGAAACGAGTCCATGCTTCATAGAGAGATTCATTTTGACGTTGTTGGAACATCAAGATGTCATTTCTAATCTTGGTAGTTCTCCCCGGTGGGAAAAATTGAGCAAGGAAACGAGTGGTGAGATCATCCCATGTGGTGATGGATCCCGCGGGTAAACGCTCAAGCCATTGACTAGTTTGATCACGTAGAGAGAATTGGAATAGGCGTAATTGGGTTGTCTCTCTAGTTGCAACATCTAGGTCTATGGAATCTACGATTTTAAGGAAGTCCTTAAGATGTTGATTTGGATCTTCGGAACGAAGTCCATGGAATTCACATCCGCTTTGCACCAACCGGATGGTGTCGAATCGCAAGGGGGTCACATTGGCTCCGGTGAGCTCAATGGTGTTTCGAAAGCCTTGGTGGCTAGGTCGGGAATACTCTCCTAAGGTTCGGGGCCTAAGAGGTTCTAGTGGTGGGTTTTGTTGTGGTGGGATGACGGGTTCAAAGATGTTCCCATCGTCCATGATGTCGGGTGGTGAAGAGTTACAAACAAAAACACAAAGAAATAAGATAGACTAAAGAGAACCTAAAAATAAAAAATAAAATCTTACTAGAAAGGAATCTAGCAAGTAGACCTAATAAAAAGAGATTCTAACCTAGACAATAACTATTTCCCCGGGCTGCGGCGCCAAAAACTTGATGTGCGTAGGGTTGCACCAAGCTTTACCTCTCGAGGGATCTCGAGAAGCTTACAACCCCCACCAGGCAGTGTACCTGATCGATGTAGTATAGTATAATGACAAGTACCGGGGGATTGATCGTTCAGCTAGGAATAGTGTCGCTAGGATTAGAAAAACCTAAATACCAGATCTAGAGATGAGGCATGATTCTTTTTGTATTTTTATATTTTTTAGAAAAGCAAGTAAAAATCTCGGGTTTGAAGGATTTGGGGCGGAATTAGTTGCTGGTCAACTAACCCAATACTAAAGATGCAATCAAAATAAAATACTAAAATGAAAATAAAACTATTTTAAACTAAAGTTGTGAGCAATATATGGGAAAAATGTGTTTACTTAGATTTCACTACTCCCTAGATATCTTTTACACGTTAATTACTTGTTATAGTTGCGTGGATGACGGATTGTATTCCTTAATACCATTCATGGGGCGGCGTACTTACTTACCCAATCCTATGAGTGCCTACTTCACTCCTATGTCGAGCCTGCAAGAAGCTCCTAACATGGGATCATTAGAATTTACTCATGCATTAAATACAACTAATAAAACCTAGTAGACATCGGTTCATGTTTCCTAAGACGTTCAAGCATGTTACCAATTGGAGATCTGCCAGTTTTCTTAAGCCTAACATTGAAATCATTCATCCAATACAACCATAAACAAGTAATCAACACATAATCAACATCTAGGTTTCATTAGATCTAAGCAAACACACGATAAATCTAGCCTAGCATGTTGAAATTAAGACAAGCACAAGATATAGACAACCAAAACATAGACATATTGATTGAATTAAGAGAAGACTTATTTCAATAGCACATGTAAGGTTTCAAGGGTTGAAAACCCTTGAAAAGCTGTAAAATTCGTATAAGGTTCGGCCCTAGGGTTTCTCCACACAAGTTCCTTCTAATGAATGAAAATTAGAAAACTATATATAGATATTAGGAGGTGACGGCGTCAAGAACAAAGGTCTGACACCGTCATCTCGCCGCCCAATAAATCCTCGGACTGCCTTGATCTACATCTTACGCCGTCATGTAGTCCCTTTTTGCAGGCCGTCACACAATTAACTCTTGACGCTCTTCTTGTGACGCCTTCATGGTTGTACTGGGTCGTCATGGTTTTTACTCTTGACGCCGTCAGGATTGCCTTCTTGAAGCCGTCACACACTGTTCCCAACATAGAAAATTAAGTCTTTGGCGTTTTCTTCACTTTTATGCTCCAAAAACGTCCGAATTGCTTCCGTTTCCAGATTTCACTCCCAAAGTACCTAAAATCACAAAAGGAACGATTTGGGGCAATATTTGATCAAATAAATTCAATTCCGGGCTTAAATGACCCTTACACTTAGGATGAACATTGTCCCCAATGTTCAAGTAAAGAATGTAAAAGTGAAAAAGTAAAAAGAATGAAATCAAATACTCCCTTGATTCGCTCGGTATGGATAATAAGGTGGCCAGGTTAGATCTTCCTCCAAGAAAATGAACAATCAAAGCTTCCCTTCCAGAAAAATAAATCATCTTCTTGTCATACATAACTGTAAATCCTGAGAAAACAGACAAGGCAACCTCGCATAAAATCGGCGACAATCTACATAAGTTACTAAATCCTAGAAAACAAAATAAGATATAATGCTTGTGGAATGAAGTTTGCAGATTTCTTGGAGATTATGAAACTAATAATTCAACAAAAACTTTAAGACTCTGTTCGAAAAACAAAACTGGTAAAATTTCCAGATTTTTACACGTGACGCCGTCAAGAGTAAACTCATGACGCCGTCAGAAGTGACCTGCAGAAATTCTTATAATAAGTTTTTGGAAAATTTCTGGAAAAACTTGGTTCTACTTCCTGAAAAATCCTGCAAAACTTCATTATGACTCGATACAAGCATTTAACTCTAACAAATACGAATATACATGCTCACTTAATATTGTGGAGAATCATGATCGGTTTGTTTCTTAAAAACATATTTGGGGTTTCCCCTTACACTTATCTTTTGCAAAAATACCTTTTGGTGAAGTTAAGACTAGGCCAAAAACAAAGTAAAGTATTTCAACTTTTTAGTTTAGAAACATGATCTGCCAACAATAAAAATAAAGCATGCATACGGAAGCAAATAACAAACAAACAAAATAAAATCACACAAAGCATGGGTTGCCTCCCAAGGAGCGCTTTTCTTTATTTACGAATCTTGTAGCTAGACTCAAGGTCATGGGTTACTACGTGACCTCATCGTTGGTTTCACCTTCTGATTGTAAATGTTCTTTGTAGAAACCAATCACCTTTTTCTCAATCGCTCCTATAATCCAATGGGCAAATTCCCTATCGACTTTATACTTTAGTCCTAAAGTCAAGCAATCTTTGTAGAAAAGACTCCTCTTTTCCCATACATAATCCATGCCCTTTTTCTTATCCTCTTCATTGATGTCCTCAAAGGCACCAACGTTATCCTTGTCAAATCGGGATATAAAGCGAAATTCTTTCATTCTATTAGGCATCCTATAAGTGATCCTATCGGTGTTACTTGTAAATCGGATTGTCCCTTCTATCTCATCATATTCTAACTTGAACTCCTCAACAAACGGTTTACCAAACACAACATTGGACAATCAACAATCAATAACATTAGCAAGATCTTCCACAATCATAAAGTCGGTGACAAAAGTGAAATTCCCAACAAAGACATGTAGACCCTTAACTCTCCCGACAAAGTTACAAACTCCACCGGGGTATTTGGAATCTCTTCTAGGTTCAAGTCTTGTTTTCACTATATCATTATAAACACTTGAGGACATGATGTTGATTGGGGATTTAAAGTCAATGTAAGCATTGTCAACGTGTCTATACCCAATCATACATGGTATCGTAGCATTCTTAGGATCGCCTCTCTTTATCTTAGGTTCGATTCTAGTAAAAGGAGATCGAGGGTCATCAATAAGATTATTATAATATGCAATCTCCTCCTTAGTGGGGTATAGATTAAAATAATCATTTAGCTTCGGATCTATTTCCCCCTCTTCTAGTTCCTCAACAACATTCACAAAATCATTAGGCCCTAGGTCCTCATTTAAATACAAGGCGGTCGCTAGGTCACTAAATGCATGGTCGAGCTCAACCTTAATCAACCTATTAAGCTCCCTAAGTTCCCTAATCTCACTCTCAATTTGTTCACGTAACACAGCCACTTCTCTAGGGGAAAGGGGTGGATTCGCGTTTTCCATAATGGTCAACGGAATAGTCAATGAATTTAATTTACTAACAAAGGCACGAAGAAAAAGATAGACTAAAGAGAACCTAAAAAAATAAAAATAAAATCTTACTAGAAAGGAATCTAGCAAGTAGACCTAATAAAAAGAGATTCTAACCTAGACAATAACTATTCTCTGGGCTGCGGCGCCAAAAACTTGATGCGTAGGGATTGCACCAGGCTTTACCTCTCTAGGGATCTTGAGAAGCTTACAACCCTCACCAGGCAGTGTACCTGATCAATGTAGTATAGTATAATGACAAGTACCGGGGGATTGATCGTTCAGCTAGGAATAGTGTCGCTAGGATTAGAAAACCTAAATACTAGATCTAGAGATGAGGGATGATTCTTTTTGTATTTTTTTATATTTTTTAGAAAGCAAATTAAAATCTCGGGTTTGAAGGATTTGGGCGGAATTAGTTGCTAGTCAACTAACCCAATACTAAAATGCAATCAAAATAAAATACTAAAATGAAAATAAAACTATATTAAACTAAAGTTGTGAGCAATATATGGGAAAAATGTGTTTACTTAGATTTCACTACTCCCTAGATATCTTTTACACGTTAATTACTTGTTATAGTTGCGTGGATAGTGGATTGTATTCCTTAATACCATTCATGGGGTGGCGTACTTACTTCCCCAATCCTATGAGTGCCTACTTCACTCCTATGTCGAGCCTGCAAGAAGCTCCTAACATGGGATCATTAGAATTTACTCATGCATTAAATACAACCAATAAAACCTAGTACACATCGGTTCATGTTTCCTAAGATGTTCAAGCATGTTACACAATGGAGATCTGCCAGTTTTCTTAAGCCTAACATTGAAATTATTCATCCAATACAACCATAAACAAGTAATCAACATCTAGGTTTCATTAGATCTAACCAAACACAAGATAAATCTAGCCTAGCATGTTGAAATCAAGACAAGCACAAGATATAGACAACCAACACATAGACATATTGATTGAATTAAGAGAAGACTTATCTCAATAGCACATGTAAGGATTCAAGGGTTGAAAACCCTTGAAAAGCTGTAAAATTCGTAAAAGGTTCGGCCCTAGGGTTTCTCCACACCAGTTCCTCTTAATGAATGAAAATTAGAAAACTATATATATATTTTAGGAGGTGACGGCATCAAGAACAAATGTCTGACGCCGTCATCTCGCCGCCCAATAATTCCTCGGACTGCCTTGATCTACATCTGACGCCGTCATGTAGTCCCCTTTTGCAGGCCGTCACACAATTAATTCTTGACGCTCTACTTGTGACGCCTTCAGGTTTCTTCTGGGTCGTCATGGTTTTTACTCTTGAAGCCGTCAGGATTGTCTTCTTGACGCCGTCATACACTGTTCCCAGCATGGAAAATTAAGTCTTTGGCGTTTTCTTCACTTTTATGCTCCAAAAACGTCCGAATTGCTTCCTTTTCCAGATTTCACTCCCAAAGTACCTAAAATCACAAAAAGGAACGATTTAGGGCAATATTTGATCAAATAAATTCAATTCCGGGCTTAAATGACCCCCTAAAAATGGTTCATTTTTCGCCTCATCAATTAGCCAAAACCTAACAACATAACAATCAATAATCATAAACAAGGGTTTATATAAAACCCACCATAACTTACCCATCTTCCTTTCTAAATCATCATATGATCATACCTTGATCATATGATGATTTCCCACTTTAATCACAAACTATAACTTTAACATAATAAAGATGGGGAGTACTTACTTAATTGATTATTGCTAGAACTTAAACCTAGCATAAGACCTTAATCTTCTCCATTCTTGGACCATCAAGACCCATCCTTTTCCCTCTCTTTCTCTCTTGCTGACACCACATACACACACATACTTCTTATCCAAAATGAACCTTATAGAAGTCCAGATAATTCTCTAGACATTTGATAGTTGGAAGTTTGCCTAAATGGCAACTTTAGTCCCTTAGGTCCTGTAACCATTCATCCTTAGTACTAGAACAAGTTGGTTCTAGTGCTAGTTTGAGGTTTTGGCAAGAATAGTCCTTGCAGACTAGAACAAGTTGGTTCTAGTACTAGAACAAGTTGGTTCCTAGTACCAGTTTGTGATTCTGTCAACTTAGGGCCCTCAAGTTCTTATCCCTCTAACTTATAACACATAGTACTTCTAAAACCACATTATAAAATACTATGACTATCGGGTTTGACCACATCACGACATTTGTTGACTAACCAACCATGTAAGGCTCTTAGTCCATTACATCTTGGGTGGGGTCCAAGTACCCGGGAAACGGGTCTAACAATTCTATCCCCCTTATTTAGATTTCGTCCTCGAAATCTTTCGTCTATTACTATCCAAAACTAAATCTCAACATAACAAATTATTATTCTCATGCTAACTAAGCCATTACCTTGCAATGATCTAGATGATCTTGCAAAGTCTAAACTTGCTATATTTAATCATAATTCATATTATACTATAGGCAACACTTCTCATCACAAGCTCATCTAAAATGTCCCACAATTGACGACTAGTCATATGGAAAATTAACTATTTTGACTTTATATAAGTCAAATTCACACTATCATCACTTCATTCACAAATGCACTACATGACCTTACGTCATATACCGGTCAAAATTACACTTTACACAATATCAACACTTATCTACTGCCAAAAATCGGTAACTTATCTCGCAATATATACATAGTACCATATAAACGGCACTTCCAAAAATCCACCCATCATCTTATCAACTTAATGCAAAAAATTCATTCTAGGCGTCTATCTTAAGGTTCATATACAACCTTAACGCAGCTACAAGATTTTATATCTAATCTCTTCTTATAACGTCTAACTTGTTTTAGTTTTCACTTTCTCATATCTCTACCCGTATTCATGTCATAGCGGCTACACATAAGCCCGCTCATTTATAACTCTTTACTTACATAAAAAGGCGTCCCAATCTATGCAAGTAAGGAATTATAAACTTATGGTTAGGCTATTTACAATTTCTTTATTTAAATGAAGAAGCGTCCCAATCCATTTAAATAAAGAGATTATAAATCCTCCTACTCATGTACTTCCGACACAACAATTATACTTACTTTACTTTCCTTCTTTTCTAGCCTTGGATCCAATCTCACTAACTATTCATCCATGTCATAAAGACAAGCTAGCTATCCCGAAGGATACCATAATATCTATGCCCTTGCGGCAAGCTGGGCCACCCCGAAGGATGCCATAACTATCATCCATGCCATAAGGCAAGCTGTACAACCATGCCATGAAAGGCAAGCTAAGCTATCCCAAAGGATACTTTCATACATGCCAAGAATATAGGCAAACCATGCCGGCGAAGGAAAGCTAACAATCATGCCATGAAAGGCAAGCTAACAACCATGCCATGAAAGGCAAGCTAACAACCATGCCATGAAGGCAAGCTAGGCCATCTCAAAGGATGCCAAAATACATGCCGCGGAGGCAAGCTAACAACCATGCCATCAAAGGCAAGCTAGGCCATCTCGAAGGATGCCAAAAACACATGCCATAAAGGCAAGCTGGGCTATCCCGAAGGATACCAAAACTAGAGAATTGGATCCAAGCTATATCTAACTTATCATCTTTACTCACTTTATCTTTCATGTACTTTTATCATTAAGTACACGTTATCACTTCAACACTTCTCATTGCCTTGAGCAATTTCAACATTTGCTACCACGTTTACTTTCATCTAGACAAGTTTCTATATCACACTTGTCAAATTATGTTTGCATTCTCACAATGCTATTTATCATTTATCCGTCAACCCCAAGTTGACTCATACATTCACTACGTGGCATCTCTATTTTAGACAAGTTTTATATGATGCTTGTCCATCTACAGTTTACACATTCTCTATGTGTCCTTACCACACACTTTTACTATTATCCGTCAACCCTTGTTGACCATGTTCACAACTCATACTATCACTTCATTTAGTCTACTCAACTTTACTCATATAAGCCTTACATATGCTTATTGTATAACATTTCCATTAATCTCATCACATACTATCCAATATATAAACATGATTATACTCATGTTTTACGATTCTTCTAGCGCACTTCATATCACTTATGAATTCTAGCGCAATCTATGTCTCATTCATCACTTCTACTCATCACGCTTAACCATTTACTTACTAACACATTTTACTTATCATGTTTTACATATAACATGATCTCTTCTCATCTTAACCATATATTTTAACTTTTCTTATTTTAATTAAGCGTGTAAGACTTATGCTTCAAGCATCTACTCATTATTACATCTAATCGTTCATGTCTCACGAAATATGCATTCCAATGCATCTATCTCAACTCATACACTTTTGTGAATCGTGCTCTCAAGCACATCACATAAAACTTAGACATATAATAAACTACTACCATAGACTTAACGTCACATAAACAATAACACTTAACACTTATCTAACAAGTGTTAAAACATTAATAATCATAATCAAATCATAGAGTCTATGGCTCATACATCACATTGAACAATCAAACTATGTCTAAGCATCAACATTCTAACTAGCCGCAAGCACTAGTCTACCTTATAACTAAGGCATCATAAAGCCTTACTCCACTTACTAGCCCATCTCCAATACCGTTTAGCATTAATACTCGCATTCTATTACCATACTATCACATAATCACATCATAATCACCGGCACCAACCGAGGTCCACGGTTAACTAATCATTTAAGCATTTCAAGTCCTCCACGAACTTACATCTCATACACATCAACACTATATCATACATCCATCACTTATCATCTATAAGTTCAACTAGCATAAAACATAATCCGTCTCATACTTAACAATTACTTTTCCGCATTACTCAAACTTATGGCCATCGCAATCTACGAGTGGTTTAAGACTAGGCAACCTATAGTGGAAACCTAATTCACTTAAACCGAAGCTCTGATACCAATTTGTAACACCCCGTGCCCGCTTAGACAAAAACTTAAAACTTTTCGTGCGGAAATGCTTGACTTTAACGGATATCCTGTTACTCTTTTGACCATTTAAAAAAATCCATACACCTTCAGACCAAGAGACTATTTTTAAATGAAAACAGACTCAATTTCCTTCAAAACGACGGGTGGCACGACCTCTAACGACCCACGGATTAAAAGATATGATTTTTCTAACATGGCCCATTTTCTGGACTACTTGCTGTCCCGAACACCCCCTTTATCTACATATTCCTTTTGATACACTTTTGACCCATTTTCCGGAAAAACGACTTTTATAACATGACATTATACCAAAACTTCCAAAAATCATTAGGATAATATAAACATCAGTTATATGCATAAACTTGGTCATAATGATCCGCAAAAATGTGCTTTACAAAGTAACGGGTGGAAACACCTATTTTGACCCATTTGCTTACTACACTTAACCATATCACCTTTAACCATAAAATTAACACTTTAACCGTAAACCAAACACTCATTTAACATTAAAAACCATGACAACTTTGATCCATGACCATTGACCCGTTCACATCCCAAAATGGGTACAATTAGACGTTATGAGTAAACACATGAACTATACTATAACTTGTCCATTGACCACCAATTTATACACTTGACACTTGACCATACTTTACATAACATTAATGACTCACGGGGGTACAAACATGACACTTGAGCTCGGTATCCTACCTAGCTCCTACTTTCTTACCATTCCTTCTACTTCACATGTCCAACCTTAGTTCTTATCCAACCCATAGCTTCACCCATGAGTAACCTACAAAACATTGTCAACTAAACAATAAGCTTTCGCTTAGTAAGTAACTAGATTAACACATGATTAACATGTTAGTCCACATATATGCTACAAAAATACTTCAACCAATAAACACATAAACATCACAACATACCTTAGCCTTTCCCTACTCATAATCTATCACTTGAGTTGGCTAACTAGGCAAACCACCTATCAAGGCCACACTCACTAAATCAAAGCTAACAACCATGCCGTAAAGGCAAGCTAACAACCATGCCATGAAAGCAAGCTAGGCCATCCCGAAGGATGCCAAATACATGCCATAAAAGGCAAGCTGGGCTATCCCGAAGGATACCAAAACTAACACATCGGGTCCATACTTATAGTCACATAATATGTAAACAATCATCTTAAACACATATCAATCAAGTTACTTACCTTGCTCATCCAAGCTAAGCTACAAATCAATAACACCATCAACATCAACATCACTATTCATCATCATCATCCTTCATAATTAGCCAAAACCTAACAACATAACAATCAATAATCATAAATAAGGGTTTATATAAAACCCACCATAACTTACCCATCTTCCTTTCTAAATCATCATATGATCATACCTTGATCATATGATGATTTCCCACTTTAATCACAAACTATAACTTTAACATAATCAAGATGGGGAGTACTTACTTAATTGATTATTGCTAGAACTTAACCCTAGCATAAGACCTTAATATTCTCCATTCTTGGACCATCAAGACCCATCCTTTTCCCTCTCTTTCTCTCTTGCCGACACCACATACACACACATACTTCTTATCCAAAATGAACCTTATAGAAGTCCAGAGAATTCTCTAGACATTTGATAGTTGGAAGTTTGCCTAAATGGCAACTTTAGTCCCTTAGGTCCTGTAACCATTCATCCTTAGTACTAGAACAAGTTGGTTCTAGTGCTAGTTTGAGGTTTTGGCAAGAATAGTCCCTGCAGACTAGAACAAGTTGGTTCTAGTACTAGAACAAGTTGGTTCTAGTACCAGTTTGGGATTCTGTCAACTTATGTCCCTCAAGTTCTTATCCCTCTAACTTATAACACATAGTACTTCTAAAACTACATTACGAAATACTATGACTATCGGGTTTGACCACATCACGACATTTGTTGACTAACCAACCACGTAAGACTCTTAGTCCATTACATCTAGGGTGGGGTCCAAGTACCCGGGAAACGGGTCTAACAGATAAATCACCAGGCACTTTTGTATATTGTAAGGTTTTGGTAAAGAGGGAATGAAAAGAAAATGCATGTAATATAGGGAGGGAAACGTATGCTAAGTAGGGAAAACAAATAAAGACCGTATATTATTTTTAAAGGAATGTTGTGTGAAGGAGGGAAGAATTAGACAAATGAGATCTTCTTATTAAATAGATATATACACATGTTATTGTTCTTATCTTGTTGTATTTCAAATAAAGAAAATGTGACAAATGGGAGGGGTGGTCGAATTTATGGACTTAGATTAGAATGTGATTTGTAACTAATTTATTAAGTTAAATATCTTGGGTTATAACTCATAATGTATTAATGTCATATATCACATAGTTTTGGATTGTTATTAGTAATTATATAACTTGGGTAAAATTGCAAATTAGACGTAAAATTGTGACTTCAAAATTTAGGGTTTTACAACCCTGTTTGCTGATATCAGAGTACTTGGTACATGAGATTAATCTGTTGAAGATCTCATACGGGGCTTGTTTCATGTATGCCCTGAATTTATATTGGTTAGCCAATTTTTCTCAGTATTCACAATGAAAAATGAGGAAATTATGTTCACTTCAACTGATGGCCTTGTTCCTTAGTCTAAAACTGACATTACCTAAATTTGCTTAAGTCAGTTGCCTTTATTTGGTCTTTGTTAGATACTAAAGGTCTTATTTAAGTAGTTTAGCTAGTGTGAGTATAGACCATAAAGTAGGTTTCCAGTTGAGAAGGGTAAGTCTCGTCTATATAAACTGATGGTCGTGAGCAGGTTGAAGGGAACCGGTCCTGATCATGAGTGATGGAGTTGGAACTTGAAACTGAACTGCACTGTACCAATTGGTCTGGTCTATGAATCTTGACTTGTGGTCTAGTATTTGAACCGTAGCTATGGTCTGTTTTATGAACCGATTCCCATTGAAGTATCTCTCGTCTGGTCTGTGAACTGTATCTTTTCTTGAAATATCTATAGTCTGGTCTATAGACTACCACGACTAACTAGCAAAAAACTGAATGTACTTAGGAGCTGAACCATGAGTTTGTTTTGTACTTGCATTGTTTACAATTCAGGGCCGGATTTGAGCATGTGCAGAGTGCCCAACCACACAGGGCCTTCGTATTTTCGAGGGCCCCCAAGTTTTTTGATGCAGGGTTAAATTTAGTCTGGGTTTTGGTGTAAATATGATGACTACGATGAATTTTTGGTAGATTGTTGTGAAAAATCTACTAGCTTCAAGTTTCAAACGATTTTCTTAAACATGGAAACCAGGCAATATATGAGGAAGATGATGACTTTTTGTCATTTTCACATGGCACCCTCAAGTTTATAGAATTTACCCTATTGTCTTGTCTTTTAGTTTAAATTTCAAATGGGTCCAAACAGGTTTACCAACTTGACAGTTTCACACCAAGTTTGATATTTTATGTTAAGAATGGATCCACTTTGTATATGAAGTTATAGAATCTTTATAAATTTTCAATAAAAATATTTCAACAGTGATCAATCGTGACATGTTATACTTTTCTAAATTTTTCTTATACTTATAACACTTTTTTTAGTATTTCCATTTTGTGTATTTTTTTTTTTATTTTTTATTATTATTATTTTTTTTAGTTTCTAAGCGATCTAAGTCGTAGTTGTCGCACAGGGCCCCCAAAATCCACGGGCCAGCCCTGGGTTACATAGAAGGTGATTGACATTTGACATGTATTATTCTTTGGTAGGTGATGAGTGTATAAATACTCATCATTTTTATCGTATCTGAACTGCCAAAACATCCAAAAACACTCAGAAATGCATCAAAATACATAAATTATTCCAGGAATTGTGTTTTATATGTTTTAGATGCAAAATGTTTAAAAACAAATGAAAAATGAACAAAGTTTGCATAATTGGCAGTTTCAGTCCCTCAAGTTTCATAAATTAACAAAACTAGTCCCTGGAGGTTTAAAATGAAAGAAAAGTCAACCCAAGTCCTTTGGAATTCAAAATTTGTCAAAATAAGTCCTTGGGTGAAAAGTTTGAGAAAATTACACTTTTGGTCCCCGAACTTTCAAAAATGGCAAAAATAGTCCCTGGGTTTTAAAAATGGGAAAAATAATTTTCATAACCCTTGTACTATTCACACAGGGCAAGTTTGGCCCTTATATTAGTTTTGAGAACTTGGCAGGAATGGTCCTCAATCTTTCATGAAATTACAAAAATGGTCCTTGTGTATTACTAACCAAACGGATCCCTTTGCATCTAAGATACCCAAAATAAAACTACAACCCAACACCACCCCTAGCCCATACCACCATTCTCTGGCCCAACCAAAAAACTAGCCCAATCCCTCCACCAAATATAACACCCCCATTTTTTTTATTCTCCCAGGGTCAAACACCATAAGTCAAACCACTCATCTCCCTTATCCCTCCACTTGCAGCCTGCCATATCCCCTGCAAACACTCCATCTCCACCCCCTCCATCATCACCCCTACACCTTATCCCTCCTACTCACCTCAAAACAACAACTAAACAACCAAATTCCCCCCTCTGCCAGTTATCAGGACCAACTTGTTATTTCCATTTTTCCCGCCCAAATACAAACCAAAGGCTCAGATCAATTATTGTTAGGTCACCATTTAGTAAACACAAGTATAATGATAAGAGAAATGAGATGAGAACGAGAGTGGGATGATTATGAGAAATTTGAGAAAGTGAAATGCAAGAGTTTCCTTAATGTTTTCAAATAACCAACCCAATATTACAAAGACCTAAGCCATCTATATATAGGGAAGGAGCTAGGGCAACATTCCCTCTCCTCCCATTCTAGAAAATGTATGGGCCATAAAGCCCATGGATCACTTAGCTTAAGTCTAGTAAACATGTAACATTACATAAGTGTAAGAAATAAAATAACTAAAGCAACCTATTATTACAAATGACCGAGACTTCATAAAATAGTAAAACTATGGTTCCAACAATCTCCCCCTAAGGGTCGGTCATCATGGTTGCTTGACGTCTTTGTCGTAATCTTTGACTTTCATAGCTTCAGACGTCTTAAGAAATGGATAGAATAATGATGGATATACTCTGCTCTTTGTCTTTGTTCTTTGATGATGTTGTAGTGATTATGTTATGAAGTAATCTGCCATTCGTCACTCCTGCGTCTGTGGTGGTTGTCCGCCATTCCAACATGCTCATACATCTTTGAGTTCTGACTTATACATGCACGTAGTCCCTTTCTTTCACATAAGATCTTTGGTCTTTAAACTTTGTAGATTCTTCTTTTTGGCGTAGAATCTTACTTTGAACTTTGTGTTGCTTTGATCTTTGACGGAGCTTTTGATGACTGCAAGATGCATGTATGAGCATGTGGAATCTGTCGCCATGGAGATGATGTAACCCTGCATGTAAACAGTTAGCAATAAATCACCGGTACTTACGGATAAGGAATTAGAGCTCGTCAACAGCATAGTGTGAAGACTCCTTCTAATCCTTATCCAGGCCGTTCCCATATCAGATACTCCCGAAGGAGCTTACGAGACCTACTAGGTAGCTCAATGACTGGGTGAGTCGCTGGGGATCACTCCACGACTGTAGACAGTAATGGAACCACCGCAAACACTAAGCGTAACCCTTGTGGGGTTACCGAAGTGACCTGCTGTCAGGGCTGTTGGATGTTGACCCTGGCAGGATTTCCGTTCAATCATTGAGAAATACTTACGTAATCCTCTCATAAACGTTCTCGGCAGATTGCTAAGATCTGCGAAGGACTCGATAGTTTACAACTGATGCCCATTGATGTAGAACACCAGTCGTAGAAATACTAAGTGTTCCTAAGAGATCTTTGATGTATCTCAAGGCTCTAGACTCTATAAGTGCACACCTAGGTTTCCTATGCGGAGACTGGGGAGGTGTCTCCTGCTTCAATATCAACCGTCTCTAAGAGATAGGTCGATAGGTTATGCGGGTTCCCCGTGAGAATGAAACAAATCCTTTTAAGAGAACTTGAGTGGTTAAGAAGGTTTAGTGCATTGCGTCACTGGGTCCATGACGACTTTGTCTTCAATACCGGTGTTGTCTTTTGCAACAACCAATAGCATACGTATTGAACCCGGTGTCTGCCCTAAGGTTGAACATATGGAGGGCTATTTCTTTTCACCCTTTACTTTGCTTTTATTTTTAATTCTTCAACTCCTTCTTTCCCTTTCATTCTTTTCTCCTTTTTTCGTATCATACCTAAGGACTTCTAATTCTAACTATGGGAGATGTCCTTGGGTAGATCCCTCCGGCTCTGGCGGATCATAGGACGGATATTCCTATCTTAATCACCTTATAACTCCGACAGTAGCCAAGAAACCTTTGATTGAAAATCTCTCAGAGTGTTTGTGATAATCAAATATTTTGGTTAACACTTTGAGAGTTTTGTGTACACTTTTGAAGGGCTCCCCCTGCACATGTGCTCATAAGTATTTAATAAATTTGCACATGCGGGAGGAGCAAGCACTTTTGAATTGATCCACTTTCCGTGAACAAGACCGATTCGAGACACGCTTACATCACTAGTTAAACTAGCTTGAAATTATTACCCGGCCTGATCAAGTCCACAGAAAGTTTCTCGAGATGGTACTTTTCTACTAAGACATATCCTTTTCGAGACACGCTTACGTGGCTAGTTAAAGAGATACATTGTCAGCTTTTAGGTGACAACTAGCTCTAGTAACTAACTTGATGTTATTACCCGTCGAGGATAAGTCCTTTCGATGTTACTAACTTGTATTATCTCGTCAATTCCTGGGTTAATACTGAGTCTAGCTCGCACATGATACAACTTAAAGCTTTGACTTCGTATATTTTAATCACCTTTACATTTTCTCCCCCTCAAAAATAGCATATAAAATGATGTTTTTGACAAAATTTTAGATTAAAATATGCCTTTTGAGTCGTACGGGGAGATTCACAAAGAACTTTTGATGTTGAGCAAAGTGTATTGTTTTGACAAGTGCTCCCCCTCAACAAGTGATTAGGTCTTATTGAGGTGAAATACTTGTCCTTTTGAGCAGAATTATGAAAAATCATAAATGTTTGATTAATTCTACTCAAAAGTAAGAAGCCTTCGCTCCTTATGTTTAGGATTGAGGCACTGAAGCGTACCTCAGGGTCCTGTAATTACAAGCACGGGTTGTACACTGTTATGTGTGCACAAACCATATGGAAAAATGATTCAATCAATGAAACAATTGATAATGAAAAAAATATGACCAAATGTACCAAGTTATTCTTCGTCTGGAAGTGGAGCATTGAAGTTAGTGAACTTTGGTTCTGGTCTTTCGAAGTTTCTGACAGGAAACGATGGTCTGGCACCGATGTAGCTTTCCAGTCGTCTGATCTGTTCCCGTCGAAATAACCGTTCTTCAATCTTTAAGACAAAGTTACGAACTTGTCTTCTGGAGCTGGATTTCCATCTAGGTTGTTCCCCCTTAGCTATCTTACGTCTATCATCATTCAACCTTTTGACAAGTCCATCACGAACAAACGTGAGTGTAACATCACAGAATTTATGTACCTCATCGAACCTCATGAAGCTTTGTAGCTTTTTGCTGTTGATGTAGGTGAAACCAAACGGTTCTTGGATGAGAGTAAACTGTGGTGTTTCATAGAGACCATCAAATTAGAACTGTGGCTTTGTCAAATTGATCTTCTGTTGGTAACTTTCCACTCCAAGTTGAAGATCTTCCACTCTTTCTTGAACAATCAGTCGTCGGATGTAAAGAAGTAGCGATGCCATGAAGTTGTACTGAACGTCTCTATCGAATCCGCGCATTCTACTCTGAACCTTTTCAAGATACATATCTTCTATGTCATTGAGATAAAGGTTGGGAAAGTCTGCTTCGGAGAACTTGTACTTCTTTTCATCTTGTCGTTTAACAACAATTTCACGCATGAATAAGTAGTTAAACCGTTTCGACTGCTGAATTTCCAAGATAGCGATGATCTTTGATTTC
This sequence comes from Artemisia argyi, assembly GCA_030686995.1. Lineage (NCBI taxonomy): Eukaryota > Viridiplantae > Streptophyta > Magnoliopsida > Asterales > Asteraceae > Artemisia > Artemisia argyi. The sequence goes on along the minus strand of CM060678.1, from coordinate 193,219,481 downwards.
TGCTTCACATTTTCCAATGATGTCTCTCCTAATCTGCTTGTATAACCGAGACGACGACGATCAGGCCAATGTTGAATTCCGTGTAGAGCATCTCTGTCGTAAGCTACGATGGAGTTGCTGAAAATACGGGTAGTTTCTTCAATGGCTGGAATTTCGTATCTAGCGGCTGGTACTGAGATTGTGAGTGAGGAAGCATAGTTCTTCTTGGATATCTCTTGAGTGAGCTGGATGTTACGAAGATCTTTGTTGAAGAAGAAGTTGTACGGTATCTTCAGTTTGTCAGGAAATCCTTTCAACGGTAATGGTTTGGTCCAGTCGGTGAAGTAAGGTTTTTCATGATTCTTGGAACTTAGATCGATATTCACTTCAGGATTTAACCAGTCAAAGTCGGCAGACATTGCACTAGCTATATTCTGCATGTGATATTCGTATTCGACTTTGTTTCCAGATCTTTTCTTGAGAAATTCTTGTGCATCCCTATTGATTCTCCTAAGCTCCGCCTTTGTGAGTTTGTTGATGTGAAGATCCTTCATAATGACTTGGGTGAACTGAAGAGTGTTACCAGGAAGAGGTTCTTCTTCTTCCAGAGGAGGTTGAGCTTGGACCATTTCTGTCAGCCAATCATTCTGAGGATTGTCATCATTGTCGAGCCATGAATGACGTGTTTTCTTCTTGGATTTCTTAGACTTGGATGTAGCATCTTTGTCTTTGGCTTTGGACGGTGATGATGGACCAGCATGAGAATCATGAGTTGGTGGAGCACGGTAATCGGTGTCAAGTTGATCTTGGAAGTCATCAGTTTGTTCCATGAACATTTCTTCATCTTCGGTTTGACCTTCACCAGTAGCTGATGGTTGTTGTTGAGTTCCAGGAGGAGTGGTGTCCTTTTGTGGCTGTAGAGAGAATGAGGGACCTGTTCCAGACTTAGGTTTCTTGCCTTTGGAGTTTGGGTCAGGATCGTCATCTTTTCTAGTCCGTTTACGGGTTCCAGCAGCATCTTTGCATGACTCCTTTGATATGTAAGCCGCCATAGCCTCATGAAGTGCTTTTTCTTCAGCAGTTTGTGTGGTTTTGGAGGCAACATTGTCGAAGATTTTGGCAAGCATTTCGTTGAAGGACAGTTCAGGGACAGGTGGAGTCACAGTAGAAGATTTAGCGGTGTGAAGCGTGAATGGTGTAGTAGACAACATTTTCTTCGTAACACTCCTGATTCTGTGATCCAAGTTGTCATTGATTGGTTTGAGAAGGTCTGCAATGGTAGGAGTGATCATCTCAACCAGATTTTCAGTGAGAAAATCATGTGTTGCGGTTCTGATAAAGCCTTCGTAATCAGATTTCAAGAACTTGTCGATCAGCTGCGTAGAATCCTGGAATTCCTCAACTTGTTTGGTAAGATTGGTAACCATGTTGGTGAGTTTGTTCACTTGCTCCTGAAGATCAACTTGTTGTTTTGGTTCATTGATCGAATGCTGTTTAGATGCGGTTTCAGAAGGTGTGGGTGATGAGTGCTCTGGTGATGATTCGGACGAAGATTCATTGTGAGAGTCTGAAGAAGATGCGGGAGGAGTCGGATCCTTTGGTGGAGAGTCTTGTGGAGGTGGAGGTTGAGCTGAGGAAGTCTGCTGAGAGGATGACTTAAGAAACATGTTGGTGTCGAACGCGTTCTTTTCTTCGTTTTCCTTTCTACGACGTTCTTCTGCTTCCTCTGCTTCTCGAGCAAGAAACTCTGGAGTAATAAGATATTCATGTTCCTGATCCGTAGCTAAGTTCTCTTGACCGCCAACATTCTCCTCTAAAGTAGCAGTCTCTGTCATGTGGACATCTTCAGCCTTGTCAGTATCCTTAACGTTGTCATCAGGTTGTGGAGCTGATTCTGACGTTGTTGGAGGAACCATACTGCTTGTAGCCCCTACATGTTCTGACTGATCAATAGGTGGTGGTGTTGGAGGGTGTGATAAAAGTCGGCTTTCAAGTCTTGCTTTCCTCTGTTCTTTCCTAAGCCGCTTTTCTTCATCTCTAGTGTCGACAACTATACTTTTGAGTTTGCGTTTATCGATCAATGGTTCAACGATTGGTTCGTCTTTATCATCATTCGGCTCATTGATAGTGACTCCTTTTCTTCTCCTTGTCTCTTCTTCATAAGTTTCAAGACTTTGTTGTACGGCAATCTCTGTTGCAGGAAATCCTTCATCAGGTGCTCTGTATCTCAGTTCATAGTCTGGTTCTTCTTCATCAGATTCAGTATCAAACTCGGACTCGGTGTCAGAAGGTGGAGGAGTAGGTTCATCCCGAATAAAGTACTCAGGAGTTGCCTTCTTCTTAGGTTTGGTAGCAGGTTTAGGTTTGGATGTAGGTTTAGGTGTGGTAGTAGTCTTGGGTTTTGCCTTTGTAGCAGACTTAGATCTTGTATGAGGTGATCCAGTGGTGCTCGTGGTACTCCCAGACTTTACACTTCCTTTGCTACGAGTCTTTATTGTTGCTTCTTCCAGTTCCCCTTTGTAAGCCAGATCATACAACTTGAAGTTAGCCCTTTTCTTAATGTTGTCATTCAGAAGGTATTCGGGAATCCTCATTCCTTTGATCTTGGTAGAGGAAGTGGTCGATTTGATGAATAAGGTGGTGAAGTCGTCCTCGAAGAGGTGCTTCGGCTCATTAGGATCAGCCATCCTCTTGATGAATTCTGGAGAACTTTTACAGAGATGTTCAATGATAAGCTTGATGAATCTTGTGAATGGTATCATAGTCTTCACACGGTCGGTCTGAATACTGTAGACGATATCATTCATGATAGGAACTGCAAAGTCAATCGGTGTCAGAGTCACCATTCCCCAAAATGTTTGCAGGTGTTCGAGCCTTGGATGTTCATGACCACTTTTCCTTCCAGATATAGATCTAACAACCAACAAACAGAATGTTCTCCAAGGCTGAGGGATATACTTGACATTGAATTTGGAAAGCTTGATTAGAGGTTCATCATCATCAACCTCATATCCTAATTCAATGAAGAAGTCAAGAAGTTCCAGGTCAGGTAGTATCGGAGCAAATTCGTTGTCAGTTTGTGGCATGAGAAGGGCTGTTCGAAGAACGTCATGATCTACAGAGTAATCTTGGCCTTCTAAGGTAACAGTGAAAGACTCATTATCCAAGTTGGCCTGAGCAGTAAGCCAGAACTGATGAAGATAGAACAGTGGAACTGAAGTAGAGCAGGTGAGAAGTGGTTTGCATGGATGTGCCAGTAGGATATCTTTCACAATCTTGCATGATTTCTCTGTGATATTCAACTTGTTGAAATCAACTCGGGGGTTGTTGTTGCCAAGCGTGACATGGTAGTTCTCGGGAGTGATGTCATCCAAGGTGAGTAATGGAAGAGGTTGTTCTGCGGCGTTCTCAGTGTGTTCAGCCATGTTTATCTGAAAAGTATCACCATAAACCAAACATCCAAATTTGTTATGAGTTAGCACAGTTTAGAGTTTGGATACAGATATCTACTTGAAACAATTAAGCACAAATGCGTCATATAGTAATGAGTCAAATAATGCATATGGCAAATAAGCATAACATGACATGCACAGTTCACAACTACATCACATTACACAACAATAATGAATCACACCAATGAAACTTTATTGAGAAAGTGACTTTCTCGAAAAATTCCACATAACTGCCATTTATCGAGATTTCTTACTTTTCGGAAAAAAATTGATGTTATCGAAAAAAAATGCTTTTAACAACTTATCGAGAAACTGGTGAACCATTATCGAGAAAGTGTCATCTTCGAGAAAAATTGACTTTTATCGAGAAAAGTTGTCGAGATCTTTCCTATATAAGTTTTTGCGATAAAACATTAAGTTATCGAGAAACCATATAAAATTAATTTCGATAAACCTATATTTCGAGAAATTGAAGATTTCGAAAAAATGGAGTTCAAAGAAAGATTTCGACAAATGAAAATTTATCGAGAAAGTGATTTCTCGAAAAATTTCCTCAGAATATCGAGAAATTTTATTTTATCGAGAAACCATAGTTTGCGATAAAACTTTCGAGAATCTGATGATTTCGAAAGTTTTTAGCTCAAAGAAGGATTTCGACAAAACAAATTTCGAAACAAACTGAGTAGACCAACTTTATCGAGAACTTGAGTTTCTCGATAATTTTTGAAAGATTTCGATAAAACACAGATTTCTCGAAAACATTCTTATACAAGAATATAATCGAATGATCATGAGATTACACCTACGTATTCTTCACAAATCACGTTTCCACTGATATTGGCCTGTCACCAAGGTAGATTAAACATTTTAAGCACAGTTACAAAGATTTCGATAATACTCAAGAAAATATTTTTCGAGAACTTGATTAATTCGAAGCAACAGATTAAAACAACGTCTAGCATATCACAATTATAACTAAGGATGCATAACAAGGCACCTAGCACAATGGACAACCCTTTGAGACACGTATGTCTCGATAATTTTCCGAACGAAACAAGTAAGTTCATCGAGAAACATGTAAAAACAGTGAGAAACATCCAAGCTAGATTGATTATGTACATAAGAGACCAAATAAGCAAATCCCACCAATAACATCAAACAAATAATCACAGAAGCTTAAATACCCACTTCGACCCATTCTTTTGAAATCGAAAACAAAGCAAACATGATTGAGTGAGATAATAAACGATGAGAAAGTATTAGAAACAAGTAAAGTGACTAAACCCCATCAAGAATTAATCATCACAACAGGTTACTCGCATTTTCGAAATCCTAACCCTAGTTCTCGACATCATGAATACAAGAGATCTAACCATTGAAAAACTAATTAACCAAGATCCTATGTTTGAAATGCCCTAGTGATTACATAGGAACTTACAATTTGATGATCAAGGTTGTGGTTAGCTCGAATGATTTTGAACCGTGGGTTTAAGAAAAGGGTTTTAGGGGTTTAGTGGTTTTGAAATAGTGGGGTTTAAGGTTTGTACGGTTTGTTTTATTTATTTTGAAAAAAGTTTGATTTTAGTCACTTTTAGTCCTTATACTTATATAAGTAACAAGTTAGTGTCCTAAAGTTTCTTGCAAACCATAAGTACCATTAAGATATGCCTAACTTATGAAGATTAAGTAACAAATGAGACAAAGAGACGTAAAAGAAATCGTCCACACATTCTGAAGAACCGTAAAATACGAGAAACATGCAAGTATACCAATTAAAATTGGTAAAAGATTTAAGCGTGACTCCCCCTCAACACTTGTAAAGTATGAACAAGGTGTTGAATGGAAGCGGTATACTTGCATTTTTTTTTTTTAAGTAAAATATGGAAAATCTTTTTGTGTTTTGATTAGTTTATAGGAAAGAAAGAAAAAACAAACTATTATACAAAAGATAGTTGTGATGTTTGACGATCAGTGGTATTTTAAAAACTTTTCCAGATCCTCTGGTGTCAAACATCTCATACCAATCTGGTGAACTAAACTAGCAAACCTGGATGGTGCCAGAGATTTGGTAAGTAAGTCTGCCAATTGGTACTCAGTTCCAACAAAATAAAGTTCAACTGTACCCCTTTCCACATGCTCTTTGATGAAATGATATCGGAGATCGATGTGTTTGGATTTGCAATGATGCACCGTGTTGCAGGAGATAGCAATTGCACTCTTTGAATCACAGTAGATAGGAATCTTGTTGAATAGGTAGCCATAATCTTTAAGTTGTGATCTCATCCAAATGACTTGAGCGCAACAAGCAGACATGGCTACGTATTCAGATTCTGTAGACGACAGTGAAGTGCAGTCCTGCTTCTTAGATTGCCATGACACAAGTTTGTCTCCGAGAAACTGTAATCCACCAGATGTACTTTTGCGTGTGTCTAAACATCCTGCATGATCAGCATCTGAAAAAGCAATTAGTTCAAAACCAGAATCCTTCGGATACCAGATTCCCAAGTTAATGGTTCCCTTAATGTATCGAAGGATTCTTTTGACCTCACTGAGGTGTTTTTCAGTTGGTCTGGACTGATAGCGAGAGCACATGTAGACAGCAAATACTATATCAGGTCTGCTAGATGTGAGATACATGAGGGACCCAATCATACTTCGGTATTTGGTAGGGTCAACAGGAGTCCCATGTAAATCAGCATCTAGTTTTGTGGTATAGCCCATTGGTGTATTAAAAGTATCACAAGACATCATTCCATGTTTCTTAAGAATTTCGAGAGCATATTTGGACTGATTTATAAAAATACCACGGGGTGATTGATGAACTTGTAATCCTAGAAAGAACGTAAGTTCACCCATCATGGACATTTCAAAATTATCTTTCATTAATTTTGCAAAATCATTAGAGTAACTTCGTTTTGTTGAGGCAAAAATGATGTCATCGACATATATTTGAACAACAAGTAAGTCCTCCCCGTAGGTTTTTGTAAACAATGTTGGATCCACCGATCCTTTAAAAAATTTATTGGCCAGTAAGAAAGTGGACAGTTTGTCATACCACGCTCGTGGGGCTTGCTTGAGTCCGTAGAGAGCCTTTTTGAGTCGGTAGACGTGATTAGGACACTCAGGATCAACGAAGCCTTCAGGTTGGCTGACATAAACTTCTTCACGGAGTTCTCCATTCAGAAACGCAGTTTTCACATCCATTTGGTAAACCACCATATTCCTATGAGCAGCATAAGCCAAAAAGATCCGAACAGCTTCATGTCGTGCCACTGGAGCAAAGGATTCAGCAAAGTCTAGACCTTCAAGTTGAGAGTATCCTTTCGCTACCAGACGTGATTTGTTGCGGATGACTGTCCCTTCTGCATCAAGCTTATTCTTCCAGATCCATTTTAATCCGATGACAAAGACTCCGTCAGGTCTTTCAACTAATTCCCAGACTTCTAATCTTATGAATTGCTGAAATTCCTCTTGCATAGATTCAATCCAGTTATCATAAGTCATTGCATCTTTAATGTTCTTGGGTTCTTCATGACAAACTGTGAGTGCGTAGATGCAAGTTTCTCCATCTGTGTGAAGTCGTTGTCTTGTCATGACAGGTGCATCTGGATGGCCAATAATATGAACTAGTGGATGGTCTCGAGTCCATTTATGTGTTGAAGGGTGTAGTTGATACGTATCTCGCATGTTGGCAGGATCCAAGTTGCGTGTTGACGACTCAGCTATATCAGGAACTGTAGTAGCTGGTGCAAACGGATTAATGAACGCATCAGGATCATGCTCTGCGGATTGTGGAACTGATTGTGGTGTTGGATCTTCAGCTGGATGGCAGGGAGTAGAACCAGTTTGTTCTGCTGTTGATGGTGATTCAATTGAAGGACCGTCTCTTTCAACACTTGTAGAAGTTTGTTGAGGTGAGTCTGGTACTGGAATGTGATCAGGTTGAGCAGCGGAATTAGGTGAGACCTCAGTAGGACGGTATTCAATTGTGTCATCAAATAGTGGAGCAAACAAGGTTTCTAATTCTTTGCGGTTAAGTGGTAAAGGTTCAGCTGAAGATGCCGGAGAGTTGAGACGGTTGAATTCGGGTCCTAAGCTGTGTTGCTCAGAAGCCATTTGGGTGAGTTCATCGAAATTAGCGTGAATGGTTTCTTGAATTTCTCTTGTACGACGATTCCATATCCGAAAACCTTTGGAATTTTCACAATATCCAACGAACACTCCGATGTCAGCCTTAGCTTTGAGTTTACCTAAATCATCACGATCATTTTTCGGATAGCAAAGTGCTCCAAATACATGAAAGTAATCGATGTTCGGTTTCCTTTTGTGAACAATTTGATATGGTGTTTTGCGATGGCGTTTTGTGATCATGCAACGGTTTTGAGTATAACATGCGGTTGAAACAGCTTCTGCCCATAAGTAATCTGGTAATTGAGCATTAATCAACATAGTTCTAGCAGCTTCCACTAACGTCCTGTTGCGTCTTTCAACCACACCATTCTGTTCTGGGCTTCTAGGTATAGACGTTTGATGTTCAATTCCCACTTTCTCATAGTAAGACCGAAGTGTCTGATTCTTGAATTCAGTTCCATTGTCAGTTCTGACGATTCGTACCGTGTTACGTAACTGAACTTGAATTTTGGTGAGAAAGGTGATGATCATCGAAGGAGCTTGATCTTTACTTCGTAGAAAATAAACCCAAGTCCATCTGGAGAAGTCATCCACAATTACTAGTATGTAGCGTTTACCGTTGATACTTTGAACACGCATCGGTCCACACAAATCCATATGAAGCAGTTGTAAAACATGATTCGTACTTTGCTCAGGTTTTGAAGGAAAATGAGCTCGAGTACTTTTTCCTTGTTCACAGGCTGGACATAAGTGATCTTTGGTAAAACGGAATCTTGGAAATCCATCGACAAGTTTATAACGAGCAAGGTCAGTCATGGTTCTGAAATTCAAGTGCGAAAGACGTTTGTGCCATAACCAAGATTTAGTCGATTCAGCTTTGGAGAGAAGACATATCGGAGATGTTGCAATCATATCTGACATTGAGATTGTATAAAGATTGGAGCCGCGTGAGCCAGACATTAGATCGTTTCCTTGTAAGTCACGAACAAAGCAAGTTTTCTCACGAAATGCAACTTCTAGATCCCCATCACAGAATTGACCAACAGAGAAAAGGTTGTGTCCAAGGCCTTCCACGTAGTAAACACGACTAATTTCAATGTTACCGCTGATGTAGTCACCATATCCCATTATTAGAGCGTAATGATCATTCCCGAATCTGACAGTTCCTATAAACTTTGAGACAAAGTTGTGTAGCAGTTTGAGATTGCCTGTCATATGTCGGGTGCATCCGCTATCAACAATCCAGAGAACAATCTGTACCACCTGCATCACCAGAAGAAGACACGGGTGGAACAGAAGTAAGGGTGGAACCCAAAGATAATGCGGGTTCCTGTTGGTTAGTAACACATATATTCAACAATTTAGGAATCCATTTAAAGTCTGGTTTGTGTTGTAACCAACGTTGCCAATTCCAACTAGTTTTTGCTTTCTTAATGTTAAATGCACTAGTAGTTGGCTCAGTCCTAGATTTGTTCTCGGCACCTATGGGGGTAACTGGGACATCATTAGAAACCGTAGAAGACGGCTTTCCTAAGTTAGACTTAGAGGCATTAGTGGGCCTAAAAGGAATGCGTGTCCTACGTTTCTTATGACGATTGAGAAGAGAATTAGCTAAACATTTTGTATGATCACCAGATGATACGCTTTTACGACAAAACACACAAGATGCATTAATATTCAAAACATTCAAAGGTTCATCATTTGTTACATTTAGATTTTGATTACAATTTGCCAGATTAGAATCTAAATCTGATGCAACATGAGTCTTATTCAAGTTCCTAAGTTGATCTTCTACTTCTTGAGCTTCTAGTTGTCCTTTCTTACGTTGCAAGATCCTATTCTTCTTTTTACTTTTACGCTTGGGTCTGCTAACGCTAGTAGTGGAGACTAGTCCTGTAGAAGTGGAGTTATCAACATTAGTGTTTTGAACAATATTTCCTTTATCAGTTTTGTTTATTTGATACATTCCTGGTGCTATCACCGTGGTGTCAACCATTTTTCCTTTTTGAAGTAGCTTAACTTTCTCTTTTAAATCAATGATGATGTGATTTTTGTCCTGAATTTCAGACTCAAGTAAACCATTGCAATATTTGATGTCGTCGCGGTTTTGTTGCCATTCGGCGTTTTCAATTTTTAAATCCGCAATTTCTTTCTCGTATTGAAAACATCGACCTTTTAAAGACTCGTTGTTTTTGCAAATCTGACAAGAGTTTGAAACATTTTGACTTTGAAACTTCAATTCCTTTTTAAGACTTTGAGCTTGACACCATTCAAGCCTTTGTTTGAGTTGAGAAATTTCTTTTGAAAACTGTTTTGTCACATCATCATTCTTTTTCATCAGATTTTCATTCTCATTTTTAAGTGTCTCTAATTCCACATTCAACAAATTGTTATCAACACAGAGATCATCTACAAGCATAGAAGTACCAGATTTATAGAGATCATTCATGATAACAGACAAAATATCAGCACAGAGAACTTGTTCCAAGAGTCGATCAGCATCATTTTTGAAAACTTTAGTTTGTAGCTTTTGGACCAAAATCTCATTTTCAGCAGTATCAAAAACGTTTATCATATTTTTGACCTCCTTTTGAAGTTCCTGATCCCAACGTGTAGCACATAGACGGAGGTGTTGAACAATTGGTTTCATTTGTTTTTGAAAAATATCTCTCTTTTCTCGCTCGTAAGCGGATTGAAAAGTTTCAATTTTTATTTCTGAATTGCGTTCAATTGTTTCCTCCAAAATATCGATGTCTTCCATAAAGGTTTTGAAATAATTTAAGACACGACATTTTGGTAAACGTGTAAGTTCACCGGATGATGGTAAAGGACCATTTATTTGTGCTACAGGTGGGACAGGAGCCGCATTGTGAGATGAAACATATGACTCTTCGATAAACCATGATTTCTCAGGTAATTCCTTTTGAGTGACAAAAGATTTTGAAAGTGGAGGAGCTTTTGAATAGTCATATGGTGTCCAATATTGAACTTGACTCATTTTAGATCGACTCTCGTCTTCAAGTTCTTCTTCCTCCTCAGTATCAAAAACAACAGCACGCACAACCGTATTATCAAGAAAATAATCCATACTGTAAATTTTTGGAATTTCTTTGAATGCCGTGTGTAGAAACATTGAATTGTAATCACCAAGTGCATAACCGCAATTGGGTTTCGGTTTTAAAGTAAATTTCTGAATTGTTGTGACAGAGTTCCCGTGTTTGTAAACAATGTGACGAAATTCTTTGAGTTGTTTTTCAAGATCAACAATATCACCGAGTAAGTTGTCTATGTACTTCCTTTTCCGTATTTTATGTTCATGAAAATCTTTTTGACAACTTGACAATTTTGTTTCTGTTTTTGAAAGTTCAGTTTGAAGACATTCAACTTGTTTTTTCAATTCACCCTTCTCACTTTCAAGTTTCGAAATCAACTTTCCGTGTGACTCAATTAAATCTTGTATTTTGCGTTGAAGATCTTGTTCTTTGTTATAAGAATCTTGAAAAGCTTTTTCAAAACTTTTAGTGTGTTTTATCTTTTCTTCTTGATTTGAAAGCTGAATTTTATAACACTCAATGTCTCTTGCAAATGACGCATTTTGTTCTTTTAAAACTTTGTTTTTCTCGTTGCATTTGATTATTTGCAATTGTTGAGCATCCAGTTGTTTAGATAACAATATGAGGTCAGGGTCTGGATCAAATGATGGTTCATGTTGTTCTAAATTATCATGTTTATCATTCTCAATTGGATCATCAAATGAAACAACTGTGTCATCATCAAATATGACAACTGTGCTTATTTGTTCATCTTTTTGAGAGGATGAAGATGATATAGATGGAACAATTTGCGCCATATCTGATTCATAAGCAGATGGTGAGACGATTTCATTAATAAAGCATTCATTGAGGTCATGTACCTGAGACAAGCCGTCAGTGTCATACACTGGACCTGAATCATTGAGCTTAAGTTCCTGCATGTTGGCCATAAGCATCACAGCTGCATTAGCTTCCAGATCTTCCATGTCATCATCATTGTGTACATTTGCCATGAAGTTGTTGTCCTGTTCAGGGAAATGTCCATCTTTTTCATCTTGAAGAGCCATGAGTAATGCCTGCTTGTGAAACTTACTTCCCCGAGTTCTCGGTTTGGGACATGCTGTAGCTATATGACCTTGTTCATTGCAATTGTAGCACCAAACTGCATTCCCTGAGCTGGAGTTCCTTGTAGCAACTGAGTCAGACCTTTGTTGAGGAGATGCTGAGTTGTTTCTGAACCCAGTATTGTTACTAAACCTTTGACCATTCCCATAATTTCCTGAAGAGCTTCCTGAACCAGATCGACCATAGCTACGATTCTGAATTTCCACTCTTCCATCACTAACAACAGCTTGATTTCTTGTGTTTGAAGATGAACGTTGACGGTTGTTTGTTTTGTTGGAGAATTTGCTGAATGCACGAGCAATAAGAGCAAGTCCCTGATTCAACGTGTTAAAGTCATCATCGTCATCATCATTGGAGTAGGAGTAGTACACAGCATCATTGTTGTGTGATGGAACAAGTAGGGTAGAAGAATCTTGTGGAGATGAATCATAAGGGACCATTTGGTTCGAGGTGGAAGATTGTGGATAACTGAAGTAGTTCTGCTCTTGAACATATGCATGATTTGACATTGGTGGTGGAGCATAGGGAGATTGAGCTACGAGAGCCAAAGAATTTGGTGTTGATGTTGGTGTGTATCCGCCTCGTAGAGCTCTATCTTTTTCCACTTCAGGTTCATGGTGTTTCAGAAAATCATACAACAACCCATATGGAGCATCATGAAGATTCTTCGTTTGACGAACAAATGTCACATATTTATGCCAATCAGGGCCAAGACTACCCACAAATTTAGAGTTCACAGCGATCCTTGGTACAGTGATTTTGTGACGTTCCAGATCATTAACCACATTTGTGAAACGATGATAGTAGGATTCAAGTGACTCTCCAGGTTCAATTGTGATGTCAGTGTATTCCATGTAAAGCTTGGATTCCATGTCATCTTTGTTCAATTGAGTGCCTTCCATGAGGAGATGAACGTGTTCCCACATTGCTTTGGCTGTTTTCTGAGCATCGACACTGCGATAGATCGGATTGGGTATACCTTGAAGTATATAAGCCATTGCATACTGATCAGCTTCACGATGTAGTTTCTGTTCTTCAGTGAGTGCAGTTTCTGGAAGGGGTCTATCACCAGGAGGACGTGGAGGATCAGCATTAGGATCACCAGCTTCAAATCTTGTTGGCCACTCAAATGGTCCTTCAAGTATCACTTGCTTTAAGAAGTGCCCATGAGGTTTCTTAAGTTCAAGAAAGCGTAAGAATCGACTTGACCATTGCACATAGTTACCAGGTGTTAGCATTGGAGGTGTCTCAAGTGATCCTGCCTCATGTCGGGATTGTTGAGTTGTAATAACTTCACACATTCTGTCAAACCAGTGAGGTTGTTTGGAGGAAAACTGAGTGTTTTGTAGTGGCACTTGATATGGTAGTTGTTGAGGAATGAGCTGTTGTTGCATCATTAGGTAATGTTGTTGTGGATTGTATTTAGGAGGTTGTTGATTCATCTGGTGCGGAAGGTAATGTTGTTGCTGATACTGCTGAGGTTGTTGTTGCTGAGGTGTTTGTTGTTGAACATGAGGAAAGTAGTGATTCGGTGGCTGAGACATCTTAGAACACTTGTGTAGAAATGGATCTTGTGGAAAGTGTAGAATAAACCAATTATCGAGAAAATAAGCCCAACTTCAAATGAGATTTCGATAATAAGTTTTCGAAACTTGGCAGATTTTCGAGAAACTTGGCAGATTATCGAGAAAAGTTTTATCGAGAAAATAAGCCCAAATAAGATTTCGATAACTAAGCAAGTTTATCGAAAAATAAGATTTCGATAACTAAAGAATTATCTCGATAACTTTTCGAAAAAATGAAAGATTTCTCGAAAAGTCACAAAGATTGCGAAACTTAGTTCTCGAAATTATACAATTTCGAAAACTTTCCCAAAAGTCGAAGTACTTAACTTTCTTATACAAGAAAGAAAATACCGAGTCCACACAAACGAAGTCGAGGTAGTGCACTTTGAGAGGATCTCGAAATAGGCAAGTACTAGGTTCTCGATAACTTGTAGAATTTTGTTTTTCAAAGAAAGCAATCCTAAAACTCGTTTTTATTTCAAGATTCTTGTACTTTTGTGTATAAAATGAGTAGATCTTAAAGAAAGTAGACAACTTTAAGAAAAAATTTCAAATTTTTAAAATTTTCGATAAAAGTACAAAGAAGCAAAAAATTCGAATTTTAATGTAAAAGTTTGGAACTTTATGGTTTGTTTTGATTTTAAACACAAGTTTGTAAGCAAAGATGTGAGAAAAACCAAGAAAAAAAACAAAAGTTTAAAATTTCACAAGAAATTCGATAAAAAAAACGAATTTATAAGAAAGAAATCAATGAAAACAAGAACTACACCTTCCTCTAGCGAATGATACCACTTGTTAGGTCACCATTTAGTAAACACAAGTATAATGATAAGAGAAATGAGATGAGAACGAGAGTGGGATGATTATGAGAAATTTGAGAAAGTGAAATGCAAGAGTTTCCTTAATGTTTTCAAATAACCAACCCAATATTACAAAGACCTAAGCCATCTATATATAGGGAAGGAGCTAGGGCAACATTCCCTCTCCTCCCATTCTAGAAAACGTATGGGCCATAAAGCCCATGGATCACTTAGCTTAAGTCTAGTAAACATGTAACATTACATAAGTGTAAGAAATAAAATAACTAAAGCAACCTATTATTACAAATGACCGAGACTTCATAAAATAGTAAAACTATGGTTCCAACAATTATGCTTATCCAACGGACCAGGAGAGAAGTGGGAACACTCCAAAGTGCCTTTTTGAAGTATAAATGAAGAAGAATGGAAGCTGAGAAGGGAGTTAGTTTTTTTAGTTAATTAGTAGTAGAATTTAGTAGTAAAAATAATGTAATCTTTTTAATTGTAATTTTCTCTCAGTAGGTTTATTTTTCAATTGTAACTCAGAATTCTCAGGCAAATTTAAGTTTTATTCAGTTTCAAAGAAATTCAAATTTCCACTCAATTTTTAAATTCTTGCATTTTGTGTTGTTTACTGTCATTTGTGATTACATTTGATTCCAGTAGCTATTATAAGATGTTTAACAACATTTGGAAACCTTGAATCAAGAAAAATTCACAAAAAGAAAAAATAAAATAAAATACAAGGAAAATAAAATAAAAATAGAAATGGTGGTTTCCAATGTTGTTGCAGAAAAGAAGTAGTGGAGATTGGTTTAGAAACCTCAGGGAGGTGTTAGGTTTAGTGAAAGTTCCATGTTTCTTGGTTTTGATCTCACAAAATTCCATTGTAAGCTTCCTTGTCAATTTCAAAGCAATTACTGTTCCTTTGCTTATTACATGCTTAATTGTACTTCTTTTATGCTTATTAGGAATATTAGAATTAGATTAGTGTTTAAAATAGTGTAGTAGCTCACTAGGAATCATTGTGCTAAAAATCTAATCTTAACTGCCAATTCAGCTTATCATAGTATCTTAGGTGTTTGAGTTTCTAGCTTATGTTTTCATGCTTATTGGAGTATTTTTAACCATAATTAGTTATTGGGAACCAGCTTCATGGTCTCAATCACCCATATGTTTTGAAAACCAAAAACAGTCAAAGGTTAAGAGGGTGTTTGGCATAAGTCAGTTAACTAGGTATTTGGCTTCATGCTTGAGTTCTTTTTGCATAAGCAGCTTCCATTAGGTTAGTATAGGGTAGGTCTAGCACCAAATTTAGTTCTTCAATATAGAAAGTCAAAAATCACAAAGAAACCCCCCCTAACAGTCCACTGTTGGGAGATTTAGACCCACAACCCACCATTTCATTACATAAGTTGATGTTGTAGCCTGTTAGAGTGTATTTACAGCTTAAGATAGCTTATCAAATCAGTAGGTGCCTTTAGAAATCCAAAAAAGTCAAACTTGGGTGTTCTTGAGAAAAGTCAAAATTGCATAAACTATAAAATGGATTGATTTTCTAGGAACTTTCATTGCTTCATTATTGGTCCTGAGTGCTAGCCCTTTTGGAATCAAGAAGTCTCCCAGCTTGTGTACATTGCAGTATTTTTGTTGTAATTTTGAGAATTTTGTGGTGGACCCCACAAGGCTCCAAACAGGCCACCTCAGTGACCTGTTGCCCTGCATCAGCAGCACCACCACCCAGAGCCACCACTTCTGTGGGACCCACATGAGACATAAGTGGGCCCCAGTGGTTGAACTTTGGTTCTATGGACTCACAAGCTAGCTGTCTAGCTTTCCCAAGCAAGCTTATGACCTTAAGCTCAGTGGACCCCACCTGAATCAGCTTATCCTTTGTGTCCCATTTTAGTGTTTGTTTTGAGTTTTGAATTGCTTATTTTGACGCTTATTGGCTTATCTGTGTTCAAATCTTGATCACTTAGCCTCATTTTCAGTTAAGTAGCTAGTTTCCACCAATTTATACCTCTGTGGCCCCACAGAGGCTCAATTCCACCAAAAGTCAACTGTAGTCAACTGTTTTGCATTTTTATGGCCATTTGGCTTATTTTTGATTTCTGAAAAAGTTTTTTTTACAAAAGTTGCTTATTTTTAAGTATTAAAAAGTTTTCCAAAAGAAAAACCAGAAAAAAAATCAATTTTAAATTAAATGATAGCTTCTATTTAATATTATTTATATTTTCATTTTCATTTTTAGTTTTTTATTAAGTAATTTACATTTTTATATTTTTTTAATTTTATTTTATATTAAAGTATTTTTGGTAATTTTTTTAGATTTTTATATTGTCATTTAGTATTTATTAGAATTAAATATATTTTTAGTAATAATTAATTAATAATTAAGTTTAAATAGCAAAATTAGTTTTTATAAAGTAAACCCTAGTTTTTATATTTTTTCCTAGCTTTTATAAGTTATAATATAATTTTAGGAATTTTTCTAGGATTTTTACTGTTCATTTTCTATTTTTTATAATTTAAATAGTTTAATTAGCAATTAATTAATATTTAATATAATAATTAGTAAAATATTGTAAAAACTTGTAAAACAAACTTTTTATAATTTTTTAGGATTCCTGTGATGGTTAATTAGATTTGTAAAATTTTTCTTAATTTTCTAAGTTAGTTTGTTATTTTTAATAATTTAAATTAATTAAGTTAGTTAAGTAATCTTTAAATTAGTAATTAATTAATATTAAATAATTAAATAGTGTAAAAATTATTTTAATTTTCTAAAAATTTTCTTTTATCATTAGGATTGTAAAAAGTTAATTTTCATAGTCATAAGTATTTTATTTCCTTAAAACTCGCGTTTTATCTCGTACGTTAACGTAAATTTAAATTAAACGTACGCGTTTTAGGTTTTATTAACGTTTCTGGTTTTTCTACTTTTACAGTCTTGTTCAAATAGCTTATTTAAGCTATTCCCTTGTAGATTCCTTAGTTAAATCAATCACAAACCCCTTTCCATCCAAATTCACCCGATCACAAACCCGTTTTTATACCATCCACACCTCGTCGGGACATAACGACCCGGGGAAACACTGTATTCCACGGAAGCATTGGTCTAAGCTGTTTGACCTTATTGACCATTACTTGGTTGATAATTTATGACTGTTTACCATCAATCAGTAGGGCGGGTCACATGTAGGCCGGTTTGTTATATTACATTCTTTTTTCCGAAATAGTTTCGCAAAGTTTTAATACATCTTTCTATAAGTAGGTGTTTGGTTCGTAAAATTTAAATCATAGGTTTAAAAATTATGTGAGTTTTTGTATTTTGTAGGGTTAAAAAATGAGGATTTTAAAGGAACTTGCCTAGTGTTGTTAAAGGGGTGCTTGGTTGGGGGTAATGGGGGGTGGGGAATGGGAAAGGTAATGATTAAACATGCTTGGTTATGACTAGAGAATGCAATCATTGTTTAGTATTGAGTAATGGGGCATTACCCAGTAAAGTGGGAGGTATGGTAATGATTACCCCCGCCACCTACAGCAACCACCACCACCAGCAGCAGCAACAACCACCATCAGCCACCACCACCACCACCACCACTAGCAGCCACCACCATCACCACCAGCTACCACTACCACCACCACCAGCAATAGCAGCCACCACCACCACCACCACCAGCTACCACCACCTTGGAGGTTAATGTGATTTTCTTAAACCAAGCACCATCAAAGATAATGATAATCTCTATTCCATTCTTTTGCATTCCCTTTGTCTTTCCCTTTCACATTCCCCATTTTGAACCATGCGCACCCTAAGCCTTTTTTGGGTCCACGAGCATGTACTATTAACATAATGAAAGGATTGGCGAAGTGTTTTATATATAAAAAATTTGAGTGAATTTGGGGTTTTATAAATTTATAAATAAATTGGGGATAAAGGTTGTTGCAAAAAAGAGTGCAAATTGCGTGTGTGTTGTGACTGTATGATCGGTTGAATGGGTTGGAGAAGATGGTAAAAACAGAGGGAGGATATGAAAGAGTTTTAGTTTTGCTGGGTAAGGTACAAATGGGTGGAATTGCGATAATTGAAGAAAAGGATGGTAAAATAGTCATTTCACACGGCACTTAACGGGATTTTATAACGAGCATTAATAAAAAAACTTTTTTTTTTGCATGAACAGTACCCCTAAGAGGGCATGATTTGCAAATCGAAATTTGCTGGGGTACACTTTTTGCAAAAATTCTCATATGAGTACACTTTTTGCAATTTTGCCAAACCACATAGACATTTTTTCCAGTTTACTCTAGTTTTTTATTATCTATACTACATATAAAGCATGAATGACTATCTCTCCAAAATTTTAAGACTTGCAAGAAATTAAGTATGGTTTACAACACTTTAATGCACCCAATTTTCAGAATTACAACAAAGTAAGCATATTGTACAACAAAATAAAGCGTAGTGTCATTTTAAGACCAAAGTTCTATCAAACAACATTAATGTTATTAAAAACACCCATTCACAAAAAATTACAATCATTTAAGCACAATTTACAATAGCTGCAACCAATTTTCAGATTTACAACAAAATAAGCATAGTGTGCAACAAAATAAGCATGATGTAATTTTCAGACTTATTTTCAAAATTACAACATTAATGCTATTAAAGTGGTCAATGTTATTAATGACTACTACTTACAAGAAAAGAAACATAGTGTACAACACTTTAATGCAAATAATTTTCAGACATATAAGACAAAAAGCATAGTGTACAACAAAACACCACATTAATAATGCAAATAATTTTCAGACATAACAAATAACAAGCATTGTACAACAAAACACCACATTAATAATGTTATTTAATGTAGTCAATTATTTAACTAGTTAATAAGTACAATTAATACATTTATTAAAACACCTCTTACATAAAAAATACAAATTATCAAACATATTGTACAACCACATTAAACACAATTTATGCATTAAAATTCACTACTACAAATAATAAAGTACATTATACAAATATTCAAGCCCGAGCTGGTAACGTACCAAATGGGTTTGAGCCCGAACCGGCGCGGACCAAACGGGCTCGAGCCTGAACAGGCACGGGCCAACGGGTTCGAGCCCAAATGGGCACGAGCTATACGAAATTCTTGATATCCGTAAATTTATTGTAAAAAAAACATAATAAACTAAAATACATTATTCATCAAAAAATTTTATTTCAGGATACCCGCCGCTACAACACGCGGATACCCTGCTAGTTAAATATAATCATTTAAAAAGTTTAATTATATTGTTAGTTGCTTCTTATATATATTTTTTATATTTATCTTCTAATTGTGTAGTATATAAACAAAATGAATTTATAAATTTATAAATTAAAAAATAATAATTCAATTATTACATAATAAAAAAATATTTTTTTTTCTGAAATATGAAAGTCAACACTTTTGGTTTTGTTTTTTTAAATAAAAGTTTTTTTTGCTTTATATTAGTTTTCTAATGTTACTTATATTGACGTTTAGTTAAATCATAAATAGAAGTTGCATCGTGAATAAGGCTTCCAAGTACCAAGCCTTAGCTAAAAGATATTTTTATAGGAGTGATTGAAGTAACTCTGTTAACTTGCTTATTACAGTATATAATAACACACTTGCCACTCGAAGCAAAAATTAATTGTGCCACACACACTTATAAAAATCAGGATCCGCCACGGATAGAACACCCACAACATCATTAGAACACCAACACCAAAACCTTAGTTTTGAATCCAACGACCCTAGAACAACAAGTCATTTTATCAACTAACAACTTCTATTTTGCTTGTTCTAAATGATTTAGGAGATTGGAATTTTATAAACACTTTAACAACATCTATTTTGCTTGTTCTATCTGTTTGACATTTCACTTGTTCAACTTTGTTTCTTCCACACATTGAACTTTCTCCTAATAAAAGTTAGTTGTTCATACAAACCAAAAAACAAAAACACAAAGCAAACAAGTATTATATTTGTTCCATGAATAAATGAAGGTTGAAAAACGTAATTATCCACTCAATCAAGGTACGTTTGGCTTTGCATGCAATGTTAAGTTTGGGACCCAAAAGGCAGAAAAATTGATGATGGCCATATGTCGATTGCTATAAACAAAAAATCATATCAAGTTGATTAGTTTTTACATGCATAATTTCTTGGTCAAACATGTACCCATCCATACCAGCCTTCCTTTTAGACCCTACAGATTGTTCAATAAGGCGACTTTGTTTGAAAATAGGATGTTATAAGTCGCATTGGAATATAATTTTTAATTTAAACACCCTTTATTCTTTGATAGCTTGACCTTAAAGTTTGTCGGTTTCGGGACATCGATGTCCCACTAGTGTATTTGCAATTTTTTTTTTATTTTTTTATTATTATTATTATTTTTTTTTAAGAACGGCTGAATTAGTACTTAGTGTCATTAGTACAAATATAGTTTCAGTGGCGGAACCAGGATATTAAGATGTGAAGGGCAATTTTAAATTTTTTTTTTTTATTTTTTTTATTTTTTTTTTAATAGAAACAAAATGTGGGAAAAAAAATAGATCGAAATGATAAATCGAGTATTGTTACTTGGAGATGAATGATTTATAAAGTTTGAGAATGTTGAATGTTGAATTTTAGTATATAGGTAAAGGCAATTTGAATTTTGGTTGGGAGACATTTTTGAAAAAAAATCAATATATATATATATATATATATATATATATATATATATATATATATATATATATATATATATATATATATATATATATATATGGGCTTTATTTTTAAAACCCTGTTAAGTGCGGGAACTGCAAGAAAACTCCAATTTTGCATTAGAAAACATGCATGTTCATATAAAACATGTATGTTTTCTTACATACACCTTAATACAAATACATGCGTAGCATACATGTTTATATAAAATCATTTTGCATTGATATGTTGCACTTAACAGGGTTTTATATGAACATGTATGTTACGCAGGTATGTGTATTAAGGTGTATGTAAGAAAACATACATATTTTATATGAACATGCAACATGTATGTTTTCTAATGCAAAATTAGAGTTCTCGCAGTTCCCGCACTTAACATGGTTCTGAAAATAAAGATACTCTCTCTCTCTCTCTCTCTCTCTCTATATATATATATATATATATATATATATATATATATATATATATATATATATATATATATATATATAGAGAGAGAGAGAGAGAGAGAGAGAGAGGGGATTAGGCGCGGATTTTTTTAATTCGTGCGGATGTGCGGATAGATCTGGGCCGCCCATCCAGATCTGATATTGACTTTTTGTAAAAAAGTCAAGATCTCACGCAACGATCATGGTACCAATTGACCATTAAAATGATTATTTAAATTTTTTTCTTTTGAGCGATCATTAGTATTGTTGTCTTCTTTATGTTTTTTTATTTCTTCAGATTTTTCCGACCACTTTTTTTATTTGTGATTATTAGTGCTACCGTGATATTAAGGATAGTATGAGTGTTACCGTAATATTAAGGATATTTTACTTAAAAAAAAGTTACTTTGATATTAGTAAAAAAACTTAATATCACTGTTTTTTTTAATACGATATTAAGAAAACTTACGGAGATACAAAAAAATATACGGTGATATTAGTAAAAAACGTAATATCATCATTTATAAAAAAAAGTGATATTGGTAAAAAAAAATGATATTAAGATCTAATCTTGACTTTTTTGCAAAAGTCAAGATCAAGTCTAATAAGTTACCTGATTTAACATAAATATAAAAGTTATTCAAAAAGATCACAGCGCGGACCATGAAAGATTATACTCTATAACTGTTTCAGTAAAGAGCAAAATGTCGGGTGGGGTAACAGGTCAGAATAGGTTTGGGTTGAAATGGGTTGTTTTTCCTTTATGAATCAAAACGGGTCAATTCGGTTGGATTGACCATGACTACCGAAAGTTTGCTATTACAATAATAATGATCTTTTGCAATATAACAGTTTAGGAGTCCGTAAGAGTAAAAGTTACATTTTTATACAATAAAATATAACTAATATTTTTAAGAGTAAAAGTCCACCAATTCATAAGTAAAATGGGATAAAAATTCCAAACTTCAAGCTTTTAATTATGTAAGCTCAACTTTACTCAGTTTCCCACAAATAGAAAAGTAATATATAAGTACTATTGCTACACTATAACAGATTGTGTGTTTGTATGTACATCAAAAGGTCTAGAACTGAACCTAAAATTTAGTTCTAAATGAATGACATTGATAAATATGGACAAGTGAAACTGTACTATGATTAACTAGCTAATACAATTTATATATTTCTTAGCAAAAATGATTGAAAACTGTCCTTTTTTATGTAGAGTAATTGTGTTAATCAATTCTAGCATATTTTTTCAAATGTGTCACGTGTATTTCCTTCTTCGGCCTCTCAACATTGTCTGAAATCTACCTATGACATATTGTAGACCCATAATCATCTAGGATCAGAGACTATGTCTCAGGTTCAGGGTCTTGTTTCATCAGAGACACACATCAGGTAGTCTCTCGGGTTCTTTCTTATCAGTCCCTGATTTTCAGGGTATCTGATTCAAACCCAATTCTCACAACACTTAGCCGCTTCTATTGCCTCAATAGATAAGCACCACACCACATTAGTGTTCTTTGAACACTAATATAACCTGTTAGCCACTTTTGTCTTCATGACTCCCTAACTCTTATCAGAAGCGTGATATCCTCTGAGTAGTGATTCAAATACAACTTAGATGCACAACCCGATTATTAAGGGATCCTGATAAGTATCACCACTCATAATATATATTCTCAGATGACTTTTTAGGATTTTAACTTAACAACTTTTTTGCATTGAGATCAAATATCATCTGCAAAACAGGCACAGTTGATTATAATATTGGTATTTATTACTAAGTGAACCGTAGCCTAAACCAATTTCCGTAACTTCCTTTACTTACATTTGCCGTGACATCCCAAAGATATGACCCACTTGACCAATACTTAAAAACAACAGGTTTCGACCCATAACCATATTGACCCATAACCATAAAGAGTTACTCGACTACAACAGAAAATGAATATAGAAGCTTAGGGTGTGCATCATTTTATATCAATATAAAGCTGTGAACGACTCGTAAAAAGTAAATGGTGATTATCCATTATAAAATGAAATTATGTCGAAAGGAGCTATATTTGCATAAAAGGAACATTATGTCGAAGCCGAAATTCATTTGATTTGAATAGGTCTTGTCAATATTTTCTTAATTCTCACAATAGTGTACTCACTCATAATTATACTCCCTTGGGTAACGGGTAAAAAAAGGGTGAATATTTTACATACTTGACCATTAACACGTCTATCCATTTCACTTATTTGTTACAATTACAGTTACAAAAGCTTTATCATTCATATTCAATGTTCTTCTGTAATTTGGATAGATATACCATTGTTACTGCAATAACATATAGCTTAACAAATATAACACTTTTCAAGGCCACTTGTATAACATGGTTTATTTACATAAAGATTCACCCTCTAATTCTCAATAAAAAGTTATGATATTAAGCCTCATATCCCCATGCTATCGTGAATATCCACAATCCCAAAGAATAACAACTGATCCAAGAACATAATATCCCACCACAATATGGACAAAAAAACCAAACCGTCCCATCCATTAGGAAATTAGCAAAAGCATACTACAACATACTACATTTGCACTATAAGAAACAAAAAATAAATGCTCACCAAGTTTTTATGTATCACCAAAAAATTTACTCGTCACAGGCTCATTCTCTTGATCAAATTAGTTACTCAGCTCGTAGCTTTTCCACCCTCCGGTATCGATATTTATCCTATAAATAAATAAAAAATTATAATCAATATGAAAACTAATATATAAAACTCTAATCATGGATGCTAAATATGATTACAACAATGGCTCATGTTGTAGCATCCAAATATTACATATTGTATCATACCAATATAGTCATAGCTTCCTTACAACTGCAGCTATGGTCACTGTTATTACTTTTCTTACTGAGACAAGGATGTCCTCCGTTAATACCTGCAATAAGCATAAGCTCCTTGAGTCATTAAACGTGTGTTCTTTTTTTCAGTTGATTTTATTGTGCAAAACGTCTTCAAAATAAAAGCAAAGATTTATGTAGCTTTCACTAAATTGGGTCATCAACGAACCTCCTGTTCTAGAATTTGCTCCAGCGACTGCAAGAGCAACTAACTTCCTTAGACCATCAGCTACTTCACTGCTCAAGGTTTGAGTTATCGATGACGCTGAGTTGATTGCATCCTTGAAACATCATAGCATTATTGAGAATATGGGAAATGTGTAACAAAAATATAATAAAATAACTGTAAGAAGAGATGATAGTATTGGAAGAAATGGTAAAACTTCCTTACCCTCAAAGCAACCTCCAAAGGAGAATGTGTCGAATATACTTGCTACTGCAATCCCTTCTGAAATGTAGCATCAACTTGATCAAACATGGCGTTGCACGAGGTTTCAAATGTAGGAACAATAAGCCCTCCATACTCGATCTCAGTGCTTCCTGCAAGATATATGGCAGCCAATTCATCAGATCAGACCATCCTACAATTAGAAGCAGGCAATCCTTCAAATACTTATACACTCCCTCCATCCCATATCTTTCCCACAAAGAAACTAAAAAAACTCATTTAAGATAGGTACAATTACTGCAGAAATTAATTAGTGGAATATCAAATTTTACCCTCATGCATTTAAGATAATGATATGGCTAAAGTAAAATTAGTATATTAGAACTGTCAATTTATGAAAGTGGACAACTTTTTTTTGGCACAGATGAAGGTATAAAGTGAACTACAATTTTGGGATAAACTGAGTAAAACCCTTGAGACACAAACCTGTAGAGCTTGCTTGCCAGAAGTTTGAAACTGGGCTTGAATTTGTCTTGCAACAATAGCTTCAAGCTTAGAATGAACTAATTTTTCCAGTTGATTTACAACCTTATCGCCGACACCTCTCTGTATGTATGCTTGTATTAACCTGTATAAATCATTGTATTTTTCCACAGCCAACCACGTAGTGAACTTCACATCCTCAAATACACATCCCTGAATTCATAGATTAAAAAATCTTAAATATATAAATTTATAGGTGAGCATGAATACACAATCACCTTTAAATATATTTCAATGTCATATTTTAACAAACACTAATTGAACACTTAGTTACCTTCATATAGAGCAGGGGTTGATATGAAAACTGAAAGTTCATCCTATCTGTAATCAGAAGTACCCATGTGCCTTATTAGATCAAAGAAAGAACACATGTGGCAACATATGTAGTTTGCAATTACCATATTTTCATATTCAAAGTCACAATACTTGTTAATTACTGCATTTGTTTCATCTGAGTTGAGAACATGTGCCCACAAGTAGTCGAAGTTCTCTTTATACAAACCAATCAAAACTTGTAACTCATTCAAAATAAAAAAATTGAAAATTAACTTATAATCACATACCTTCATGAACTATGACATTATTTTTTGATGAATTGATGATACAAAACGCTTCCTGTCTTCCTGAAATTTTTTTACTTACGCATTAGGGTTCCAAGTACACCTGCACAACATAAAACATGTTATAAATATGTATGATAAAAACACAAATAATGTGATGTATGTGTGTAATGAATGATATTAGGGTTTTGTCAAAAACGTAAAACCTGTTATAAATATGTATGATAAAAACAAAAATAATGTGATGTATGTGTGTAATGAATGATATTAGGGTTTTGTCAAAAACGTCTGATATGAATTATATTAGGGTTTTGCATGATTAATGAATAGATATCGTATGATATGTTTTATATTTAGTCAAATGATGTTAAAATGTGGTGTCATTAAGATATTACACTTTGAGTTTGAATTATCTATCACAACTTGTGGCTTGCTCCATTGGTTGAATCACTTGTTTATGGAGTAAGAGACCCAGGTTCGAATCTAGTATGTTGCATTTTTGTGCAAATTAAATCCGGAATTAAAGGTCAAACAAACTAATTTTATTTAGTCCAAACATTGCTTAGGTGGACTTAATCTTGATTATGTGGCAACCGAATTTAATTAAAAAAATTGCTTACATGTGATGACGTGGCAGAAATTGAATTACATGGCAATGACTGGGCAATGAGGTGGCAATACGCGTGTAACGCCTCCTGTTATATATATATATATATATATATATATATATATATATATATATATATATATATATATATATATATATGTATATAGTATGTATTATGTATATATATACATACATATATATATATATATATATATATATATATATATATATATATATATTTTATATATATATATATATATATATATATATATATATATATATATATATATATGTATGTATATATATATATGTATAGGGAAGGGATCAGGTACGTTTTTGGATTTTAGTGCGGATGTAGGATGTATATATATATATATATATATATATATATATATATATATATATATATATATATACATCCGCACTAAAATCCAAAAACGTACCTGATCCCTTCCCTATACATATATATATATATATATATATATATATATATATATATATATATATATATATATATATATATTATAACAGGAGGCGTTACACGCGTATTGCCACCTCATTGCCCAGTCATTGCCATGTAATTCAATTTCTGCCACGTCATCACATGTAAGCAATTTTTTTAATTAAATTCGGTTGCCACATAATCAAGATTAAGTCCACCTAAGCAATGTTTGACTAAATAAAATTAGTTTGTTTGACCTTTAATTCCGGATTTAATTTGCACAAAAATGCAACATACTAGATTCGAACCTGGGTCTCTTACTCCATAAACAAGTGATTCAACCAATGGAGTAAGCCACAAGTTGTGATAGATAATTCAAACTCAAAGTGTAATCTCTTAATGACACCACATTTTAACATCATTTGACTAAATATAAAACATATCATACGATATCTATTCATTAATCATGCAAAACCCTAATATAATTCATATCAGACGTTTTTGACAAAACCCTAATATCATTCATTACACACATACATCACATTATTTTTGTTTTTATCATACATATTTATAACAGGTTTTACGTTTTTGACAAAACCCTAATATCATTCATTACACACATACATCACATTATTTGTGTTTTTATCATACATATTTATAACATGTTTTATGTTGTGCAGGTGTACTTGGAACCCTAATGCGTAAGTAAAAAAATTTCAGGAAGACAGGAAGCGTTTTGTATCATCAATTCATCAAAAAATAATGTCATAGTTCATGAAGGTATGTGATTATAAGTTAATTTTCAATTTTTTTTATTTTGAATGAGTTACAAGTTTTGATTGGTTTGTATAAAGAGAACTTCGACTACTTGTGGGCACATGTTCTCAACTCAGATGAAACAAATGCAGTAATTAACAAGTATTGTGACTTTGAATATGAAAATATGGTAATTGCAAACTACATATGTTGCCACATGTGTTCTTTCTTTGATCTAATAAGGCACATGGGTACTTCTGATTACAGATAGGATGAACTTTCAGTTTTCATATCAACCCCTGCTCTATATGAAGGTAACTAAGTGTTCAATTAGTGTTTGTTAAAATATGACATTGAAATATATTTAAAGGTGATTGTGTATTCATGCTCACCTATAAATTTATATATTTAAGATTTTTTAATCTATGAATTCAGGGATGTGTATTTGAGGATGTGAAGTTCACTACGTGGTTGGCTGTGGAAAAATACAATGATTTATACAGGTTAATACAAGCGTACATACAGAGAGGTGTGTCGGCGATAAGGTTGTAAATCAACTGGAAAAATTAGTTCATTCTAAGCTTGAAGCTATTGTTGCAAGACAAATTCAAGCCCAGTTTCAAACTTCTGGCAAGCAAGCTCTACAGGTTTGTGTCTCAAGGGTTTACTCAGTTTATCCCAAAATTGTAGTTCACTTTATACCTTCATCTGTGCCAAAAAAAAGTTGTCCACTTTCATAAATTGACAGTTCTAATATACTAATTTTACTTTAGCCATATCATTATCTTAAATGCATGAGGGTAAAATTTGATATTCCACTAATTAATTTCTGCAGTAATTGTACCTATCTTAAATGAGTTTTTTTAGTTTCTTTGTGGGAAAGATATGGGATGGAGGGAGTGTATAAGTATTTGAAGGATTGCCTGCTTCTAATTGTAGGATGGTCTGATCTGATGAATTGGCTGCCATATATCTTGCAGAAAGCACTGAGATCGAGTATGGAGGGCTTATTGTTCCTACATTTGAAACCTCGTGCAACGCCATGTTTGATCAAGTTGATGCTACATTTCAGAAGGGATTGCAGTAGCAAGTATATTCGACACATTCTCCTTTGGAGGTTGCTTTGAGGGTAAGGAAGTTTTACCATTTCTTCCAATACTATCATCTCTTCTTACAGTTATTTTATTATATTTTTGTTACACATTTCCCATATTCTCAATAATGCTATGATGTTTCAAGGATGCAATCAACTCAGCGTCATCGATAACTCAAACCTTGAGCAGTGAAGTAGCTGATGGTCTAAGGAAGTTAGTTGCTCTTGCAGTCGCTGGAGCAAATTCTAGAACAGGAGGTTCGTTGATGACCCAATTTAGTGAAAGCTACATAAATCTTTGCTTTTATTTTGAAGACGTTTTGCACAATAAAATCAACTGAAAAAAAGAACACCGTTTAATGACTCAAGGAGCTTATGCTTATTGCAGGTATTAACGGAGGACATCCTTGTCTCAGTAAGAAAAGTAATAACAGTGACCATAGCTGCAGTTGTAAGGAAGCTATGACTATATTGGTATGATACAATATGTAATATTTGGATGCTACAACATGAGCCATTGTTGTAATCATATTTAGCATCCATGATTAGAGTTTTATATATTAGTTTTCATATTGATTATAATTTTTTATTTATTTATAGGATAAATATCGATACCGGAGGGTGGAAAAGCTACGAGCTGAGTAACTAATTTGATCAAGAGAATGAGCCTGTGACGAGTAAATTTTTTGGTGATACATAAAAACTTGGTGAGCATTTATTTTTTGTTTCTTATAGTGCAAATGTAGTATGTTGTAGTATGCTTTTGCTAATTTCCTAATGGATGGGACGGTTTGGTTTTTTTGTCCATATTGTGGTGGGATATTATGTTCTTGGATCAGTTGTTATTCTTTGGGATTGTGGATATTCACGATAGCATGGGGATATGAGGCTTAATATCATAACTTTTTATTGAGAATTAGAGGGTGAATCTTTATGTAAATAAACCATGTTATACAAGTGGCCTTGAAAAGTGTTATATTTGTTAAGCTATATGTTATTGCAGTAACAATGGTATATCTATCCAAATTACAGAAGAACATTGAATATGAATGATAAAGCTTTTGTAACTGTAATTGTAACAAATAAGTGAAATGGATAGACGTGTTAATGGTCAAGTATGTAAAATATTCACCCTTTTTTTACCCGTTACCCAAGGGAGTATAATTATGAGTGAGTACACTATTGTGAGAATTAAGAAAATATTGACAAGACCTATTCAAATCAAATGAATTTCGGCTTCGACATAATGTTCCTTTTATGCAAATATAGCTCCTTTCGACATAATTTCATTTTATAATGGATAATCACCATTTACTTTTTACGAGTCGTTCACAGCTTTATATTGATATAAAATGATGCACACCCTAAGCTTCTATATTCATTTTCTGTTGTAGTCGAGTAACTCTTTATGGTTATGGGTCAATATGGTTATGGGTCGAAACCTGTTGTTTTTAAGTATTGGTCAAGTGGGTCATATCTTTGGGATGTCACGGCAAATGTAAGTAAAGGAAGTTACGGAAATTGGTTTAGGCTACGGTTCACTTAGTAATAAATACCAATATTATAATCAACTGTGCCTGTTTTGCAGATGATATTTGATCTCAATGCAAAAAAGTTGTTAAGTTAAAATCCTAAAAAGTCATCTGAGAATATATATTATGAGTGGTGATACTTATCAGGATCCCTTAATAATCGGGTTGTGCATCTAAGTTGTATTTGAATCACTACTCAGAGGATATCACGCTTCTGATAAGAGTTAGGGAGTCATGAAGACAAAAGTGGCTAACAGGTTATATTAGTGTTCAAAGAACACTAATGTGGTGTGGTGCTTATCTATTGAGGCAATAGAAGCGGCTAAGTGTTGTGAGAATTGGGTTTGAATCAGATACCCTGAAAATCAGGGACTGATAAGAAAGAACCCGAGAGACTACCTGATGTGTGTCTCTGATGAAACAAGACCCTGAACCTGAGACATAGTCTCTGATCCTAGATGATTATGGGTCTACAATATGTCATAGGTAGATTTCAGACAATGTTGAGAGGCCGAAGAAGGAAATACACGTGACACATTTGAAAAAATATGCTAGAATTGATTAACACAATTACTCTACATAAAAAAGGACAGTTTTCAATCATTTTTGCTAAGAAATATATAAATTGTATTAGTTAGTTAATCATAGTACAGTTTCACTTGTCCATATTTATCAATGTCATTCATTTAGAACTAAATTTTAGGTTCAGTTCTAGACCTTTTGATGTACATACAAACACACAATCTGTTATAGTGTAGCAATAGTACTTATATATTACTTTTCTATTTGTGGGAAACTGAGTAAAGTTGAGCTTACATAATTAAAAGCTTGAAGTTTGGAATTTTTATCCCATTTTACTTATGAATTGGTGGACTTTTACTCTTAAAAATATTAGTTATATTTTATTGTATAAAAATGTAACTTTTACTCTTACGGACTCCTAAACTGTTATATTGCAAAAGATCATTATTATTGTAATAGCAAACTTTCGGTAGTCATGGTCAATCCAACCGAATTGACCCGTTTTGATTCATAAAGGAAAAACAACCCATTTCAACCCAAACCTATTCTGACCTGTTACCCCACCCGACATTTTGCTCTTTACTGAAACAGTTATAGAGTATAATCTTTCATGGTCCGCGCCGTGATCTTTTTGAATAACTTTTATATTTATGTTAAATCAGGTAACTTATTAGACTTGGTGTTTATTTTGAAATGGTTGTTAAAATTTTGTTCTTTGATAATTGCAGGTGATTGTTCTTGGAAAATCTAGACTTTCTGGTTCTTTTATCAAACACAGAGCATAGGTATGGACTATCAAGAGATGAATCTGTCTGAAAAACTATTTTGATCAAAAGTTAGATTATTATTGTATAAAAAACGAGTACCAACCTACACTCTTTAATTTTCTTTTCTGTTATATGTATGCAGCAACTCTCTGAACTTTGCCATGGTTAATACCGTCACTATGATCCTCGTCATTGCACCCTTTGTGCTATAGATTGGAGCACCTGTGGATCCGACAAATTGGTTTATGAGCACAAATATTAGGAGGCTTTCACTTATGCTCTACAAATAAGTGATTTTTGGTTTCATTATATTTCTATATGTAATACATGGCAATCTTTTTTCCAGTTTCATGGAAAAAGTTTCTAGAATATATAATTTCCTCTTTAAAATGGTTTACAAATCGCCATCCATATCATTGTGGTGTTACTCATACCACTTTTTCCTATCGATAATATCCTGATTATACTGAATATCTGTAACCTGTTTCTGTTACAGGTATCAATCAAAAACTTTTTGGTAGTAAAAAGGTCATTCTTGTCTAGAACCACCTTATGTATGTGTGAGTTTCTTTCTTATTATATCGTAAATAATTTGTTAACCAACTAAACATTACAATCTAAGTATTTGACTTATAATAATGTTTTGTTGTCTTTCTACCTTTAGTTTTAAGAGATTCGAATGCCCACCAATTTTCCATCGAGAGGAAGATACTAATATGGATGAGTAGCATGTGAGTATTGGTATATTCTAGAAATGTAGAGGGGGCATGATGGGTGGCTCGGGAGGGTTTTTAACGGGTCATCATAGGCCAGACCGGTTCAGCCTTACCTGTAAAAGTTGTACTGTGTTAATTATGACCTGGGTAAGACTCCACACATATGCCCTCATAAAGCTGGAATTTGAGCATTGAGGGATTTAAAGAGTTGTGATTCTGATGCGTCTCTAAACTGTTTGTTATGATACTGCATGCCCGTGGTCATGTTACTGTGTTAGGGTGGGACAGGGATTAAAACTAGTATTTTTAAAAAGTTTACAACACCAAATTTTATATAAAAACATTAGGATGTTATACTCTTTTTTTTAATACACTTTCTGGCAGTCTACTTTGGCCCATATGATGTCATTAACCTGTTCAACTTGTTTTCATTTATCCATCTGAGTTATTAGAGTATAAAGCATAACCCCATTAGGACCTGTTCACCCATTATTGGGTTGAAATGGCCACAACTACATGTATGAGTACGAATATTGTTTTATTTATACATTAACATCATATTAAGATTTCATATGTTATCTAATCATCCTATTTACAATGATCTTTGGCCCTGGAGTTAGTGGTGTTCATCGGTTCGGTTCTCGGTTAATCGGTTCGTGTTGTTTGGTTAAAAATTTTTTTTGGGTCATAACCGAAAACAGAACAGAACCGAAAATATCTATGACCGAACCGAGCCGAGAACCGAATGTCAAAACCGAAAACCGAATTTTATACTTGAATTACACTATTCATATATATATTTTTTTAAATTTAATTATATATATTTTTGGCAAAAAAATATTTCAAGTATAAAAAGTGTTTTTTATATTAGTATAAAATTTTGAAGGACATTTTATATATATAAAATAATATAAATAAATATATATATATATATATATATATATATATATATATATATATATATATATATATATATATATATATATATATATATATATATATATATATATATATATATTTATATAAATTCAGTTTTCGGTTCAGATAGCCAAACCCATATCCAAACCGAAAACCGAATTTTTAATTCGGTTCGGTTCGGTTTTGACATATTCAGTTCGGTTATAAGTTCGGTTCGGTTTTTTTTCGGTTCAGTTCATTTCGGTTTTTGATTTATTCGGTTTATGTTTAAGTGAAGAGTACACGAGATGCTTGAAATTGGGAACAGATCATCACATAGGCTTTATTTGCCTCATTCATGGCCATGAACTTAACTTATGGTTTCAATTTAAACTTATGTATATGTGTTGCATCAGCTTTTACAAATTCTGGGTTAATTTTCTAGATAAAAAGGATCAAGTTCAAACAAGCTATGGAAGTTGAAAATGTATGTCTTTATCTATTGCAAGTAGCTTAGTGTCGGATATAAATACGCTGCTTTCTTTCACATCTGAACTTTGACAATTTCAGTTTGAAGTAATGTTTATTTTTGTCATTGTATTTGAAACCTGGTCTTTGAGTTTTACATTATTATTTAAATAGTTCAGATTTTAAACTTTTTTTTTTTTTTTTTTTTTTTTTTTTTTTTTTTTTTTTTTTAAATTGAATTGCAGGATGTGATTTATTTCTTTGATCAGGTGTTGAAGAAGAATATGGATCAGCAAAATAGACATCGATCTTTTGTACTACTGGTCTTATATTTTCTAAGATTGTTTATGTTATGGACGGTGAATCATTGCATATAAATATAGTTAGTGATTACAAAATGGGTGGTGGGTCCAGGCGGGCGGGTTGGGTAAAGTTGCAAAATGGATCGTATTGGTATAGGTTAATTGCTAAATAATTGATCCAAACACCATATGAGGTCTAATGAGAAGCATATACGAAACGCACATGAAATTCTAAAAAGTCGATGTATTACTAGATTTGTTTTTTATGTTACTCTAAAATTGCTGCACTTTTACCTCTTATGCGCAACCCAAACATGGATTCCTTTTTTAGCTTAATCTAAATTGGTATTTGTTGAATGTCTCGGATTGTTGCTAATTGGTGCTCTCCTAGCAGCACAATTGGTAATAACATTTATACTTTTCAATTTTTTATCATGTTTTGCTAATCATGTTTGACAAACCAAATATTGTGTTGACCTGTTCTCAATGTTGCAAAAATCGTGAATCGGTCCCGAGGCGGTTGAGGGCCGTGTAGCGATTTTTGGCCGATTAATCGCCGATTCCAAGGTCCAAGGCCGATTAATCGGCCGATTACCTTGTAATTCGCTCCAAGGTCCAAGGCTGTTCAGCTTGTAATCGCCGATTAATCGGCCTTGTAGGCCGATTTTTGCAACACTGCCTGTTCTAAAATGACCTGTTATAAAACGTTATCAAGTGTCTTTTTTTAATCTTTTATATCTAAATTTGGAGTTGTATAGTGATCAGTGAAAATGCATTATTACATTTAAAACCTATTTGTAAAAGAAAAAGTAACTACACTTGCTTAATTCTTATAAGTTTAGAAATGCAAGTCAAGTTGTCGTACACAAGTTCTCTTTTCGTCCATTATAGTTTTTAAAAATGAGTAAATGATATTGATATTGACTCAATGTATTTAGTTTTATAATCACATTTTTTTGAAGGGTAGTTATAGTTGAAGATTGAATTAATTTTTGTTTACAGAAGTTACTACCTATATTGTTTACCAATGTGACGCAAGGCCTTTCATATACAGAGTATCACACGCTCACTTAAGAACGTTTCAAATGAATCTATGGACATGGATGCCAACGGAGTGAAGGTTATAAAAATGGCATATCAAAAGTAACTATCATTCTGCTTTCTTTTGTTTTAATAATAGTTTTAGTCAATTGATTGATTTATATGAAGGAAATGATGATTATAGAGATATTTTCTATCTGTTTTGCAAAGACAATTAATAAAAATCAATTTCAAAGCAAAATAAACAACAAGCTGTTGTATACAAGAAGCTTTATTTATTTTACGATGTTCATATTTCATTAACCGTTACTTAATTTATTCATTGGACATTTTTCCAACCATTTTTTACCCGCCTTCTTTTGCTATAGTAAAATATGACAACGATTATTATAAGTCATGCCCGCCCATCGGGCGGGCTTCGAAAACTAGTATATATATATATATATATATATATATATATATATATATATATATATATATATATATATATATATATATATATATATATATATATATATATATATATATATGGAGACTTTCTTTCGAGAACCATCTTATCTGCGAGAACTGAGAGAACTACCAAAAACATGCATGCACGCCTTTTAAAATACATGCAAATAATCAATAATCGTAAGTATCCACCTATGTTCTTCAATATCATCATGAACTCATCCTCTTTTTTCAGAAAAACCTTACACACGGCCGCAATATTGTCGTTGCACGCCTTATAAGAACATACATGCACACCTTCAAAGAAAAATTTTGTATTTTTAATTTCTTATCAAATTCTTTAGAACAACTATGTTTTTTTAAAAACATATGTGTTGTTTTTATAACATATGTGCAAAAATATAATTATTGAAGTCGTGCATGTATGTTTTTAGTGGTTCTCTCAGTTCTCGCTGATAAGATAGTTCTCGCAAGAAAGTCTCACTATATATATATATATATATATATATATATATATATATATATATATATATATATATATAATCTTATCTTTTTCGGCTAGCCATGGAGAGCATCGCCACCCCAAACCCACTATATAGCGTAGATAGGGAGAGCCCACTCTCATACTCTTAGAAGAGGAAACCACCATTGAGAGACTCGAACTCGAGACCTCTCGCATGTGGAAAAGCCCCCTGAGTTTGTCTAAAAAGTGCTTGAGGGCACTTATTAACCTCATTAATTAAACACAAACATTCTTTTTTAAATACAAATTCAATTCAATACACATTCACTAAACTTTTAAATTACTATAATTAAATCTGATTTTTAATTCAATAAAGTCAAAGTTTTCAATAACATTAAACATTGTCCCAAAGGCACCCGTTAGACAATCTCAAAGATGTGTGTAACTATCTTATATTAAACGTAGACAAAGATATTACGTACTTTGAAAGGACAATATTCATATATAGGGGTGAGCAAACGGACCGGACCGACCGACAAAACTAACCAGACCGGACCGTGACCGGACCGACCACATTCGGTCCGGTCTCGGTCTAGGGTTTTTCATAATTTCGGTCTCGGTCCGGCTTAAAAACCGGACATTTAGCTGAACCGAGATCGGACCGGACCGGACCGGACCGACCACATTCGGTCCGGTCACGGTCTAGGTTTTTTGCCGGATTCGGTCTCAGTCCGGTCCGGTTTTCACCTGATGAGCAGCCTTGTTCATATACATGCATGTTAATTATGAGTAGTTGTTAGGACCAGTGTGTATAAAAACAGGGACGGAGCTAGAGGTCCTCGCGGATGCCCAAGCATCCCATGGATTATTCTAATGTAGTATTACTTTTTGAAAAAAATATTGTTTTTTCCTAAAGTCATCTTAAATGCACTCGGTCAATCGAAATATGTTTTTAATATTAGTTTTCAATTTTTTTTTATGCACTCAATCATATTTAGTCGTGGTTCCGTCGTTTGACAGAAAGTTATGCCAGCATCTTTAAGTAAGATTTAAAGTCTAAACTATGACAGTTATATAAAACAAAATAGTAACGATTCCAAATTCAATGCATGTCTCAATTCGTTTATCCTTATAGTTCACTTCCTACAAGATTATGTATTGATTCGCTGTCACAGTTTCTAAATATTTAAATGTAATTATTTTGGCTCATAATTGCTTTATATTGTCACTAGATATTAGATATGATATATATCGATCTAAAGTTATATTTGGATCTAGATGTTCTATTTATAATAAACACTTGCATCATATGATTCATATCGTTTAAGATTTACAATATTTTACTTCAGATTACATGTGACTGCTTATTGATTTTCAAACAGCTTTATTAGTTCATTAAAGAATTTGGAATAATGTCAGCGTCACATAATTGAAAGAAAATAATCATCTATATTTTTATTAAACTCTAGCTATACTGAAAAGCAAGTTATACTATTATATCTTTTGAACAATTAATAGAAAATGATAAACGGGCTATGATTAAAAAATTCTACTCAAATTGTTTTTCATCATCCGTTCATAATGTACCACCCCGTTGCATATTTTATTTTTTAAACACAACTTCTACCGGTGTTTTCGGTGTTTTAAAACCAAGGTTAACACGGTCGGTTGAACCATGAACCGGTCGGGTGATTGAAAACCAGTTTTGTGCGAAAAACCGAGTTGAACCGTGACCCGATAGCCATTGGCGTAGCTATTTAGGGGCGGGGAGGGGCGCCCGACCCCCCCGAAATTTTTTTTGCGATATAGGGGGTATATAGTTTTCGTGTAGAAAAATTTCGGTATATTCGGTTTCGACCCCCCATTTTAATTGTGATTTTTTTTTATACATTAAGCAATAAAATTGATCCATTACATTTTACATAAGCTCATCTCCCCAAACTAAAATCTATTAACAAACCAAATCCCAAACTAAAATCCATTACTTAGCCCAATTAAAAAAAAAAAAAAAAAAAAAAAAAAAAAAAAAAAACACGGAACAATCCCTAACAATTAACAAACCAATTAACCAAATCCCAAACCCTCCCCCTTCTACCCTCTGAATCTAGCAAACAGTATGGTGATTTACATAGAAAAAGAAATTACTAACAAGTTTGATGCGGAGTTCATAATTGAATAATTCAAGGATCTTAAAGGTCGAAAGGTTGAACTCTAATTTCTTCAATGAATCGAACCAGGTAACAACCGTTTGTCTGCTTTTTAATGTTTAGTTGTCTTGGATAAATGCTTAGTTTTTTAGTGATTGAAACTTTTTTTTTTATAATAATAGTATTTAATTTTTTATCCGACCCGAAGCGAATCACCGACCCGAACATATTACCCCAAAAATAGCGTTAGGAAAAAAAAATTTAGATCCCGACCCCCCACTGAAAATTTTCTAGCTTCGCCACTGCCGATAGCTTGACCGGATCAATTAAAAAAATCAAATTTTAAAACATGGACAGCTACAAATAACAAAACTCAAAAATTCATTCATTGATACACTGTAGTCTCTATCTTTACTATATATCATGCAAAAATGATTTTTTTTAAATATTTTAAAAACTAAAAAAATGATTAATGTTCAATATTTAATATCAAGGTTATAGTGTGAGACGTGATGGCATGACCAAACCTCACGCTTTAGGAGCTATTATTAAACCATAACATTTTTTAAAACGTGACTTAAAACGACACAAAGTATGAAAATATTTATAAATTTATATATATTATATATTTCACATATATCGGGTTTACAAAAAGTGTTATACATGAATTAAGTTAAGAAATATCTTTGCATGTAATCTTATTCATTTCTTTCAAAAAAACCTTCTTCATCGAAAGTGAATTCAAAAAAGGCGCCAGGTGCACTTTATTGCGCCTTTTCATGCCTCATCTCACATTATGCTTAGAGCGGACATCTTGGTCTATTTCGTAACTTGAAGGTCACACCGCGCCTTAACGCTGCAATGACGCGCCTTTAAGAACCCGAGTTAAAATATACCTTTAAAACCTAAATTTCAGATTTTTTTTTTTCTTTT
Source organism: Artemisia argyi (assembly GCA_030686995.1). Lineage (NCBI taxonomy): Eukaryota > Viridiplantae > Streptophyta > Magnoliopsida > Asterales > Asteraceae > Artemisia > Artemisia argyi. The sequence goes on along the minus strand of CM060678.1, from coordinate 193,180,687 downwards.
TCTTTTTTGCATAAAAACGTTTTCGAAATAGTTTTTTTGTTTCCAATGGTGTTTCTAAAGGTACTAAACTTTTACTATGTTTTGTTTGTGTCGATTCATCCAATCACATTTTCAATCATAATTTATTAAAATAGCACCGGTATGATGTTGTATTATTGTTGTTCTCTCATGATGAACATTTGCTAATGTCAATTGTTACACATTACACGAAACACTTAGCCACAATATCTCAACTATAAAACTATTTACCATAATACAATCTCGTTTTTATGCACGGGTAGACGCCTAATTTAATAAAAGATACCATCCATTTACTTCGTAACAAAATTTATGAAATCCAAAAAAGTTCACATTCCATATTATCCAACTTTTATAAGAATTTTACGATCTCTTTTTATTTTCTTTTTTCCAACGAGTCAAGAAACAGCCACATGAATAAAGCGCTGGCAGGTTGTTTTCATGCATGACTGTTGGTATAAAATAAAAAGAAAAAAACAAGTTCATATATGACTAATTGGCATAGACCACCACAACTTACTATATACTATACTATATACATGTTTGACTTATATTTTTTTTGCATTTTAATCTTCAAGAAATGAAGCAGTTTTGTCTCTTAATAATTCATTAATTTCACACCCATATCATCCTACATTCATATCTCACATATCTATCTTCTTATTCCTCCCATAATATTCTTCATTTCTTCAACAATGGCTGCAGCAAAATTTAAGTTCATGTTGGTTATAATACTAAGTTTTGTTATGTTGTTAAGAGTTGTTGAATCAGTTGTGCCGCAACAAGAAGGTAACAAAGTTATCTTTTCTTACCTTTTTCTGGGTGAAAAAAATAAAGCCATGATTTAGTTTGCCTTATAAATTAAACTTATGCTATTGTTTCATAATAAATCTATATTTAGATGCTTTACAACATGCATGTGGGTTGAAATTTTGAATTTTGGCTGGTTTGCCGCTTGGTTCGGAGATAAGACTATGAGTTTTGTTACAAATTTATGTGAGAAAGTTGCATGTTTCTATATGTGCTTACAAATTAAGTATATTTTTATCAGAACTTTTGTTGGAAACTTAAGAATTTATACGAACTTAAGTGATTTGAATTTGCAAGTCAAATCATATATCTTATCCTGGTTGTGATTGCATTAATCATTTTGGAGTAATTAGTGAGTTATTGAATTTAGTGATTTATGATATCTCAAAATGATTGAATATTTGAAATCCCACATGATGAGTGGTTTGACTTTAGTATGATTTGACTTGTATCCAAAAAATGCAAAATACCAACCATATGGTATCTTTGTTATTCAGTTTGTTTAGTAGTAACTATTTTGATTTTTTTTATGTTGACTTTATATAGTGGAGGCGGTTGGGAACATTCTTGCTGCAATGAATGCAACAAGTTGGAGGTTTAATGGTGACACTTGCACTCTTGACACCATTGTCGATGTGCCAAGGCTATCTCAGGAAGCTAATGCTAGCGTTGGATGTGATTGCAACATTGGCAACGACACCAATTGTCATGTCATAAGGATGTATACACTTCTGTCTTTAACTATTTGTTAAGCTTTATATCATTTGGCACTTCCTTTTCCTTTATTATGCTATAATTTGACAGCATGTCTATCCTTATGTTCTTCCATTATGCATGCATATATAGCTTATTAATGTGAGCTAAAAAATTATAAATACCTTTGGATGGAATGCCTGCAATACCTGCAGTTGTAGAAGATACAAAAATGCAATGTCGGATGCAAAAGTTTTCAATCCACTCAAGTCATTCACGGCTCAAGGTTTATGATTAGTTACATATAGATAGTGTGTACACGAGTACTTTTGAAGTCAAACTTTTCCTATCTTTGACATTAAATGGATTTCTGCAATAGCTTTCCTTGTATTCAATATATAAAAACATTACTTCTTATGGTAAGCACACTTGGACTTTTGAAGTCAAACTTTTCCTATCTTTGACATTAACATCAACACTCTGCAATAGCTAAAGTACTTGGTGAATAAATAAAACTAGTGATGCCGATTAGTGCTTACACTTTTAGCTGGTTCAAGTTTGGAACTTTATCTGATTTGTTTTTATAATGCGCATGTAGCACATTCAAGTTCTATAGTCTTGACGGGATACTGTCACCTGAACTAACAAAGCTTCCTTACCTTCGATCCGTGTAAGTCCTCTGTTAAACACATAGTAAACTTATATTCCGAGCATTATATGAATCAAGATATAATGAAACTGAAGTATATTCTGTTATTTTTGTAGTGATCTTGCTTATAATTACTTAGGAGGCACAATACCGCCTGAATGGGGTTCAACGCGGTTACAGGACGTGTAAGATATCTTTATTAACCCCTTACTCTCACAAAATTGTAAATATGAGAACTTAAAGATGTAAACTGAAAACCTATCTTTCCGTGTGCAGATCTCTTCTTGGCAACCGTATATCGGGCGAAATTCCACCGGAACTAGGCAATATCACCACTCTCACAAAACTGTAAGTTGTATGCTTTTCGTTTTCTTTTCGATTCTTTTCTAGTCAATTTTGACTTTTTACTACAAGGGTCAAAATTCTTTGGATTGATTTCAAATTTCATCACATTTTTCTTAACATACTCATTTAGTTATAACTCTGTATCAGGGATCTTGAAGCAAACCAGCTTACAGGAGCAGTTCCTGCCGACTTAGGGAGATTAAATAATTTAGCCTCTTTGTAAGGCTGATTAAGTTTTTCGACTTATAAATCATTGTTCATGAATTTCATGTCATTTAAGTTTAAACTTTTATGATATTATATATCAGGATCTTGTCTTCAAACCAGTTTACTGGTAGGCTGCCAACAAGTCTTGGTCGTCTAAGAAATCTAACAAACTTGTAACTTTCTTTTACCTTTTTATCTTATTCAAAGTTTTACCATTTCACCATCTTTATAGGCTAAGAGTGACAATCTTGTTTGTGTATAATGCAGTAGAATAAATGAAAACAACTTCAGTGGGCCGATACCTGATTTTATACAGAATTGGATGCTACTTACCAGATTGTAAGATGTTCTATGTTTTCCTTTTTAATATCATATTTTGTTAAAATGTAGTATTCTAATTGTACATTTAAGAAATTGCATATATTACACATTCAAGAACATTAAGAATCGAATCTTTGGATGTTTTTAAAGAGAGATTGTGGCAAGTGGACTCACGGGACCTATTCCTTCAAACATTTCTCTTTTGGAAAACCTACTTGATCTGTGAGTGAAAAAACAATTCTTAAATCCATTCTAGTTTTTAAAAAGTCAAAAAGTATATTAGAACTAGTTGCTCATTGTTCCTCGTATTGTGCAGGAGAATTAGTGACATATCTGGACCAACTCAAAGATTTCCTCGGCTTGAAAATGCTGAGGGATTAATAAGATTGTAAGTATCGCATCTTAGCAGTGGCTTTTTATACTAACTCCGTACATACATTGACATTTCCATTCATAAATTTAGGATCTTGAGAAACTGCAACATTTCTGGGGAATTACCGGATTATATTTGGCGAGTGAGAGAACTTGAATTGCTGTAAGTAACTAAGTTTCCTGATAAGAATATTACCGGATTCATAAAACAGGGCGTTGTTGTTCTAAATTTTCACGATAAGAATATTTCATGTCAAACTTTCCTGCAATTTGACAGGGATGCAAGTTTTAACAGTTTATCAGGGAGCATATCTGATGACGTCCTCGGTAGGAGCTTGCGATTAGTGTAAGTTTTAGTTACTTTAGATTTTTTGGGTTTTTTGTACTACATATTAACTAATATCTTTATTTAAGGTGATATGAAACTACGGGTTACTAAATAAGCATCTTGATGCGGTTTTGAATAGGTTTTTAACTGGCAACATGCTAAGTGGAAACATACCGGATTCGCTTTTGGTAAATGGGGCTAGTATGTAAGTTTGTTTCGCGAATCATAATGTAGAAGTTTGTGTGACATTTTTATATAAAAGTTAACATACTTTATGACTACTGTCGTGCAGTGATCTTTCCTACAACAATTTTACATGGCAAGGACCTAATCAAGCCTCATGCCGACAGAACACGTAAGATTTCTTCCTAAGTTATGTTGGATGACAGTAGGAACTTCGTTGTTCTAAAACTCTTCTTTCCTTTGTTGTTATATCAGGAACACATACGTAAACTTATTTAGAAGCTCTTCGACAGAAAATCCGATGTAAGATAGTTTCCATCGCTTTTACTTAAACAAGCCCGGTCTTTATTTTCTTTCTTTTTTTCACATGACTTTGGTGGTTGTTCCTCTTACGATGATATTGTCAACAGACAGGATGTGCTTCCGTGCACCGAGAATGTCAAGTGTCCTCGATGTGAGTATTTTCTTCCTCTAAATCTATGATAATATACATCTACTTGGGACAAAACTATAGAATAGAACATTAACGGGTCAACCCAACCCTTGTATTTTGCCATCAACAAATTACCTAATTGTTCTGTAAAGTGTGACTAATGGCCGTAGATGAATTTAACAAATTTTGTAGTAGAAACTTAAAAACGCCCCAACCCCATTTTTGCTTAAGAAAGTTAGTTTGACTATTATGGGTCAACTTAAATCATTTCCACCTCTGTTGTTGATATAAGTTTTTTGTTTATACAGCATAATGCAATAGCTAAGTTAGAGTTTTATAACACAGTCCACAACTCCAAATCATATTAGATGTGCTAAACTGGTTATAATACAGCATCAATGTTAACTTTTGTAGATGCAACTTTTGACCCAAAAGTCAAAGCTAATTGCTTTTGCTGGAAAATGATCTAAGATTAGAGCCTAAAAGTACAATTCCACACATTAATCTTTTGATAAACTGTTGATTCTTATAAAGCTGCATATGATTTCATGACAGATGCATGTTCTTTGCACGTTAATTGTGGTGGGGATGATATAAGGATTAAAGATAGCAATGGTCAGTCAGTTCTGTACATCGGAGATGCCAATGTGGATGGTGGGGCTGCCAGGTTGTACGAAACAAACCAAAACTGGGGATTTAGTAGCACAGGAGACTTCATGGATGACAACATTTATCAGAACACTCGCTACATAGAATCTTTGCAAGGGAACACAAGCTTACCTCTACTTTATACAACTGCTCGCCTCTCACCGCTCACACTCACTTACTTCAGCTATTGTTTGGAAAACGGTGAATATGCAGTTAATCTGCACTTTGCAGAGTTACAGTTTACTAATGATACTACGTATAGAAGTCTTGGCAGGCGGGTATTTGATATTTATATTCAGGTAATAATAAAATAATTATATATTTTCAAGATTGTAATTGGTGAATCCAACGGTTATTATATGCGTTCTTTGTGATTTAGGGAAAACGGGTTAGAAAAGATTTTAATATTAAAGATGAGGCTGGTGGGTTTGGTATACCTGTGGTGGTGCCATTTAACGCTACTGTGACTGATAACATCTTGGAGATACGGTTTTATTGGGCTGGTAAAGGAACGACCCGCTTTCCTAGAAGAGGAGTATATGGACCTCTCGTATCGGCTATTGATGTTGATCCTTATTTCAAAACTTGTTCGGTTGAAGGAAAGAAGACAAATAAGGGTGTTTATATAGGTGTTGGGATTGGTGTTCCGTTTCTTATTATTTTGATCTTGGTTATCATGTGGAGGAAAAAATGTATGAAGGGTCAGAGAAAGAATGATAAATGTACGGAGTATGAACTTTACTTGTCTTTTGACTTTCTTGATTTATTTGTTTGACTTGTTGCTCATGTCAATTGCTTATCTTGAACAGATTTTGAAGGAATGGAGTTTAAAACGATTTCATTTTCTTTGAAGCAGTTAAAGCATGCTACAAACAACTTCAATGTTTCAAATAAAATAGGGGAAGGAGGTTTTGGGCCTGTTTATAAGGTAATAATCTAGCACAAAATGTTGTTTTTCTGGTAATTTTAGTTTGTACTAATAGACTTATGTGTGATGGTTGCAGGGTACTTTGACTGATGGGACAGTTGTGGCGGTTAAGCAACTTTCGTCTCACTCAAAGCAAGGAAACCGTGAATTCTTGAATGAGATTGGTGTGATTTCATGTTTACAACACCCCAATCTTGTTAAACTTCATGGGTGTTGCATTGAAGGAGATCAGTTGTTGCTAGTTTATGAGTATTTGGAAAATAACAGCCTTGCAAATGCACTGTTTGGTGAGTGTCCCTTGGTTTTCATGTTTGGCAGACAGATTGACTTTTGAGGTCAACTAACCCATTGTTCAAATCCACAATTGACCTAGTTTTGTGGTAAAACTACTTACATCAAACTTTTTCCCATGCGTAGACATGTTAAAATATTGTATTTATTTACTAAATGTCTTAGAGAAGTTCATAAATTAACATGGGTTTTGAAAATTAGATATACTTTGTTTGACCTTATAGTCATCCTTTCCCTCTTATTTGAAATGGAGTAACCTTTGCATCATTAAATCGTTGTTATGTATATAGATGCAGATAAAACCCGACTAATGCTAGATTGGCCAAAAAGGTTCAAGATATCTATTGGGATAGCTCGAGGTTTAGCTTTTCTTCACGAGGAATCAAGGATCAAAATCGTACACCGGGACATCAAAGCCACAAATGTGCTGCTTGATAAAGATCTAAACCCGAAAATATCTGATTTTGGCTTGGCAAAGCTAAACGAAGACGACAAGACTCACGTTAGCACTCGAGTTGCAGGAACAATGTAAACCCCAATACTTACAAAAACCTGACACAATCATTTTTGAATCCTCTTTTTTTCAGTAGTAACTGTTTTACTAACAAAATGTTGACAAACTTGCAGTGGATACATGGCACCAGAGTATGCTCTCTGGGGTTACTTGAGTGATAAGGCAGATGTTTACAGCTACGGAGTCGTGCTGTTAGAAATTGTTAGTGGCAAGAACAACAATACTTATGTACCAACTAACGACTGCATATGTCTTCTAGACTGGGTAGGCTTCTAGGTTTCATGCTCAAATCTTTAACGTTGCTGTTTGAAAGTCACTGTCTTCTAATTTTGTTGCAACTTTCCCATAATGCAGGCTTGTAGATTAGAAACAAGTAAACAATATGAAGAGCTTTTCGACGAAAAACTAGAATCAAAGATCAACAAACAAGAAGCCGAAACCGTAGTAAAAGTAGCACTTCTTTGCACCAACGGTTCTCCATCAATGAGACCGACAATGTCTGAGGTTGTAAACATGCTCGACGGCAAAACATGTGTACCAGAAATAGTACCAGAAGCAAATGGCTACACAGAAGATCTAAGATTCAAAGCCATGAGAGACTTTAGAGGCCAGATAAAAAGTGGAAGTCAAAGTGGAAGTCAGAGTCGAAGCCAAAACTATAGCACCACTAGAACAGATACAGATTATTCCTTGTCATCATCTGGTGATCCTTTTGTGAGCCAGCAGATGGATACCAGATCATACTGATATTTACATTTTTTGTTCCATTTGATGTTATACTTGTAAAATTATATAGTCTGTATAAAGTTCAACAAAAAGCATCTGTATAATCTAGTTGTATAAGGAAATTTGCAAAATCGTGACCCAAGATGAAAAAGAGATTGCGCAACTCATCTCCCTCATTTCAGGAATACCCCTATCATTGTGCTACACTTAAATCCTTCTTTGCATGCTTATACAGTTGTGTTTGCATATCAAAAAAGAGATTGTGCAAATCATCTCCCTCATTTACTGCCAAATGCGTGCGTAACATTTGCAAAGTATTTATGCTCTATATAATCCCATCTAATTTTTTACCCTACAATACATGGAGTTACATATAACTCCACATTATCTCTAAGGTTACTACCTTCCCTCTTTACCCAAATTACTTTTAAACATGTGGCTTCAAAAAGTAAAGTACTACGTACCTTTTCACCCTCTATGACCAAGTCAATCACTTACAAGGGAAACCTTGCTTACCACAATAAATTAAAGGAACCCTTGTCAAACGGCTGTAATTCATTATTACTATTTAAAAAAACTGGTTGGTTGTACGCCGTATAGAGCCATGCCATATACACCGTATAGGTACAACCATGTACACCTTATAGGGTACATCCCTATACGTCGTATAAGGTACGACCCTATACGCCGTATAAACACTTTAATGTACCAAACTTCATTTTCCGGAAATGACACTTCTACTTATCGAATATACATAAAACCTAGAAGTCATATTTCATTTTTTTTTTTGAACAGCGATTGAATTAAAAACTAGCAAGGAGCTAGATAATGGTACAAAGGGGGGATAAAGCGTTACAAGGGTAATCAAACCACTTTATCCAATTTAAAGAATTTTTTTTGCCTCTACTAACAATCCAATTGAAAGAATACGTCTTGATATCGTTGGAGATAAGATCTTTAGAAGGTTTCTTGGAGGAGAAAATAACATTGTTCGTGTATCGCCATATGGACCAAATTGTTGTTTGGACAACCGCATCGAAGAATCTAGTGAATTTTCCCTCAAGAGGTGTATGATCTGCCAAATGAACTAAGCCATGCAAACTGAGGAACGAAACATTTGGAATCCGCCACCACTTGAAAACATCTGACCATAAATCTTTTGCGATCTTGCAATGAAGAAATATGTGTTCTTCCGTTTCAATTCCATTATCACACAGGGGACATCTTACAGAATCCAAATCTATACCCCGTCGATCAAGGTTACTACGCGTTGCCATCCTACCATTCATCACTCGCCATGTATTGATATTTACTTTCAAAGGGACATCACGTTTCCATCTAGTTGCAACATAGGAGGCAGGTGGGGACATAGACGTGATGTAGGATCTCATACCCTTAACTGTAAAGCATCTTGAATCGTCTATAGAGCATTCCCAAATGTCTTCTGAAGTTGTGAGGTGGTGTTGAGAAGTCATATTTCATATATATTGAACAAAATGTTCATACAAAAGTTTCATAAACTCAACGCACCAAAGCACTAAGTCACGAAGTGCAGGTGTTAACCCAAACATCCCTTTTTGACCCAAAATAACATAACCACGATCATAAACATTCCATTTGACCCATAAACTTAACTAAACCAGTTCTGAACTCGAAAAACCATTAATACAACATTTTGGGACATTTACAAGTTGTTATCAAAGAGGTGCAATGAGAATGCTCATCAGTCATCACCTAGCCCTCGAACATTACCATTCACTCAAAATCACCTTTCTTCATCTACAAGCCCCAAGCCTTATCATTACCTGAAAAAAGGGAAACTAACAACGGTAAGTCACATTGACTTAGTGAGTAAACGGTACTATAACATAATCATAAACATTTCACAATCATTATATGGTTCATTTCTAGAAAATCCTTTAACTTTGGAGAACAGTTTTCTCCATGGTCATTTCACATTCATACCCGATAACCACCCGGTCCTAACAACATTTTCATACCCGGTATTCACCCGGTCCCTACATCATTTTCATACCTGACATTCACCTGGTCCTAACATCATCATTTTACACTCTTGCACGGATGCAATCCAGGTTCCTTATTCCTTACATGACTGTGTGCATAAAGCACGATTCATTGCTGACTGAGTGCATAAGGCACGTTTCATGGTTGACTAAGTGCATAAGGTACGTTACATTACTGACTAAATGCATAAAGCACGATACGTGACTGACTGAGTGCATAAAGCACGTTACGTAACCGACTTAGTGCATAAAGCATGATTCATGGCTGACTGAGTGCATAATGCATGCTACATGAATGATTGGGTGCATAAAGCACTTTATGTGATTGGCTGAGTGCATAAAGCACGTTACGTGACTACATGATCATATCTGGTTCTATCACCATGAGTGATAAGGATTTATTTGGTACCTTTTTAAGGGGTCATTTAAGACCGACATCGCATTTATATGATCAAAAATTGTCTAAAATTGTTTCTTTTTGCATTTTAGGTACTTGGGACGATAAATCTGAAAATCGGCACTTTTTGGACAAAAAAGTGAAAAAAACGACGAAGTCGCGAAAAACCATCAGAAAATGAGCCCTGGCGGCATCATAGGCTACAACGTAACGCCGTCACTTGTTGATTATGCTGGATTTTTAGTTCAAGTTTAACAAGAGACGCCTCAGTCAAATTCTGGTGATCCACAACCTGACGGCGTCAGGTGTTAACTGAAGAAGAAAATCACGTGTTAATTTAACAAGAGACGTTCTAGACACTTTACTAAAGGACGGTGTCAGACTGAAGGTGATGGCATCAGGAGTTACTAAGTGACGCCGTCAGAATAGTGACTTCCACAAGACGAAAACTAAATTACGGCGAGCTGACTGTGTCAGGACCCATAAGCTAACGCCGTCAGAAGTGTATTCCTATATATATTTTCCTTTGTTTTTCATTATGAGTGTGATATCTTGGAGATCTCTTTGGGTAACATCTTTAGGACGAATTTTAGCAGCTTTGTAAGGGTTTTTCAACCCTTGAACTTCATGTTTCAATAAAGATAAGTTATCCCTTTAATGATTCGTTATGTCTATGTATCGTTTGGTTATGTGTTTAACTTTTCTTTACTTTAACATGCTTGCTTAAATTTCTTTGTGTTTGCTTAGATATAGTGAAACCTAGTTATTGATTATTGATTTGTCGTCTATTGTTTAGTTGATTGCTTCGCGTTAGGCTAAGAAAATTGGCCGACCTCTTATATGTAACTGGCTTGACCATCTTAGAAATGCAACCGTAGAGTGCACTATTGATTTTTCTCGTTGTATTTATTGCGTGAATTGCGGCATGTAGATCCAAAGAAACTTAATAGACTTTAAGGTTTTTAGGGGAGACTAAGATTTGAGTTAGGGACTTCGGCACCTCCCCACGACCAATATTAAGGAATACATTGCTTCAACTAAAACAAGGACGTGACAATTCGACAGATCAATAGGAGATAACTAAGGAGTAATTAAATCTGAGTAAACACGCTTTTCTCTATTATAAGAAGTCACCAATTGTACTTTCTTTCTTTTTATTTTTATTTAATTCAGTTATAATTAGTTTTGGGTTACAAATCTCGCGCACTATTCTAAAACCTGTGATTTTTACTGCTTTTTTAAAATATAAAAAATACAAAAAGAGTCATCTCTCACATCTAGACCTATCTCGTCATACATCTTGACCTAACGACACTATTCCCCTAGAAAATGATCAATCCCCCGGATTTACCTATACTACACTAAAGCGATCAGGTACACTGCCCGGAGGATTGTAAAACTTCGTATTGAGGTCTTACAAATCTCGCATTAATGAGTCACTTAATCATTATAACATGAACATACTCGGTCATTGTAACATTATCATACTTATCATTATAACATAAACATACTCGGTCCTTGTAACATTATCATACTCATCATTATAACATAAACATACCCGACCCTTGTTACATTATTATACTCATCATTATAACATTAACATAATCGGTCCTTGTAACATTATCATACTCATCATTATACCATAAACATACCCGGTCTAGGCATTCTCCTTACTTTCCACGACGACCCAAACGCATGATAATCATACTAACATCATTAGAATTCACTATTTCATCAAATACTCATGAGCTTCATCTTTAACTAACAAATTTGGTCTCTTCACTCATTATGTCAAAAATTCCTTTAGTCATTAACTATAATCACTTCAACATTTACCCATTCCATAGTTCTTACAAATCTCATAACATAACTTATACTAATCCATCTTAACAATTATTCAATCATAACATAAAAATCTTTAAATCATAAAACATACTAACCATGACTATGATCATCATTCAAGCTTATTCCACATAAACTATCATTATTTAACCATAAGAACATCATAAAACATAATTCAATCTAAACCCCCAAATCATCCATGTAATAATCAACTAACATCAATTTCATTACTAATCGTGAGATGAAGAATTACCCCACATACTTGATCCCCTTGATTGATTTTTCCAATTAGCTCCTAAACCCTCATAGATTAACCTCCTAGTGAAGTTTTCTTTCTAATGAGATAACACCATTTTCCCTCCTAAAGTTGTAATGATACACATGTGGCATACCACTTGTGAATTGGGGATAACTTCCTGGAGTTTTGGGGTTATAAAGCCATAAGGGGGTTTTTGTAATTTAACATCTTAATTTCTACTTTGTATCATTAGTCCCTGTCGTTAATTTGTTAAAAGGTAGGCCCTTTTTCAGTTAACTATTTGCATTTCTAGTCCTTTTTTCGTTAAATACTAACTTAGATAACTTTCTAAAACCCTGAAAATATTATTAAAGTATTTATTAATATACTTCAAATATTGAGGTCTTACACCTTGGTCACTACATGTCACTTTAAAGGCGTCATATTTCCTTGATAATATCAAGAGAGTTATTGTTTCTTGGTCGTTATTTACTCTCTGTTTCATCGGATGACTTAAAAAAAATAAAAAAATAAATAAAAAAATAAAAAAAACCATGCAACTCTCCATGGTTTATGTTGTTCACTTCAAGTTTTTTAAATTGCTTTAACCGTGATTCCTTTATCCTATTAAACATAAAAAATAACCATTTGAAAGTCAAACCCATGGTCTTAGATCTCACAACCCACGCCTAGGCTTGATCACATGAGAACACCAATTTGTTGGTTTTCCTAATTACAACCCTTGCTTGTGACATTTCCATTGACTATTCAACATATTAAACTTATAACTATAAGGCATCATGTGAACTCTTTTCACCACAAATCAAACGCAACCCATCTCTCTTTTCTTCCTCTCACCATGGTTGAATGAGGGTGTTAACAAAAGGGTTTTCAAGTTTAGTTTAAGAGTTGGTTTTACACTTGGTTTAAGGTCTTTAGTTAAGGATTATTAAGCTAGGGTTTGGTTCTTGATACTTAAGGTTTTCATAAGTTCTCTTAGGTTTCTTTTGCACTAATCATCAAGTAAGCATCTAACACTTATTATTATACTCATTTCATGTTTATTTATCATTCCAGGTTCATATATATCACTTATATATACTTGTTGTGTTGGAAAATTTGAAATAAAGTCAAGTTAGTAAACATGTTTCTGTCCAGATTTTTCAGTTGTAAACATCGACATAGGAAACCATCTTAAACATTTTTCTAGGCCAAGCCAATTTTTACATACTTAAATATATGTCTTGGGATGTTTCATGAAAAATTTAGTAATTTTTAGAGGTGATTTGATATTTTTGATAAATGATACGAAACTATTAGTCAAAACTGACAAGATTCTAAGTACCAGTTTTCATTCATAAAAAATTAATACCTTAAGAGCAAATTGGTATGTCGAGATAGTTAATGCTTTTGTAGACAAGATTTTAAATTAAGATTCTGAGAGTTAAATGGATTAAGTAACAAAGGAGATACGACTAAAACGATTCGGGTAAATGTATATGAGTTTAGATAGATTTGACACCCATGTAAAATTTATTTTTTATGGAAAATTGGAAAAGAACCATGACAAGAAGCTTACATTTTTTGAAAGTATACTCAAAAACGATAAACCTAGGATTTTGAACCAAGTGACTTCATTAGATAACGAGTGAGAAATATCTCGATTACGTCAGAAATTTTCTAAAAATTCCAACAGCAAGTCCTAAAATGTATTTGTATAAAGTATAAACCAATATCTAAAACTTATTTTCACAAACCGGGACTTTGAAATAATGAAAGTAGACATGTTCACCTATGTTTAGAGAGTTTAATAAAGAAAAACAAGCTTAAAACGAATTAAATACGACCACTTGAAGTCGGGATAAACTTAAGAATTAACTTAACTCATTTCTAGGGTTTCTTTTTAAAGTGTTAAACAAAAATGCGAGTGACCTCTTTCGAGCTTACTTTCGAGGACCTTAGGCTTAGATTCATTAGGAGCGGTAGTTAAGCTTTTTACAGCCTCACGTCATGTCACACCTCGCCAAGGTGGAAACGCGATGGTGTAACTTCATAGATATCATCACAACACATGGTGTCTATATAGAGAATAACTACATGCACATAAATAGAGCAAAGTACAAACACGTAGTGTTGTAACAATACCCCAAAATAAAATAACCAAACAAACATCCAAAGGTAACTTCAATAAATCCCAAAGTACCAAAAGAAAGAAATAATAGTATCACAGCCAAATTCAAATCGATCAAATCCAAACATAAAATAAATTCTCCTCAAATGCAACTAAGTCGCGCCTAATTGCTGCTCTCAACCTTAGCCTTAGAATGCTCACCTGAAAATGATGCTTAAAACGTCAACATAATGTTGGTGAGTTTCATAGGTTTAAGACACACACATTAGGCAACCAGTTCATTGTGATTATAAAACATAGCAGGACAAATATATATAGTTACCATATAAGCTAGCATGTAATCACAAACCAACCAACACACATAAGACACCATTGGGACGGAACGTGCCCACCGATCCAATTTACACTTCCACCATCAATTGGGACGGAACGTGCCCACCAATCCAAGTTCACCACACATTTATCATCAATTGGGTCGCATGTACGAGCAACAGGATAAGCATCCCCCCAATTGAATCCCACATTTTAACCACACCGCATTAACATCACATATAGCATACACACGATAACCATTTATAAGTCCATGCATTTAAACGACACATAATCACAGTAACTTAAAGTATTTAACACAAGCATCATTCTCATCCCAAGTTTAAAATAAAGTAAAAATGGGACTATAAACTCACCTCAAACTTTGCAGCTTCCACAAATACAATCACAAATCTATATAACAAAAATAAGATCACGTTACACATGGCCAAGATACAAGCTATAAACCATGTTAAACACATATGATGGATGTCTAAGGTTCATTTGACCCACCATGGATCTCCTAGACTCCATACTAACCATCAACAAATACTAATACTCACTAAATCCATTGCACTTTTAAAATCAGAAAACGCAGAATTTTGGGGTACCTCTACCCACATGAAATCACAATAATAAAAGCTCAACAACTCACACTAAAAATTCACCATGGTCTCTCATAAGCATACAAGCTAATCCCAGAAGGCCATGGTCTAAAAACAAACACAATTATCCTTTGAAAAATTAAACATAAAAACTATCCAGATTCGGATCTGAACGCACACCAAAATGTTTTGACCTACAAATCATACTTCTACAACTTTTTAACGTCCCTCCTTCGCGTGGAAGTCAAGTATAATATAGAACTCAAGTCCAACAGAAGGGCTAACCCTAATTCCATTTTCTAACCCACTTTAACCCTCAAAACTTTTACCCCAAATCTGTCCCGGTCTAACAGCTTTAACACCTTAACTCGGAAAAATCAAAAGACTAAATTCTGGACCTCGAAATCGATCGTGGCCAGACTTTTTGGAAAGATCTTTCACAGAAAAACAATCTAGACTAAAAATTCATGATCTAACTCATCCCAGTCTATTAATTATCCTTGAATCGTTACAGCCCTACCATGCTGTCCAAAACTAACTCATTGTTTAACATGTTTTATAACCAAATCTCCTTCACTAATCATCATACTATTATTAACTAATGATCCTAACATGTTTAACATCATAAATGTACAGAAGTTTACAAACCCTAGATCCATTATAATTTATATTACATGAATTAGATTAATAATCAAACAATTGAATATGTGTTTTAAGTATTTTACCTTGATATTTGATTATTGCTTTAAGAAAATAAACCCTAACTTTTTTTCTTCATTTTTCTTCTCCTTGGCCGATCGTTTATGTCAAAAGAATGGGTAGGGGAGTTTTGATTTTGTATTTATATTATTTAGAGATATTACCTTAAAATTGGACTAAAATTGGGTTTCATTTTCTTTATTTTTCCCCTATTCGGCAGATCAACCCCCCCCCCCCCATATTATTTTTATTTATTTTTATTAAATTAAATTATTACACTTAAAACCTTATACTTTTGATATTTTATAAGTACCCATAACGAATCCTAACATCTTACGCAATAAACCTTAGTTTTTACGAAAACTCGGAAAGATTATCATTTTCAAAACAAAGTTTTCAAAAATAGATTTTCACACCCTTTAAAAGTATAACACATAAAAACAAACTCCTCGTAACTTGCTAACGCTCAAATACTTGAACGAAGACTCGTTACGCACAAACACAAAAATACCAAAACTACACAAGTCATTTCTACACTACAAAGTCGATCAAAATGAACTTTCCCAAAATCAATACTCTCTAAATCATAATAATAATCTCACACAAAAAGGGATTTAGTGTCACCATACTTATTAATCAGACAATATCACACATATAACACACATATATACCATATAATCACCTAATTTACACCAAACAAAGTTAAATAGATCGAGATTGTTAGTCTAACTAACCTGTTAAAACCACGGTTGTTACATCATCCCCTACTTATGGAAATCGCCCCTCGAGATTTAACAGCTCGTCTCATCAACCTCCTTAGAAAACAACTTAGGGTACTTAGATCTCATCTGATCCTCACGCTCCCAAGTAAAATCAGGACCACGCTTGAAATTCCATCGTACCTTCACCAATGCTATCTTACCACACTTCATACTCTTGACCTCTCGGTCCATAATCTCAACAGGCTCCTTAACGAAATGAAGGGTCCTATTAACCTTAATCTCATCTAATGGCACATGCAAACTAGCATCCGCCAAATATTTCTTCAAATTAGATACGTGAAACGTATCATGCACACCACTTAGCTCCTCAGGCAATTTCAACCGATATGCCACAAGTCCAATCTTTTCCGTAAGCTCAAACGGCCCTACATGTCTAGGTGCTAACTTGCCTTTCTTACCGAAACGCACAACACCTTTCCAAGGAGACACTTTCAACATCACAAAATCCCCAACATTAAACTCTAAAGGTTTACCGCAATTATCCGCGTAACTCTTTTGTCGATATCTTGCGGCCTTAAGTCTTTTCTTAATTTGGAAGACCATATCCGTAGTCTCTTGTACCAGTTCAGGACCAATTAGTTGACTTGTCCCAACCTCTGCCCATAAAGCAGGTGATCTACACTTCCTTCCATACAACATCTCAAACGGTGCACACCTAATACTGGTGTGATAAATGTTATTATAGGAAAACTCTGCCTAAGGTAAATGAGTATCCCAGCTTCCTCCAAAATCAATAGCACATGCTCGAAGCAGATCTTCTAAAGTCTGAATCATTCGCTCACTTTGCCCATCAGTCTGTGGATGATAAGCGGTGCTCATATCCAACCGTGTATCCAAAGCCTTTTGCAACAATTTCCAAAACCGCGAGGTAAACCTATTATCACGATCAGAAATAATAGACACAGGCACACCATGTTTTGCCACAATCTCATTAATATCAATCCTTGCCAGATGATGAGGCAAAAAGTGTACCGCTTTTAAGGGGTCATTTAAGCCCGAATTCGAGATTATTTGATCAATTATTGCCCTAAATCGTTCCTTTTGTCATTTTAGGTACTTTTGGAGAGAAATCTGGAAAAGGAAGCATTTTGAAAGTTTTTGGAGCATAAAAGAGAAGAAAACGGCAAAGTCTCAATTTTCCTTGCTGGAACAGTACCTGACGACGTCAAGCTTCTACACGTGACGGCGTCAAGAGTGACAAAAGAGGTGGATATGGAACTTATAACGTGACGGCCCAGAAAGTTTTCAAGCTTATTGGCCTGACGGCATCACCAAGGCCGTTAGGGTCCAAATACTAGTGACGGACCAGAGCTCATTTACACATGACGGCGTCACAATTGGATCTAGGCAATACGAATTTCATCATGGCGGCGAGCTGATGGCGTCACAAGCTATAACGTGATGCCGTCAAGGTGTAAAATCTATATATAGTTTTCCAATTTTCATTCATTAGTGTGCAACTTTGAGGGAATAAACCCTAGACGAATTTTAACAGCTTTTCAAGGGTTTCAACCCCTTGATTCTTCCATGTTCAATTGAAGATAAGTTTTTATTCAAATCATTCAATATGTCTATGTGTTGTGTGATTATATCTTACGCTTGTCTTCTCTTTAACATGCTAGGCTAGATCTTTATTGTGTTTGCTTAGATGTAGTGAAACCTAGATGTTGATTATGGGTTGATTGTTTGTTTATAATTGTTACGGATGATTGTATTCGATGTTAGGCTTAAGAAAACTGGCAGACTTCCATTGGTAACTTGCTTGAACGTCTTAAGAAACATGATCGGAGGTGTACTACGATTTTTGTTTGTATTTAATGCGTAAGAGAATTCTAATGATCCCATGTTAGGAGCTTCTAACGGCTCGACATAGGAGTGAAGTAGGATCTTATAGAGTTAGGGAATATTGTACACGGCCCTACAACTAATATTAAGAAATATGACCCGTCATCCATGCAAGTGTAACAAGCTAATCAACATGTAAAAGATATCTAGGGAGTAATGAAATCTAAGTAAACACAACTTCCCTCATTATTGTTTCCACCACATTAGTATAATAGTTTTAATTTTCATTTCTGTTATTTTATTTTGATTGCATCTTAGTTAATTGGGTTAGTTGGCTAGCAACTAATTCCGCCCACTCCTTCAAAACCCGAGATTTTACTTGCTTTCTATAAAATATAAAAATACAAAAAGAATCATCCCTCACCTCTAGACCTAGTTTAGTAGGTTTTCTAATCCTAGCGACACTATTCCTGGGTTGAACGATCAATCCCCTGGTACTTGTCACTATACTATACTACAACGATCAGGTACACTGCCTAGTGGGGGTTGTAAGCTTCTCAAGATCCCTTGAGAGGTAAAACCTGTTGCGAGGGCGCAATTCCCACGTATCACCAGCTTTTCCATCTTATAATCCTCACGAATGGCCAGAAAATGTGCAGACTTCGTTAGTCTATCCACAATGACCCATATCGTGTCATGCCCATTACTTGTCCGAGGCAACTTGGTAATAAAATCCATAGTTATATTATCCCACTTCCATTTCGGAATCAGCGGCTGCTGTAACAATCCAGAGGGTTTCTGATGTTTAGCCTTAACTTTCAAGCAAGTTAGACATGTACTAACCTACTCAGCTATTTCCCTCTTCATTCCTGGCCACTAATAAGCATCTCTAAGATCATAATACATCTTGTCAGACCCTGGATGAATCGAGTATCTCGTCTTAGGAGCCTCATCCATGATCAACCTTCTCACATCTCCTACTAGTGGAACCCATATTCGATCCAAGAAATATAATCTACCATCCTCCTTTTTCTCCATTTGTTGATCTAACCCACGTAGCATTTCAGCTATAGCATTCTCATCCTTGATAGCTTCCTCTTGCGCTGCCAATATCTTAGTCTTAATTCCTGACTGCAACGTCATGCTCATAGCTCGCACACGTTTTGGCTTAATCCTTTCCTTCCTACTCAACGCATCAGCCACCACATTCGCTTTTCCAGGATGATAGCGAATCTCACAATCATAATCACTAAACAGTTCAATCTATCTTCTTTTGGCGCATGTTCAACTCCTTCTGAGTAAAAATATGCCGAAGGCTCTTATGATCAGTGTAAACAATACTCTTTGAGCCATACAAATAATGTCTCCAATTCTTGAGAGCAAACACCACCGCACCAAGCTCCAGATCATTAGTGGTATAATTCTTCTCATGGATCTTGAGTTGTCGGGATGCATAGGCTATCACTTTCCCCCTATGCATTAATACACACCTAAATCCCTGATTCGACGCATCACAATACACCACAAAATCATCTGGTCCATCAGGTAACGTTAAAACAGGTGCAGTACACAAACTATCTTTTAATGACTGAAAAGCTATCTCTTGCTCATCTCCCTAAACATACTTCTTATTTTTCTGAGTCAACATAGTGAGGGGCTTAGCAATCTTCGAAAAATTTGCTATAAATCTCCTGTAGTACCCAGCTAATCCTAAGAAAGAGCGTATCTAAGAAGGTGTCGTAGGAGCCTTCCAATTCTTGACCGCTTCAATCTTAATAGGATTCACATGTATACCTTCACTATTCACTACATGTCCAAGAAAATGCACCTCCTGTAACCAAAACTCACATTTTGAGAACTTGGCATACAACCTCTCATTCTCCAGAAAACCAAGTATCAACTTCAGATGTTCTCCATGCTCTTCCTTCATCTTAGAATAGATTAAGATATTGTCAATGAACACAATTACGAATTTATCCAAATAGGGCTTACATACGTGATTCATCAAATCCATGAATACCGCGGGTGCATTTGTCAACCCAAATGGCATAACTGTGAATTCAAAGTGTCCATAACGAGTTCTAAAAGCTGTCTTTGGAATATCCTCCTCATACACTCTTAGCTGATGATAACCAGAACACAGATCTATCTTTGAGAAAAATCGAGCACCTTGCAACTAGTTGAAAAGATCATCAATTCTAGGAAGAGGATATCGATTCTTAACTGTTAACTTGTTCAACTCTCGATAATCAATAAACATCCGGAACGAACCATCCTTCTTCTTAAAGAACAATACAGGTGCTCCCCACGGGGAATGACTAGGTCGGATAAACCCCTTATTCTGAAGTTCTTGCAATTACGCAGACAGCTCATGCATCTTCGAGGGTGCTAAACGATACGGAGATTTTTCCACAGGCGTCGCTCCAGGAATTAATTCAATACGAAACTCAACTTGATGTATCGGTGGTAATCTGGACAAATCCTCAGGAAAAACGCCCGAAAACTCACGCACCACAGGAATATCTCCTATTTTAAGTTCTTTGGACTTCGCACTCTTAAGAGATTTTGAATACTTCTCCACGCTTTCCCCTTGTACCCGTAGTACATTGCCATTCTAAAGGGATACGAACCACCTTTTCATGGCATACTACCTCAGCGTTATGCCTAGCCAACCAATTCATTCCTATTACCACATCAAAACTTCCATGTCCGAAAGGTATTAAGTCAATCTTGAACGAAACACCCTCCAACACGATAACACACTCACGAATAACCTTATCAACTTCTACCTCTCTACCACTAGCTATTTCAATCATAATACTAGGTCTAAGTTCACTAGACTCAACACCCAATATTCTAGCAAATTCAGTTGACACAAAACAATAATCCGCACCCGTATCAAATAAAGTAGTAGCATAATGACCATTGAGAGAAAATGTACCAGTGACGATGTTCGGGTCTTGGCACGCCTCATTTGCATTGATAGTAAACACCTTTCCCTTAGCTGCATTCCTGTTAAACCCTTGACTTTGACCTCCTTCAATGGCCAACTGATTTCCCGATTGTCCAAGTGCCCTATTTAGCTTGGGACACAAGTTACGGAGATGATACGTACTACCACACTCATAGCATGCCTTAGAATTAAACCCTGCGCAAACCGAGTTGATTGGAGCTACTTGAGTAATCACCACACGACACTCTCTAGCAAAGTGTTCAGGTTTGTTACACCTGAAACACACATGACACGCCACCTGCTCGACATGATAACCATGGAACTTAGTACATTTGGTAGCAGTACTAGTATGCCCCCTCCTATCGTTGTTTCCAGCCATAGCCGTAGAAGCTGTTCCCACATAACCTGTTGCCATCACAGGATTCGTTGCTACAAACCCCTTCCCACTTCTTGCTCTATTGTTGTCAACACTAGAACCCACTGACTTACCAGTTTCAACCTCCACCCTCTTCTTCTCGCTTTTCATTGCGAGTGTGCCACTCCTAACTGCTTCATCAGTCAGTGCTCCAGCCTTTTGAATGGCACTTAGGAGTGTTGTCGGCTCTGTAGCCCTAACCATACTCTCTCAATCTATGGAACCAACCCACATATATATTTATCGATACGTTTCGTTTCAGGAGTTACCATGTGGGAAACCATCCTAGCTAACTCGTGGAACCTGTTAACGTACCCTATGTGATTAGCTCCTGCCATCGCATGGTTCCAAAATTCCTCCTCTAGTTTCTGCATTTCATTGCTTGGACAGAACTCCTCCACCATCAAGACTTTGAAGTCCTCCCAAGTCATCCCCAACGCCGCAACTCTACCCCTAGCTTGGAGTTGCGTATTCCACCAAGTCAACGCTTTGTTAACCAAAGAACTAGCCGTGTACTTAACTTTCTGGCCCTCAGTACAGCCACTTATATCCATTACTGATTCCATTTTCTCTATCCATCGAGTGAGCACAATCGCACCACCCTTACCATCAAATTCCTTGGGCTTACAAGCCATAAACTCTCTGTAGGTACACCCATTGTTACCACTCCCTCCACTTCCAGCGCCATCAGGGTGAGCACCATTTCCCATTTGCGCACTCAACTGACTCACAATCTCTCGCATTAAAGCTTCCAATTGTTGGTTGATCAATTGCTGAAAGATAGGGTTGCTATCCCCAATAATGGATGTCGGTTTCTTTGACTTCTTTGGTGTTCGGTAAGCTCCACTCATTGGTGACTTAGTGATAGGACATCTTGGTCTTCTTGGCGCCATTTCCTGAACATGCAGGACATTAGAACCATTAGAGACCGATTACAAAATTCCACAATCCTGTAATCATACTTAACACATTTACTTCTCATCATATGGGACAACCATAACAAACAACGAAGTTAAACTCAATGCTACTACACGTAAGCATATCACCATTGATCAATGTAACATTGGCCATAAGCCCACGTGTGTCGTGATACATTTATAATTTTGTTGGCCACCCACAATCATAGATGTATCCTTTCACATGTGTACTCGCTTCCAATGCCACACCTAACAATAGTAACACCTCACAATAATAAATACACAAACTCATGCATTAACCATATCATACTGTAACAACCCACAAAATCTCATTTCTATCATTCCCATTACAAATACCTATAGTAGGTATTTAACAGGTAAATTTTTGCTTTTTATATGCATTCATTACTTGCATGACTCTCTAGACATGCTCACCTACCCACACAAGCCAAATAACTCAACACTTACATCCTATAAACCCCTGGTATGTCAAGCATAAGATCACCACAACACCATAATAAGTAATCTACCAATCTAACACACTAAACATATCACAAAACCCTAATAAACCTTAATTAAACCCTAATTAGGTCTATGTGCTTACTAAACCCTATATGCTTAACTAAACTAGTTTGAAAGTGTCCAAGGCTTAAGTATGAGTTACCTTAGGAACATTAGGATACCTTAGGACCATTAGGCACTAGTACAACCCCTTAGAGCTTAGGTACAAGTCCCTTAAGCACAAAACCATAACTAGGTCATAACTTCCTAGAATTAGGTCTAAACTATCCCAAAACTTCACCATAAGTCACCACCACTTAGTATAAGCTTCTTAAGACCTAGGATTAGTTATTAGGCACTTATAGGACCCTAACCTAGGCACTAAACCTTAGGATCTCTCACTAAGTACAATTAGGTCACTTAGTATAAACCCCTTAGGACATAGGATTAGTCACTAAACACTCTTAGGAACCTAACCTAGGTACTAAACCTTAGGTAAAACCCTAAACTCTCACTAAGTAAAACTAGGTCTAAACTTAACCTAAACTAGTAAAACCTAAACATAAGCACCTCAACCTAGCACCCCTAGCACCTTAGTCACCCTAAGCACACACCCTAGCACGTTACAAGCTAGCACACAAGTAGGTACATCACCTACTTGTGTCCTCCTTGTGTCGCGGCTTCATCTCCTCCACAAAACCCTAAACCGACATTATAAAGTAGCCTAGTCACCATGGTAGCTTTCCTTAGTCATAATATAGCTGCCATGAGTCACCTCCCTCCCCCTCGACACCTCCTACTTGCTTTGCTTGCTCGCTACTCCTCTTGCACCCTATAAATAGCTTGACACCCTCTCATTTCAAAACCACACCTTCTCTTCTTTATCCACCTTAAAATTCTGTATCTAGTAGTAGTATACGAGCTATGGTAGACCTAGGAGTCGAGCAAAGTAAGTCTTGAGGCCTTGTCGAGTTCATTTCTTGTCGAGAAACCCTAAAATCCTAGTTAACCCCTCGTTAAACCCTAGTTAACCAAGTAAGCCTTTCATTTTGATTTCTTTAGCTTTAGTTTAGTCTTAGGATAATATTAGGATGCCTTAGATCCCCTAGGAACCCTTGCCTAAGCCTTGAACCATTTCATTTACTAGTTTTCTTTTTAAAACCCTAATTATAGACTAAACCCTAATTATATGCTATAACCCCTTTTCATAAGCCCTAAGCTAGTTTATATAACTTATATAAGCTAATATTAGTTAAACATAAGCTAGGAAACTGAGTTGTTACATAAAAATATAGTTTACATGCATTTAGGACTAATTTTGCAAAACTTAACATGCATGGGGGTATATATCATAAATTCCTGAAACTATAAATTCTAGTGACTGTTTTTGACAATTCCTAGAAGTTATTAGTACAAGGACTCATTTTGCAAAGTTTAGAAACCCAAAGGATAGAAATTAAAATAAGTTATAAACTAAAAAGGACTAGTTATGCAGATGTTATAAAGTTAAGGGTCTAAATGGTAAATATAGAAAACTTATAAGTACAAGGGTTATTTCTGTCATTTACTAAAAATATAGAAGTTTAGGGACTAATTGAGTCAAGTATAGATAGTTATAAGTATAAATAATTTAAGTATTATAAGTTTAGGGTAGAAAATGTAAATATATAAACTATAAGGGTATAAAGTGAAAATATTATATAAATATAAAACTTAATTAAAGTTAGAAGTAGAACACAATAGTAGGGAGCTTCATGTGAGGAGTACCATGTGGATATTTCGTTTTGACAAGTTTGCTGGGTTTACGAATTAAAGTGCCCTGGCTCCTTAAACGATTATTGCATGCACTTCTGGATTATGATGGCCCGAATGGTGTTATGTTATAACTTAATAACAACATAGCTCAATAGTAGGGAGCTTCACATGAGGATTATTAACTTCTGAATTATGATGGCCCAAACTGTATTATGTTGATAACATAATACAATAGTAGGGAGCTTCATGTGAGGAGTCATATACTTCTGGATTGTGATGGCCCGAACGGTGTTATTATATCTAAAAAATTAACGAACCTAAGAATGATAACTTGAGAAACTTAAAAAAGATAACTAAAGCTTGACATACATACAAACCTACAACACACTAGGATACGTGAGTAAGGCAGTCTAGTTCCCGAGTCACTTTTTGCATCAATTAGATTTCCCTAAGCCCAGGTGAGTTTTCATAGCCTCACATCTTTTTAAAACTTCTCAAAATATTTTATGTACCAGCAAGATCAACGAGGTTGAGCTTTCTGCATCTGATTATGTCTCTCCCTATGGAGTGCATTCTGTAATATGAATTGTGATGGAAAATATCGATTGAGAACAACTAATTGTTGGCGCTATAATTGTTGGCGCATCTTTAACATCTGTAATTCACCCGGAGAACCACCACCACGAGCACAAAGTTCTGCTTGTAAGCACTCTAATTGTTGGCGCATCTTTAACATCTCACTTGACATTGGATCCCTATTCACATATCGAATGGTATAAAAATGTAGCATTATTAGACCAAAGCCTTAAGAGAACTAAAATATGAAAAGAATAAATGTATACTTACCACAGGCTTATTCTGAATATTTCGAGCACGATTAGCATACTTCACATAACTTGGATCAACTGTGGTTGAGATGTCACAAAGTTAACACACGGATACTTCAAATCGATTTCCTAAATACATAAAAAAAAGCTACTTAATTTACACATAAAAACTCCATGAAAACAAATTAACCCAATATTATCACATAATCTCAAAAACCCAGATGCAAATCATCTTACTTTTACATAAATCAACAATCATTGTAAAAGACTATATCAACCAAACAAATTGACTCATAACTTCTCTTAAAATTTCATCAAACACATGGTAGGCACAATTCCACCTACCTTTTCCATACCATCAGCCAAAACCCCGCTTCCCTGTTTATCTTAAACATCATTAATAAACAACGCACCTTTAAGATTAAACGCTTGTGTAATCGCAGCCCCTTGTGTAACCGTTTCTATTGATGAACTTAGCCAAAAATTGAAGTGCCTGCAAAAAAAGTTGGACCAAAAAATTGGTCAAACCCAAAACTGAAAACCTCTTATTGAAATTAAATAAGGTAAGAATGAAAATCCTCAAAGATGTAATCACAATGATAAAGTTACAGAAGTGATTTCTATACAACTAAATGGATGCAATTTTCTGAATAAGTGATGCCGATGAAAGTTGTTTTTTGATCATCAATCGTCATTTTGATTTGGGATTAAGGGATGTGGAAGATCGTTGGTTTTGTTTCGTGTGTGTGTTTCTAAGGGTGAAGGTGGAGAAGAAGAACTGTGAAGAAAGGTCGAGACCTGGTGTGATAGAACATATGTGAGTGTGGTGGTGGTGGTGTGAGCGGTGCGAGTGTGGTAGAAGAAGAAGAAGAAGACCAGATCTATGTGAAAAGTTGAGAGGGATATTTGGGATGGTTAATGAAATATTTGGGAATTTGGGAAGGAGGGCAATTTGATTTTGGGAAAAAATTTAGGCGGGGCTTGTGAAAAGTTGAGAAGTGGGAAATTTTATTTTGGGAAAAACTAAGTGTTGTACATGTATATGATTTAGTCACTTTTAAATAATATGTGACAAACTTGACTATATGATTTAGTCACTTTTAAATAATGTGTGACAAACTTGAGTATATGATTTAGCCACATACACAATTACTTCATTTGACCATATATGGATTTTGGTCACACTGTTCAATTGTGTGACATATATTTGTCACATACGTATTTATATAATGTGACTAATGTTTCAAACTTATTTGTATCCGTCACACGTCCCAAATTATACGTGACTAAATAATCAAAAAAAAATATTTACAAGATACCTCTAGTCACGAAAATATTCGAATGTGTGACTGTAGCCTCAGTTAGAAAGACGAAATGGTCACACAAGTCGGATCAAGTGTGGCTGTTTATTTTATTCTGGTACATTTAGTCACATAAAAAAGTTACTGTGTGGCCGTTCGAAAAACAGCATGTGTGACGAAATCCATTTTTTTGTACTAGTGGAGGCATTGAACTCGGAAGACTTTCAAACCGGTTATCATTCAAACATAACTTAACACCTAGACTTTGGGACCTCATCAAAAGTAAAAGTATATCTTTTACTAATAAAAATCTGATAATTAAATGAATGATAACTAAATTTCTAAAAACGTCTCTTTTTGAGTCGTTTTCTATTACTGTAACTATGATTCTATGAAGAAATACCCCAAACACTTAATCCGTTGCGATCAGTGAAAAATGGGGGTGTTACAGATTGGTATCAGAGCTTCAATTGTAGAGAACAAGGTCAAAACCTAAACTACAACTATTTTTCCTAAACCCGAGAAAGTCCTAAGTACCTCTGCCATCCTCCGTAACTATACGTGCTAAGGTTAGTATAATAATTGCCTGCCTAACTGCTAAATGATTTACAGTATTTTTACTATTATATAGTTATGTCTATTCCCCGCTATTCTACCCCCGTATCATCTAGTTTACATCCCGAGAATGATCTTCCCTCTCCGAATGTACTAGATTATTCCCCTAAATCATATATTCCCAATCACTTAGAAGACTCAAGGAATAGTTTAGATACACCTCCACCCTTAGGATATACACCTTTCTTAGATAACCCTTATTTAAAACACTTAAGAGATTTCTATGCTAAGGCATCACCTATTCCTCCCCTAAACCCTATTATACACCCACCATTCCCCACATCTAGATTAAAACCCCATGGTTTCTTTCTCTCTAGAGAACCATGTATACCTAAAAACCCTATCCCCACCTATACCCCTAGATATGACCCTAGAAAACCCTACACCTTACTTAGTAAACCCTCCCATTTCATCTTGGAAAGATGAATTTGGAGAAAACCCCACTAGGACAACTTTAAAAAATGAGGAAAATCAGTTAGAGGAAATTTTAAATAATTTAGATGAAATTTTCCTTGACCTTCTTGAAAATATAGAAAAAGGTTATGATAATAACTTAGGTAATCAACCTGACTATAGTAGTTTAAGAAATACCCTACAAGAAAACCATTAAAGTAGCTAAAATACAGAAAAACCAAATGAAACACCACCATAAAATAGCCTTTGCCCGTTTTAGAATTTGTACTTTAGAAAAGATAATTGATGATGATGAGGAAAATCATCAATCAAACCTAGAAAACACAAACTCTTGGAATTAGGAAAAACCTTAGAAACCCCTAAGTAATATACCTTTTATACCCTAGAATAATTAGTGCCTATAGGATATGTAAGATAGTTAATCATTAAAATAAGTTAAGTTTTAGAAACTACCTAGTGCCCCTCAATTAGAATAAATTAGATAAACTAGATTTAGGTATACCTCTCCCACATTACCTTAGATCATCCCTAACCCAATAGTAACCTCTTAGGAAAATAGATATAACCCATAGAACATGACAAGTTAAGTACTTGTTATAACCTACCCCTAACCCTTACCCCTAGGAATTTAGGAAAACTACCCCGATGCCTTAGATACATAGATTCTCTAAACTGTTTTAAACTCCCCTCATACTTCCTCCTTTCCTAAAACCCAATTTCCTTCAAACACTCTCACTTATCAATGGTGAGAATTCTTATTCTACACCATAGAGATCTGAATTCTTTCTCCTTTGATCTCTAAATCCTCACTACTTCCTTAGCTTTCTCAAGCTATCTTCTTCCTAGTTAGAGAATCTACCCCTAACTATCCCATATGTAAATATATGATAGTCATATACAAGCATATTCCTGTCCTTTTCCTCTTTATTTCCTTAGATTACTATGATTTTTCCAAGTTAGTTTTCCCCATCCCCTTAGAAAAACCTAAACCATATTTAGGATTCCCGTACTTGAGGTTAGAAATAACATTAGGATATCCTTAGAAAACATAAGCTTAAGAATAGAATACCTTAGATCATTAAGATAGGCTATCTAAGAAACCCTTGAGGAAATAGAAAAATAAGACTAGAAATCTTTAAGGTTTTATAGGTTAGAAACCCAAAATCCCTACCCCAATAGATAGGAAAAAAAAAAGAATACATCCCTATATGATAGGATTTAGCCTAAAAATTCATTAGGACTAGAACAAAAATTAGATATAAGGAATATTAGGAAAAACATAGGATTAAATAGTAAAACCTCTACCATAAGCCTTTAAACCCCTAGTTTAGGATAGACATATTAGCAAAGCTTCTACCATATAGGAATTAGTCATTTTAGGATAAAAATTGCCTCTACCTAGTCCCTTAGGAAACCCGCATATATATATTTGAGGATTTTAGATTACATCTTAGGATTTGACATTTCTTAGAATACCCATTAGGAAATTTCACTTAGAAGATACTATGGATACTACCCTAGCTGGTTTCAAGTACCTAGGTGTTGGGAATTATAGATTTGATGATTACAAAACTACATGTGATTATATGAAGAAGAATTAGAGTGCTTTGAATGAAAGTACTTTCTGCTGAACCAAAGTACTGCTGCACCAAAAGTACTTTGAATCAAAGTACTTCTCAAGCAGTATATGAAGAAGAATGAAACATGAAGGACTAGCTTGCAATAGAATATTTATTTATTAGTCCTTCGTAGTATCTTGTAAACCCTAATCCTCTAGTATATACAGAGGACATGGGTCATTAGTTTTAAGGTGCACACAAAATATGTAGTCGACTTAAAGGTGTTTGTGTGTCTAGGCTTCAAGTTCCTACAATGGACGCCTAGGGTTAGAGTTTATTAGCTAGTTAGTTCAGCCTCAAGGTCAAGTCCTTAATCCCTGTTACAAGGTGTGTAACAAGTTCTACCTTGATCAAGTAGAATTGGGGCTGTAGATGATTATAATAGTTATTAGAGATGATGGCGAAGAACCTTAATAACAACAATGATGTTTTGATTATTCCGCTGCATATTATATTGTTAATCATTGTTAGTGTGCTTATTGTTAATCCTAGATCAATGTCTAAACAACATGGAGTCTAAAACGGTCCTAAGAACTTATTAAAGATGGTGTGCATGAGTTCTATTAGGTGGTATCAGAGCAAGGGGGTTCTCGATCTAGGGATCTACAAGGTTTTTCGAAGAAAAGGTAAAAAATTCGAATCTGGAAAAAATTTCGTAACCTTTCTGCAGGGCTGTTTTCAAATGGTGATATCTCATTCGTTAACCGTTGGATCGGTCTAAAAGTTTTACTGGAGGTTCTCAACATATCAAGGAAGAGTTCCACTGGAGGGATCTTCAATCTGAGCTCTCAGTAAAAAGATAAAAATTGTCGAAGTTTGCTGCTGCAACAGGTGAAGGTTTCGAATTTTTAGGGTTTCTTTGATATCCAACTCTCTAAATTCGTACATACTTGTTATAATTCATCATGGAGATTGGATATTAAATACACGGTCATGATTTTTATTAAAGATTCGATTTAATGATGGTGTTTGGAGCAGAGAAGTTTGTCGTTTGTGTACAAGTGATTTCAATTCAAAGATTCAACCTCGTACCAATTAATTGATGTTTGTCGTGATCTATATATTGGCATGGTTGAGATAAATTGGTTCATTAATTCACTTTTGGATTGTTGCTACTGTGTTTCCTTGTGCAAGTAGTGAAGATCAAAGTACTTCTCTTCTCAAAGTACTGCTCTTACAAAGTACTTCTCTTAATCAAAGTACTGCTACTCCAAAGTACTGTTATTCCAAAGTACTGCTATTCCAAGGTACTGCTATTGCAAAGTGCTGCTACAAAGTTCATTCTGCTGCTAGCTTTTGATTATACTGCTGCCCGGGAGTTTTTATTGCTAAGGATAATTGATCCTACTGCTGCGTTTAGATGATTTATGGAGACAAGTAAAGAGTTTTATGGTTCAATATATAAGCATGATTTACGAGCAGTGAGGGGCAGTACATATGATTGATTGGAGATGGTTTTACACACACAGAAGGTTATTGGTTCACACACACAAGGAATTTAGTTTATGTTCTTAAAGGATTAAAAAGGCTCGTTTTGGAGATTATTTGAAAAGGTGATTACGAAGAAAGGTGAATATCATTTATTTGATGTTGTAGTTGAGTTTCACAAGTGCGTGTTCTTATCATATCTTAAGGTGGGTGTTACATTTTGAAGATAACTTGTTCGTGCTTTATTGCTGTGACAAAGACTTGATGAATCTAGCAAATTGGTGTGTTATCTACAAACTGAAGGTGCTTAATGTTCACATTTTCTATCACTTTAAGGAGTTACGTTGTAGTGCTCAGTGTCTCATATATAGTTGAGGATTTATCATGAGATTGGATAGGTTTCATCTACTTATAATTTTTAGTTTGGTATGAGTTTGGAGTCACATGGATAGTACAAGATATAAGACGCAAGTTTGGGAAATTCAACCTCTTCATCAAATTCGTTATACTTAGTTTTCTTCATCAGTGATCATTACATAGAGCCTACAGAATTGAAGATTCAAGAGATGGTAAACATATTAGTTTCAGGGGAAGCTTATTGATTAAATGTTCAACCATCTACATGCACCATTTAAGGGGAAGTGTTTCATTACTACTTCTAGTCATCATTAATACTGCTAGTTTAAAATTTCTATTGTCTTGAGTTCATTTTTTGCAAGCTTTTTGGTGTTCTTCATGGAGGGTAATTCAAGATATTGGAAAGATTGGATTGGAAGTTTTGATATATGATGTGGGGTAGTGACGATCAAAGTTGTATATCTACAGAAGACCCCTATTAGATGATTACAAAAAGGGGAAGAAGACTACAGAGATATGATTTGTAGCTTATTTATATGTGGTGACATGTTCAAGAAGATCTTAAGTCAAGGGGAAGCATTGAAGATTGTTTCATTCATGGAGATAGTTTTGTAATATCAAATAGGGGAAGATTGTTGGGAATTATAGATTTGATGATTACAAAACTACATGTGCTTATATGAAGAAGAATGAAAGTACTTTGAATGAAAGTACTTTCTGCTAAACCAAAGTACTGCTGCACAAAAAGTACTTTGAATCAAAGTACTTCTCAAGCAGTATATGAAGAAGAATGAAACATGAAGGACTAGCTTGCAATAGAATATTTATTTATTAGTCCTTCGTAGTATCTTGTAAACCCTTATCCTCTAGTATATAAAGAGGACATGGGTCATTAGTTTTAAGGTGCACCAAAAATATGTAGTCAACTTAAAGGTGTATGTGTGTCTAGGCGTCAAGTTCCTACAATGGACGCCTAGGGTTAGGGTTTATTAGTTAGTTAGTTCAGCCTCAAGGTCAAGTCCTTGATCCTTGTTACAAGGTGTAACAAGTTCTACCTTGATCAAGTAGAATTGGGGCTGTAGATGATTATAATAGTTAGTAGAGATGATGGCGAAGAACCTTAATAACAACAATGATGTTTTGATTATTCCGCTGCATATAATATTGTTAATCATTATTAGTGTGCTTACTATTAATCCTAGATCAATGTCTAAACAACATGGAGTCCAAAACGGTCCTAAGAACTTATTAAAGATGGTGTGCATGAGTTCTATCACTAGGAATAGTAATACTTATAATAATAGTAATAATGGTAGTAATAGACAACTTAAAACAAAAGAGAAAACCCGAAACTATGCCTAAGAATAAGGATACTCCTAGTAAACTCTTAGGAAAGAAAACATCTAAGCCTACACCCTCTTTAGAACCCTCTACTTCAATAGAACCCAACACATCACCCTTAGAAGTTTAGGATTAGTTAGGAAAAACTAGAAGAACCTTAGGGGGAAAACAACTTTTGGGAAAGAATCTAGTTAATCTAAAACTCCATTAGGATACTATCTTTCAGGTATCCTATACTCTTACTCTTCCGTTTAATCCTATTCTTCCGCTTTCTCTCATTCTACCATTTAGATCTCGTTTAAATCTCCTTCTCCCGCCTTTTTCTCAGTCTTCCATTTAAAATCCCATTTTCCCGCCTTTTCCCCCACTCTCCTATTTAAATCCTACACTTCCGTTTTCCCCACTCTACCATTTAATCTTATACCCCTATACTTTTCCAGTTCACCTATACCTACCTTCCATATCATTATCTCTCATTTCTTCATACCCTCTTATTTTATCCCTTTTCTCCTTTCTTCCTTGTCACTTCTTCCTATAAAAATCCATCTTTCCATTTCCCTCCATCCTTTTATCCCTCCGTCATTTTACACTCTATTTTCTTCATTCTATATTCTCTCCCTACCTCATTCTACAACGTTCTAAAAGTAGAACTTGTATTTCTCGTCATATCACAAGATTCTATTAGTTAGAACTTGTAAGAATATCGAACTGTAATCCTCATTATGTTTGACTATGATATTAAATCTCGTTTTGTAAGAGTTGCAAAAATGAGATCTTCAACGCCCGCCATTCTAGTCATAACATGGAAGGTTACCATGTGGCAAGTTTCTAAACAGGGAGACTATAGAACTTGTCTCTATCATGACTAGAACTTGTCTCTATCATAACTAGAACTTGCATCATGAGGTTAAGTTGTTGCTACCTTGTGATTTCGTTAAGTGCTTGCATTTGCATATCTTACTCACTATTGTCCTATAAGTTTATTATGCACACCAAATACGGTTTACACCTTAAACTTGCGAGCTCACCAACTTTATATTGACGTTTTGTAGTATCCATTTTCAGGTGATAACAATAATCATGCTTAGGGAGGATAGAGCTCCTGCCTTGCCTAGTGAGACTTAAGCTAGGCCCCTCTTGGGCCGTGTTTCATTGGAGATTTGTTTTAGTGTATTATTTTGGACTTCGTTACTTTCATGTTGTCATTGATTAGTACTTGTCCTGGGTTGTGGGATTCTTATGACTTATGACTTTGTTTGCGTAGTATTTCATTTAGTGACTTCTCTATTATCTTATGCCTTATGTTTTGTGCTATGAAGTCATACCTAGTTATTATTCCGCTGCGATATTTAGGGGGTGTGACAAGTTTGATGATTGAATCTCGGTTTTAAGGTATTTCGATCCTTATGGAATCTGATGGCAAGATGGCAAAAATGAAATGACACTATCTCGGTTTCAAAAATAATGTATCTGGATTCCAAGTTAAACTACTATCTTGATTCCACACTTAAATACTATCTTGATTCCAACCTAAAAATGCTATCTCGATTCCAACTTAAAAATGCTATCTCGATGTGATGTACCTCGATGTGGTGTAAGTCGATGTGGTGAAACTCGATTCCAACTTAGTGTATTGTATTTCGATTTCAAACTAGGTAAAATCTCGATGCAACACTTAAATCTTAATTTGATTCCTAACTCAATTTCTAACTCAGTGCCACGTCAAATGTACCCACTCTACTTACTTTTGTCTAGAACCGAAATAGATGGCAACTTGTGATCTAATTCGATTCCTTGAAGATCAAGGAATCGAGATAGGGGTATGGTTCAAAAATCCAACATAAAACCATTAAAAGCCACAAATCTGGACGTTGTAAACCCGTTTATTTTGCGAATACTAACCTAAAACGCTCAAGGATGAATAAAAAAACAACTTTTAAACCAAAACACATAAAAAATTGAATTTGAAGTCAAAACTCACGTATGAACATGTATACTCGTTTTCAACTTTAAAACTCAATCAAAAAAGAATTGCAAACACTTAACAACTCCTAGATCATTGTTAGGCGAATGACACCAATTGTAGGCTCCCTAATGTTGATCAAACTAACACACAAATATGAAAGAGGTTGGACGTGGAGATGGATGGTGTAGAGAGAAGAAAGGAAATGTAACTTGTATTAAAAACACATACAGTCACTCTCTCATGCACACACACAAATGGCTACATTTGTGTGTTTATATACTTAGTATGTGGCGCCATCATGGGCCTTAGAATGGTCTTATCTTTGGTGGACTTTGATTACAACATTTATAAGGCTTACTAACATAACTACTAACTTATTAGATTACTAAGTCCATGAGTCCGATAACTAAACTATTACATATGCCATAACACGTTACACGGTTCCTAATCATAGAATGACCAACACCTTTTTTTTTAGAACAGCTAGTTAGTATTTAGTGGTTCAACTCGTACAGTGACATCCAAGCGGACAGTATGCCTTCATCGAACCTTCGCCTTTAAGAAATAAACCCCACTCATTTCTTTTAGAACAGCTAGTGAAGTTGGTTGTAGAGAGGGAAAACTGATGCGACACTTAGACGACGCCGGTAATAAAATCTGTTTTGATACTCTCTTATTACCGATAGCGTGATGCTCTTTTCCAAAACGAGTTCATTTTTTATAACATCTTGTCTTTTCTTTCCATATATGTCTATGTCTATGTCGATGTAAATTATTGTTCTTAAAATATTAGGCCATTTGCTTATATTTTTAGCTAACTAACAATTGATACACGTTAAAGAGTTGGAATAAAGTCATCTAAAAAGTTTGTTGATTTACATATTATTAGATTTTAGCTACACAAACGAGAAATGATTGGGTGAGAAGAAAAACTAAAATGAATAAAAATGATTTCTAACTACACATTACAAATAAGAGGGAAAATTTTAAGGTGACATGCATCTACTTTTATAAATGTATCTAAAATATATGGTAGTTTTTTTATCACTTTTCTCATTTTAATTTTTTTTTTTTTTCTTTTTTCACTTGATCCTAGCTCTTACACTAATAACCAAACAAAAAAATTGCCATTTTACACACTTTCTTACGCTCACAAAGTATAACCTCCTATATACATTTAATTATTTATCTCTTTGAAAAAGTTCACATATACAACCATCTTTAATATAATGGAGATCGAAAAGTCTCATTTCGGAGCCAACTAAAAGAAATCACTATGCGAGAATAACTAATTAATAGCTCTTTTTGTCATGCGGCAAAATTGAGTATTCTAATTGATTAATATGTAAAAATATGGGCAATTTCATATTTCTCATCGTTTTTTTTTTTTTTTTTTTTTGTTAAGAAATTTCATATGTACATAACCATGCTTAAAAACATTTTATATTATGCATTCAATACTTGTACTTTGTGTATATATATAAAATTAATCATGAAAGTAAGGTAATATATAAAATTAATCCTTAAAAAAATGATTTGATCAACATTACAATAATTTCGTATTACTATTCAGCTATAGGATAAAAAAAACTCATAAAAAAACTAAGTCTAAGCTGCAAAAGAAACAAAACAGAAGAAAAAGAAATGATATTTTACTAACTTTTTGGGGTTCAGTTTAAAATAACATTATTTCTTGATTGACTTATAGAATTTTCACTCGTACCCAAAATCTTATATAAAGTAATTTAATCCTATATTTAATTTTTAGACCTAAGTGTAAACATGCTCAATAATTTTGATAGCTTTATAAATTTGATAAATACTTTTCACTTTTTCAGGCTTTATATTTCTTTTTTAACGATAATATTTTTACAACCCGTGTTTTAAAACCCATGCATACACGGGTTAAAATCTACATACGGTTACTTTTATTATTCATGTATGTTATACTAAGAATTTAAACTAAATTTGATTCAGATCTAAAGCCGTGTATACATGTTTCTTTGCGTCTTCAAAGTTTGTGCTTCATAATAATTATGAGGGTCTTGTTAATCATCGAATCGATAAATAAAAGGGATTTGGTCGAATAATAATGATGTACTTTTCCAAATGTACCAATCTAGTATGTAAACTTTTTTTAAATTGTAGAAATGTTACGAACTTTCATAAGTGTTCCAATTTGGTACGTGATCATCACGTATCAAATTAGAACAACGATAAAAGTTTGTTACATTTCTACAACTTTAAAAAAATCGGTATATTTGAAAAGTTAAATTGTTATTATTTGACCAAATCTCTCAATAGAAACACTTATAAGTTATAAGTTCATACCAAAAAAATATAGTTTAAATAAAATTATTAGATATAATAATTGGGAGGTGATACTTACACCATACTTTTTGATTCTTTCACCACTCACATTATTAATACACAAGTTACAACATGATATATGCATAATTGTGGTGTGTGCATCAAAAAGTGTGGTGTAAGTATCACTTCCCATAATAATTGTTTGAACCAATGTTTTGAATACTGGGTTCGAAATCGACCCGGTCGAGTCACCGAGCACCGAGTCAACCGGTTCGACTGGTTCGACCGCATTCAATTTATTATTTTTTTATTTTTTCGACCGGGTCAACCATGATTTTTATTAAAAAAATTTTAAAAACGTAACCCGGCCGGGTTTCAAGAATCGGACTGATCCGGGTCACTCAAAACCCGGCGGGTCTACCCGGTTAACCCGGTTTTAAAAACCGGGTTTTTTTTACTCGTTTTTTTGGCCGAAACTGGTCAAACCGGTTAACCAAGCCAGGTCGAACTAGGTTTCAAAACACTGGTTTGAACCAGGTGCATGTACTGCCATTAAAAACACTGGTTTGAACCAAACACTGGTTTGAACCAAGTGCATGTACTGCCATTAAAAACCCTGGTTTGAACCAAGTGCATGTACTGCCATTAAACTAGTTAGCTATTGTTTTGAAATATTTGGATGTGTAGATGGACTTTCATGAGTTCATCTATTCTTGTTAATCTGTAATGTTTATTACAATACTAGTATAATGGCTTTCGCGTCGACAAATGTCATGGCTATAGCTTAACATGTCGTTGCAAAAGTTGATGACATGTTGTAGTAGAAAGGTCGTTGCACATGGCTCGCGGCAGTCGTCCCCGAAGGTTTTTGCCAAAGACAAGGACAACTTTTAGTGACAACGATTACGTCAAAAACATGTTGGTACCCTTTGTGACTACAACAAAAACACTTTTTTTGGTCACGTAGTAGTTTTTCTGTGACGACGCATATCATGGTACAAGGCTCCCGGTCGTTTTTACCAAATTTTATGGTAGTGTTAGACTGTTAGTTATACAGGTATGCATAGAGTAACTGTGAAAATCTTTATATTTATAGTAGTGAGCACATTATAAGAAAAAAAAAAAAAAATGCCAATAGTACGCAAAGGCCGACAGTCAATTACCTTCAATTGCTGTAATCACACCCTGTAGATGGACCTGTCCCTACGTGTTTAATTAGCCTCAAGAAGTTTTGGCTCGAGCTCGAGCCCAAAAAATGAGCTTGAAATGTTTGACTCGAGTTATTGTCGAACTTTTAAGTAATACGGAGTATATGTCTTTTTTCTATATATTATGGTAAATACTTATTTATAAATATGTTGAGCTTTTCGAGCTGAGCTCAAGCCGAATTCAAATTTTATATTTCGTACTTAGTTAGTTTGAAAAACGCATCCGTACAAATAAATCTAGCTTTTCAAGTCGAGCTTGAGCTGAATTCAAACTAGTTCGGGTCAAGCTTGAGCCGAACATAATATTGTCAAGTAAAGTCGAGCTCTGCTAAAGTTTTACTTGATTCGACTCGTCTACACCCTGACTCACAGGATATGGATATGACCATGCATGTTCAAAGCACATTAGGTTAAGGATTCAATTAATGCCTTACGAATCAATAACTCTGCATCCTGTAGTATTATCTTAATCAAACGTGTAGAATATCATGTTTGCCAAAGAGGAATTAAAAGTTATACTTTTATTTGGATGATGGTTGCATTAACATGTAGCAAAGAAGCTAGAAAAGCAAATTACATGAGAATGAAAATAGAATTATAATTAAATACTATTAAACTAATCTATCCAGTTTAGTGAAGCTGCTTTCTGTTGTTCAGAAAGTAAACTTTTCTATTCTTATTTGAGATCCAATTAAGCAAAGAGAACTAAAGAGATGCGATTTCTCAGACCACTTGATAGGAAAAATGGCTCTGTGTCTAAAGCACCAGAGGACCACTTGATGATAGTATTATCAACCACATGAAAAGTCATACTAAAACAGCGTGCCTTGATAACCAACACGCGTTTATACCTTTTGCATTTGATACTTTTGGTTTCCTTGCATCGGAGGCTGTGGAGCTGCTAAAAAGAGTCCAACGGGTTATGCATGGCAATGTTACGACCCCAAGGTCCTTGAATGTAGTTTTTAAAAGATTAAGTTTCGCTATTCAAAAAGGGTTAGCGGCGCAGCTTGTTGCCCGCTTGCCTGTCGTTTCAGTGTAAAACTTTGTTTTATTTAATTATAATAATTATAATCTTGCTGTTTTGGATTGGTTCATAAAACAGCTAAAAGGGAATTCTAATTTTTTTTATATAGGCGTGGTTAATCTTTTAATATATCCGAACGATAAAATACGTAAATTGAGCTGAAAAAGAAGTGGCTAACAGAAAGAGTATGATATCATTTTATTAGGGTAGAAAGTTTTTAAATACAAATTCTGTTTATAAACCCAAACAAAAATTTAAAGTATACAAGTTTAAATAGTTGGGTTACCTTTCCTTTTGTCTTTTCAAGTTGAACTCGCAATTAATAATAGGTTTGTAGATTATTCAAGTATGTTGTAACTTATGAAATTCAGTTGTTCTTATAAATACGCCAGAAAGTTAAACGACTAAATCAAAAGAATGATGTAATTGTCAGAGGTTTAAGAGACTCTCATGTTTTTTTCGTAGCAAATAGATTTAGAAAAAATTGAAACTACAAATTAAGAATTACTCCGTATAGTATTTTTAAGAAATGGAACCTCAAATGCGTGTCCTAGTGATGGGGCTTGCGATTCTCTATATGTCTCAATATTCTTAGCACAAATGTTTATGTGGAACCGGGAAATTAGAAAGAAATTTTGAAAAAAAAATAGGGTATGCGTTTAATCCCAACTCATCTCGGTTCGTAGGGAATAACTAAATATCGCTTGGGTTAATCTTTTGAGACGGTTCAGTCGACATTTGGAGCTTCTGTGCTGATTTAAATAAATTGAAGAGTAATTATAAGAAATGAGTAAGAAAAAATTGTTGGTAATTCGCTCCCCTTATATGAACATAGATGTTTAGATGGAAGACGGAGATATAGTTAGATTTAAACTATTAGAAATGGCTTCAATGAATAAATTGAATGTTTTTTCTTACTAAGGATAAGACAAAAATGTATTTACTGACTGTTATTATGTTTACTGACACCTTTTTCGGTCACTAAAAAACATTTATCTTGTAGTAATTTTTTACATGAATCTATTAAAGATTAGTGGATTGCCCATTTGGCCATCGTCTACATATATGTTTTTAGCATGAATCATGTTAAAGATTATGAATACATATAATAAACGGTTTTAGTTAACAGTAGTCTATTACGTACGTCGATATTATCTTTTGGTTCTGAGGTTGTGGGATATGATGGCACCAGCCACAAAACGACTTACAATAATGGAACAGAACATACAAGTGATAGATTTCATATGGCAATACTCTATGATATTATGTTCCAAAACGAGTTCATTTAATATGATTTTTGTTGTTGACTTGTTGGTACCCAAATAATTGGCGTTTTTTTTTTTTTTTTTTTTTTTTTTTTTTCCTTTTTTCTTTTTTCTTTTTTCAGAAAGGCCAGATAATTGGCTTTTAGTGTATCATATATATTTACTTTGGACTTTGGAGAACCAAACATAATTATCAATCCTTTTTTTTCACTTACTCAGCTTATTGTTCTTTATTACGAATGACAATCAATACAAATAAGACTTCTCATGCCTTAATCCCGTTAGCTGCAAGTTACTTCTTCTTGGGTTGTCATATGTGCTTATTATTGTAGTTAAATTAAGCATATTTTGGGTAAAGGGTTGTGATCTAATAGAAATAGAGAAAGTTTAGAAAGTATAAAAATATCCCTTAGTGACGAGTGTCATCTTTTACTTTTGTCAGCTTATTATTATTATTTTTCTTTTTTCTATTTTCATTGTTAACTTATGAACGTTATAACCTAATTGATAAATAATGTGATTTTGTTCATCAAAGAAAATTGATAAGCATTGTGATAACAAAAAATGAAAAAATTCTTTAAAAAGAAAACAAGTAAACAACGTGATTTAACTGATAAACATTGTTATGATGTTTATCAAAGAATACTGATAAACAATGTGAATTATGTGATAACAAAAAAAAGAAAAAAATCTCCACAAAAAAATACTGATGAATAACGTGATCTAACTGAATAACATTATGATATTGTCTATCAAAGAAAGCTCGTGAATATTGTGAAAAAAAATAAAAAAGAAAAAAAATAAATACAAATTTCTTCAAAAAAAAAACTGATAAATAACGTAATCTAATAAATTGATGAATATTGTGATGTTATTCAAAAAAAATATGATAAACAATGCTATTCATCATAAAATTTTGTTCATCATATTTTTAAAAGTTTTTATCTATGATCTTAAATATTAAATATCAATAACTAAATTTTTGCATAAAAGAATAAGAGTTTATGATGATAAACTTTAAAAGTTAAATACTAAAGAAAAAACTCAGTGCAATATTTCATCACCTTATAGACATTTTCATAAACACTTTATTTGTTTGAATATTTTAAAATAAAAACACGAAAAACTACAAAAGATGAAAAACTTGCCACAAGTTTTAGTTTTATTTATGTTACAACAAAATATCCTATCCCGCCTGGGCGGGTATGTGAGAGGTAGAATGTAGATAAATCCTACATTTTCTTAGAATAAATACGAAAATAGATAGACTACTTCCACAAAGCTATTTTATTTATCTTAATTTGTAATAAAAAAAGTTTAGAAAAAATAAAGAAACATCCCTCGAATTGAAGATATTAGATCTAGAATTGAAAAAAATAAGATTTTGAATTAATACAATTAATCATGAATTAAAGTGATTAAATCTTAAATTAAAGTATTAGATTGAGCATGATTGAAAAACTTAAAATGAAGAAAACGGTATGTAGTTGCTTAAGAAATGAAAGAAAGATTATTGGGAAAAAAGAGGGAAAAGTGAGGAAACGTATTGAAAGCTGGTGTCTTTTTA
The DNA here is from genome assembly GCA_030686995.1 of Artemisia argyi. Lineage (NCBI taxonomy): Eukaryota > Viridiplantae > Streptophyta > Magnoliopsida > Asterales > Asteraceae > Artemisia > Artemisia argyi. The sequence continues at coordinate 193,138,623 of CM060678.1, read as the reverse complement.
TACTTTCATTTTTGTGTTATTTTCTATTTGATACGACATTTTGATGTATAAGTTGGATAAAAATGAATTTGGATTCAGTTGTACAAGAGTTTATGATTGATTTAAACATAAAAAGTCTAAAGTATGTAAATATACGTTGGTTCTATATAGTTCTACTATATGATGATTCAAAGAAGTCGATGACCAATGGAACAAATTTACTATCTTGGTGATGTGGTATCAACAAGAAATATCCTTGAGCTATTTTACCTCAAATTTGGATCATCAAAAAAATTGACAGTCATATTAATCCACTCGTTTTACTCTCAAAATACTTAGCTTGTCAAAGTATTTGTGACCTTTAGGCGGGATTTTTCAAAAGCAAAATAACAGGAATAAAATACCTTGGAAAGTACAAAATGTGTCTAGTGTTAGGTATAAAGTAGTGAACAGTGTTATTAACACTATTCACTAAATGGGTTTGATTATTTCTATTAATAAAAGTATTTAATAGAAAATGTACTTCTTCATTGAACGGTTGGCACATTAAAAGTTTCGCACGTAAACCTAGCTCAGATAAAAAGAATGTTATTCAAATTGTATCTTTTCATTTTTAGTAAGTTTCATTTACTAAAGAACATTTACTTTCTAAATTGAACAACAAGCTTATACTTAATACTTAAACAATAGTTAGTCACATGAAGAGATACACCTTTATCACACAATTTGATAGTTATAATTTATCTATGTCTACAACTATAATTGTAATTGTTTGGGTTAATGTCAATATAATAGTCACGTTCTTTTTCAATGGAATGTTATAGTAATTAAACTTTCTTTTGAGCCGTTTTAGTTATCTTACGTACTTTTGGTGGCCTAAAATGATTATTAGTTTTCTGATTTTTTTTCTTTCCAAAAATGGACGCAGCTGATCAAATTATCTAACATGACGTAAGTTTACTCGAATGTTGATGTTTTTGGCTTTTTTGTGTGGATGTGTTAACGTAACACAAGTACGGGAACAAACGATTTACCCTAAATTAACAGGTTGGCAAAACAAAAGAGTAACCGTATATATTTTGATCGGTCATGTCAACTACCGGTAATAAAATCGAAAAACCAATAACTATTTCCGTCCATAAAAAGTACGATGATAACTAAAATGGTTAAAGAAAAAGTTTAATTATTAAAGCAATTTATTGGAAAAAATATATATGCGTCTAGTTTATGACATTAACCCTAGTTTTTTTTTTTTTTATTAACTTCTACAATAATTATGCACTGAAATTATATCACATGTTATTTCTACTTACTTTGCATATTTTTTTCTATTTGCTTTAAAGTAAATCCTAATTAGTTGTCATAGTTTGTTTAAATATGTATTTTAGACTGTGGGTAATATACTTCACTAGAAATCTGTCGAATCACGAGCTAGACCAGCTCATGGAGTTGAAGTTCAAAGAATTCGCATACAACTAAATGTTTCAGACTCATTGATGTGGAAGCCAAGTTATAAAGATGGCAATTTATCGTCTGGGGAAATTTACGAAATCCTACAATAATTACAACAACGATAAATGAATGGTCAAGATTTTGTGGCACAAAGGTATACCTTCGAAGATTCAATGTTTTATGTGGTAAGCTTATCAGGGTTGCATTCCCGTCAAATATTTTTTTCTTTTTTTGGTACATCATCACATTCTTTCAAGCCTAGAGGATGCTTCCTGTAGATGGTGTGAGTTTCACACAGAATATGTAGATCAACTATTACTTCATTGTCCATGGTCTTATTCTTTGTGAGGATGTCTGCCTTAATGGTGGGAATTGTCATGGGTATTACCATCTTTATTGGTAAGTTTCATTGTAGATTGGAATGAAGACATGCAGAAACTTGGAGATGGATTGGTCCGTGTGCCATTTGGCATATTTGGATAGCGAGGAACGATGTAGTTTTCAGCAATAGTTAATGTTGGTCTCTAGTGGCGGATGCTATAAAAGTAAAATCCTGTCAGTGGATTGAAGAGACGGGAATTTGCAATGCAGGTGAATATCATTCATGGGAGCAACAACCATGGATTTTCTAGTATGTTAGATTTTGAGTAGTTTTGTTTCAAAGATATAAGTATATAACGTGATCTTTGGTTCGTTTTGGTCCTAGATCCGTAATCAAGTACTGTATATATAGTTTAGCTGATATACGGTTCTATCTCCATGTATTGTATCTTTTAATTCAAATTTGTTTAAGGTTTAATCACATCATCTTTCTTTGAAAAAAAATAATAATAAAAAAATAAAAAATAAAATAATAAGAAGAAGAAAAAAAAGGCACATTATAATTGGATAATTTACTTTTATACCCTTATCACTTAGATTCTTTTAGAGGCAGCAAAATAGAGTTTTTTTCTTTTTTCTTTCTATATATATGTGCTTGAAACCTATATTTCCACCATCGGTCTAACTTCTACTTTTATCTTGTAGCAGCCTCAAGAACCTTACTTATCATGAAACTCAATGTAAATCATTTATGACATATATATTTACGTTATCTTTATGTAGTTTTTAGCTCCTTTATAGATATTTTGATAACCTCTAACTATCAGGAAAAAGAAATGCTTATTGACGGTAAGGTTGATTGGAAAGGACGAGCTGCCACAAAGGACAAGGGTGGCATGCGAGCTGCATTTCCGGTACTAGGTAGAAATATTGGTTGTGTGAACATTTATGCATAAAGGATTAAGGAATGTCTAAAATATGGAACTTATGTTGTTTCTTGTGTTGCAGCAATGTTTGCATTCGAAAACATGGCAAACTTGGCACTAGCAGTGAACTTGGTGACATATTTCAACACAGTAATGCATTATGACATATCCGACTCGGCTAATCACTTAACGAACTTCATGGGAACTGGATATATTCTTTCCATCCTTATGGCTTGTATTGCTGATGCATACTTTGGCAGATATAAAACTGTTCTTATCGCAGCGTTTTTGGAATGTCTGGCAAGTCTTAATTCTAGTTTGTTGATTATATATTCATATAACTACTGAATAATCTTGATGATCATGTGTGCATATATAATTATATATACATGATAAAGTTATAAAGAAGTTTAATTTTAGTAAGAAACCAGAGAAAATGATTATTGAAGAGAGTATTAAAAAAGTGAATTCAAAAAGTTAAGCTAAAACAGGACAATCATATTGGTTTAAGTTCTTCCAGAATTTACTTTTAGTATTGGTTGTAATCCTAGTTTACACAATATTTATTTATCAATAATATCTAAGGCACAATTATTGTACACACTCCGTATCTTGTAATCATTTTTGAAAGACATATACAACAGATCTATAAGTTTCAGTAGATGAAAACTGAAAAAAAGGTTAACATCAAGGACACCGATCATATGTAGTACGCAAGTTAGATAACGGGTAAAAAAATGTAATTTAGGCCGACATGAAACAACTAGGGCTGGACAATAGGTCAAAAGTATAATGTAATTAATTTTCAGGGTGATCAATTTGTAATAGGAGGAGTCAAGTTGTCCATCCTTTTTGTCCACTGATTTTTAACTGTTCGTAAATCAAAAATATATATCTAATACAATCATAAAATTTCATTAATAAAATGATTATTTTACATAAATATAAGGGAATTTGGAGCTTATAAACACTCAATACACTTCAGACAACGTTTATACAGTTATACTCCTTATTTGACCCATTTTCGTTTCTACCTACTATATATTTCAACTTTCCAGATTTAAAGCATATCAAATAAGATATGACATAAGATTTTGAAACTGTAACATATCTTTCCATCCATTTTAACAGCATTTTTTTAGGACAGGTTCAGATTTATTTGTAGTGAATAAGTTCGTTTGATTCTAATAATTGATGTTTTATTTATTTTAGGGACTTGCATCACTCACACTACAAGCTCATTACCCAAAGCTCAAACCACCTGTTTGTAACATCTTTTTAACAAAATCAAAATGTGAGACAGTGAGTGGAGGAAACGCTGTGCTGCTGTTCTTTTCGCTCTACCTCCTGGCTGTAGGTGTTGCAGGTGTAAAAGCAGCATTGCCATCACATGGAGCAGATCAATTTGATGAAAAAGATCCAAAAGAGGCTAAAGAGATGTCGACTTTCTTTAATTGGTTGCTACTAGGTCTTGCGGTGGGGGGTTCTATCAGCTTAACTTTCTTTGTGTGGGTGCAAGACAACAAAGGTTTTGACAAGGGGTTCGGGCTATCGTTGATTGCTATGCTCTTGGGTGCAATCATCTTTATTCTTGGATTGCCAATGTATCGCATATATGTTGTGAAAGGAAGCAGCGCCATTACAGAAATTTTACAGGTTTGTATATGGAGCCATCTTTCACAAACATTACTAACAACTTGCAACATAACAGATGTACAAACCATATATGTATATTTCTCAATGCTTGCATCTATGAAGGATGAGAAACTATATTAAGCAAAAAATTATTACCACATTTGATACTGTTATGCCAAATATCGGTGCTATAATAATTAGGATTGATTTAGTGACTTGCTTTTCAGGTTTATGTAGCAGCCATTAGAAATAGAAACCTTCAGCTTCCTGAGGACCCTTCTGAATTATATGAAATCCCCATGGACAAAGAAGCCTCAATTCATGAAGATTTTTTACCTCATAGAGATGTTAACAGGTTATCTTTTATAATTAGTTTTAACCTCTATATCTTTTTCATTAGCACGATCCTTTAAATTTTCAGCGAAGAATTTTTATTTGTTTTTTGATTTCTATATATAGGTGGTTAGACAAAGCAGCAATCCAATCTAATAACACAGATCAATCTCCAAGTCCATGGAAACTTTGTAGGGTTACGCAAGTTGAGAATGCGAAACTCATACTAGCAATGGTTCCGGTATTCTTGTGTAGTATTATTATGACACTTTGCTTAGCCCAACTCCAAACATTTTCAGTTCAACAAGGTGTCACCATGGATATTAAGCTCTCAGATTCTTTCAATATGCCTCCTGCATCCCTCCCGATTATTCCTATTGTCTTCCTCCTCATTCTAATTCCAATGTATGACCTAGTCTTTGTACCTTTGGCTCGTAGAATTACTGGCATCCCCACTGGAATAACTTACTTGCAAAGAGTAGGTGTAGGTCTAATTCTCTCATCATTATCAATGGCGATTGCTGGTATTATGGAAGTGAAGCGAAAAAATGTTGCTAAAGACCACAACATGTTGGATGCAATCCCTGTGCTTCAACCATTGCCAATCAGTGTCTTCTGGTTATCACCGCAATATTTTGTTTTCGGTGTAGCTGATTTGTTCACATTTGTTGGACTACTCGAGTTTTTCTACTCACAAGCACCAAAATCGATCAAATCAATCTCTTCTTGTTTTCTTTGGAGCGCAATGGCAATTGGGTATTTCATGAGTAGCATCATGGTTCAGATTGTGAACAAGGCGACCAAAGGGATGACAAAAAGTGGAGGATGGTTGGCGGGAAACAACATAAATCGGAATCATCTAGAAAACTTTTACTATTTGCTTGCTATATTGAGTTTGATCAATTTTGCAGTTTATCAGTTTGTTGCAAAGAGGTACAAGTATAGGACACAAAGTCTTGATGTTAAGGATGAGCACAAGGAACATCAAATGAAGACACTGAACGCTTCAATGGAAAATACAAACACTAATATGTAAAGTTAAATGTCTAGAGATATTTGGGCTCTTAATTATCTTTGATCTTCTTCGTTCGCTTTAATTTGTTTGCTGATTTCAAGTTGTATGATTTCTATCTATTTACATGTATTCTAAGTAATTGTGATTGTATGAGAGTGTTTTAATTTGTTTGCTGATTTCAAGTTGTATGATTTCTGTCTATTTACATGTATTCTAAGTAATTGTGATTGTATGAGAGTGTTTTAATGCATTTAACGACTTAATTGATTTAATATGAAAAAAACTGAATTAATTAAATCATATGAAAACTGTTTGTTTGTGATTTAATAGAGAAAAATAACTGAAAATATTAAGTAATAAAACAGAGGTTGTCTGTATTTAGCAACACGTTAACTAAAAGGTTGTAAAGTTTTAAAATATAGGTTTTGATTTTTTGGATAATTATTCTTTTAACTCTATAGATTATAGAATTTGTGAGGGTATAACTTCCCATATATAATGATGATGATGATGATGACGACGACGATGACGATGACGACGACGACGACGATGATGATGATGATGCTTTCAATCTTGTCGATAGGAGTGTTTTACTTCAGGAAGCTAGAGTGTAATGCCATCCATTGCGGGTTGCGTTTTGTTATACCCGACCTGCTACGCTTTATTATGAAGACTCTATCTTTTGGTCTTGCCAAGGGGTTCAACAAGAGAATTCGTTAAGTCCTTTGTTGTTTGCCCTAACTTTGCACCCTTTGGTCCCGACTATTAATTAGTCTTGTGAGCTTACCCTTCATGCTTGGTATCTTGAGCACTATACTATTATTTGAGATACCTTTATAGTTGCCAAGGCGCTTGACATCATCAGGACGGATGGTCCAGTTCGTGGTTTGTTTTTGAATGATGATAAGACAGAACTTTTTTGGCCTGTGAATGATCCTAGAAGTAGGCAGAGGGTGTTTTCCCTATAAATATCTCTCACCCGCTCAATGGTGTCAAACTTCATGGTGGTTCAGTTAGTTTGGATGAAAGTTTCTGTCAGGATTTGGCTTTGAAAAGGGTTTCTAAAACCATATCTCTTATGGAGGCTATCCATAACCTCAATGATCCCCAATATGAGCTCCTTCTTCTTCGTGATTGTGCGTGGGTTACGAAATTATTTTATGCTTTGAGAACATGTTCCCCTTTGTATTTATTGAAGGCCTAAGTTCAGTTTGATCAGACGTTACGTGCCTCCTTAGAGAAGATTGTCACCGCCTCACGGCCGGGGTTTGAAGATTGGTAGTGGTGGCTTGCTACTCTCCCAATCAAGTTGAGTGATCTTGGTATCCTTTCAGCGGGATATATTATTCGTTATGCTTTTCTCGCCTCTTGTATGCAAACGAGTGTTCTACAGGATAAGATACTGACTAAGTCTGGTATTGTCTCCCATGGTTATTCTTTTCAATATGCTCTTGATATTTTCAACACTACTAGTAACATAGACGTTCTCTCTGTCACCTCTAGCACTTCTGCCCGACAAATGATGAAAACCTTGGCAAAGTGTTACTTTAACACCCCCAACCCAACAAGGGTAAAGATGTCACAATAATATGGTGTTACATCTGAACAAACAGAACAAATCAAAAACGGAAGTCTTACATAAATAACTTACTCTAAATGAATATGGTCAAAATCTTCAACTAAGCTCTACTCTCAATCCCAGAAAGCTATCCTAAAAGCTATCTTGAATACCTGACGCGGTGAAAAGAAATGCGGCTGAGCTTAAAAAGCCAGTGAACATATATATAACAAAATGAAACGAAATATAAATACTGAAGTACAAGTGATATATTTTTGGGAAAACATATTTAGGTATAACGGATAATACGGAATTAAAATGTGTAGGATATGTAAGGAATTCATACATGTTGAGGCAACATGATCAAGATCTCTTTATGTTTTAATGATGACAAATAAACCATCGAAACACATAAAATAACAAACGTTAGCCAAATTCCCCGGAACCCATATCTGCTCCTGGCGCGCTGCCCGCGCGTCAAAGCGTGGGTGACGCGCCAGGACACTGTATGGTTCCGGGGGAAATTTGAAAGTCGGCTTTCCCCTTACCCGACAAATGTGGATCTTTCAATACAGGTATGAATATGTTATGTGCTTAATTGAGAACACTCGAAACGAGTTTTGAGACTTGATAGATCCTACTTTTAAAACACCCGTTTACGGGAAAACGCCAACTCATGTTTTCTAACTATTGTCTCTAGCCAAGGCTTTTCTAAACTTAGGGAGCTTATATATTTTACGTAACATCATGTGAGAGCATCCATATGCTCATATCCCGTGCTTACGTCTTCTCTAATTACATAACGGGTTTACTCCCTTATTGGTCAAATTAAGTCAAAGGTCACTTTGCGTAAACGCATCCTTTCCCACTTGGGTTATGCTGTACATCAAGGCAAAGCACTTAACTTGTTTGAATTAAGATATTAGTTGAGAACGTCGAGTCGTGGAAAGTCACGAGATATGAAACTATGGATTCTCGACGTTATGTTACTTGAACTTATAAGTAACCTATGATTTTCTCAACTTATAATCTTAATTGTCTAAACCTTTTCTTCTTAATGACAATTAGATTAATTCTTAATCTTCTCTGAATCTCATATCTACAAAAGACAAATACCACCATATCCAATCATATCAAAATCATATATTCTCTTACACAATCTCTTAGACTCTTACATATTCCCTTACACAATCCAACTCATTCCATACACACTCTACATCTCAACCATCCATTCTCTTACAACACATCTTAACCCTCCATATTCAACACATGGGAATTACTTGAAAACCAAAGGAGGCTCCCTTTGATTTCCACCATCCAATTCAAACTAGAACACATCTCAACCATCCATCCACTATCCTCTCTATACCAAAACATGTGTTTAATCCAAGCCATCTATTTCAAACCAAAATCATCTCAACCATTGATTCACCCTTTCCCTCCAAGCAAAGCATTTTTCTTTGGAATATCCCTTCTTAATCCAAACATAGGCTCCCTTTGATCCTAGCCATCTATTTCAAATAAACACATCTCAACCCTCCATTTTCCCCACGTGCCAATTATTTGAAATCCAAACATAGGCTCCTTTGATCTCAACCATCAAATTCAAACCATCTCATCTCAACCATCCATTCTACACTTTCCCCTAAGGATGGAATATACCTTGGCATATTCTTTCTCTCTTTTCTATGCCATATGAGGAATAACATTTCTACCCCTTCCAAATTACCCTATCTACACTTTCTACCCTTGGTATTTGGTTTTCTTATAAACACTTCACAAAACATTTTTCGAATTGGCTATTCGAGTTGGTAAACCTTAGATTGATTAATGTTAAAGTTTAGTGTGAACTACAATTGGGGGTTTAGCAAGGTTAGGTATTTAAAAGATCCAACACCCAACACTTGGAATTTTCTTACAGACGCCTGACGCGCTGCCCGCTCATTGACACGCGGGTGACGCGCCTGCCTTTGTAAAATTTCCCAAGTTTGGGTTCTTGGCCTATAAATACATACCTTGCCTCTTGTATTTCTCACCCCTTGCCATTATTCTTTCTCTCTAAACACTCTCAAATCTCTCTATCTCTAATCTTATGTTCTGGATTCTCACTCTAACATCTTTGAAAGAACACATCTCCTTGCAAGGGAAGAATCACAAGAACCTAATCCACTCTTGTGATTGTGTCGAGGGTCTTCTTATCTTTACCATTTCTACTACAATCGAATCTCTAGGTTAGGTTAGGGCTTGGTTGAATAAACACTTATTCATTCATTCAATTGTTTGTAAGGGAAGTCTTGTGTCTTGGTGACCAAGCCTAGATCATTGGTGATCTAGTTGGGGTTTGATACTTCCGCTGGGAAGTCTTGGTAGTGATCTTTGTGATCCTTAGGAGAAGTCGAATCGTGAGATTCTTTTGGGTGGTTTCTGAGGGCGGAATACCATGGGTGTAACTCCTTCTTTGTGAGCATCAATATTGGTGAATATCGGTGGAGTGAATTGTAACGGTTTGTAGTCCACCGAAAGGATTATACTAGTGAATAGTATCGGAGTCGCGGATTCGCAACTGGAAGTACGGTTGGTATAAACCCCTATCCCGAACCAGTATATATCGTTGTGTTTTTACTTGCTTTATATACTTTGGTTGTGTTAGTGGTTGTTGGATTATTGTACAACCACTTGGTGTTCTCTTTGGCTTAAAGTTTTTAAACATCTAAAAAGTCAAAGAAACCATATTCACCCCCCCTACGGTTCTACAATTGGTATCAGAGCGGAATACTCAAGTTTTTTAGCATTAAAGCCTTCCCGAGAAGTCGTTTTAAGTCAAAAACTTCTTTCCCAAAAATCTAAAATCCTAACTAAGATTTTTGGTAAAGTAGAGTATAGATCCATGGCTCAAGAGAACTATAGAGAGGGGCGTTCTATGGAAGACCGCCTTTGTTTGAATACGAAGGATTCCATTTTTGGAAAATCCTATTTGAGACCTATGTTAGGTCTAAGGATTATGACTTATGGTATATCTTCCAAAATGGTGATTTTGATGATAAGGAAAAGAAGATGGCCGACAAGAATGATCAAGCTAAAAAGATGATATATGATGCCCTACCTCTAGAGGAGATTGAGAGGGTGTGCATGTGCAAGACCGCAAAGGAGATTTGGGGCTTACTCCTTTTTGTTCATCATGATACCACAAAAGTCAAGAATTGGCAACTTGAAGAAGCGGAGGTTGAAGAAACAAGAAGTTTGGGACAATTATCTTTTGAGAAGATAATTGATGATCTTCATTCTTATGAAGAATTTCTAGATAACATTAGAGGCATCACCAAAGAAGAGATCAATTCACTTGATCTAAGAGATGAAGTTACTAGAAGACACTCTAGTAATCAAAATACTAGCTTTGTTAAAGACGAAGTAGTAGAAGAAGAAGCCATTGCGTCCACAATGCGATCGAGTAGATATGATAAACAAGGAGATTGCAATAATCAAGAGATGGCACTTGTTGGAGCGATTTGGAGAGATGGTAATGATGAAGATCATTCGCGTGGAGAAGTCACTTGCCTCACGAAACTTGAAGCTCTTGAGGTATCATCTAATCCTTCCTCGTCTAATAATAATCTAGATATTCATAAATTGTAAAAGGAATATGAAGAATTAATTAAACTTAATGAAAACAATTTGAGAAATACTGAAAAACACGAAATGGATAAACAGAAACTCAAGAAAGAAATTAGTGAACTTGAAAATAAACTGATACTATTTAAATTTAAGAAAAGTAGTTTTGATTTAAACAAAATATTAAGTGAACAAAAACCCTTTCATGATAAAGGAGGTCTTAGTTTTTCTGAAAATGATAAAAATACATTTACAAGACAAGATAAATCCATTGTGTTCATAAAAGAAGGTCATAAATCTAAAATTACCGACTCTGACGCGCTGGCTGACGCGTCAACGCGCGACAAACGCTCCGGAAGTTTGAGTAAAAATAGATCATCATTAAATGCTTTTGCTAAACCATTATTTCCTCAAACATCTTTTGCAATCACCCATAACAATTCTCTTCATGATTTTATTGAATCTACCAATGATGAGCATAGTAGTAATCTAGACCCTAAGTGTTGTAGTACAAGCAATCTAAACAATGATGATTGTAGTATTATATTTACCCATGTAAATTGCATCATTAGTAAGAACGGTAATATACTAGCTAAAGGTTGTAGGTGAAACAACTTGTACACCATTTAATCATAGATTATTTGTAACAATATATGCATTTCAGATATGGTAAATAACCCAACGCCTCGGCTTAGGAAGTTAGGTCTTGCCGACAAGCTAGTAAGCAATTTACGATTGTTGAGTTTTGAAAGGCATTATCGTGATACATGTCTAGGGAGTCAAGGACAAGCAAGCAATAGAAATAGGCAGAAAGAGTCAACAAATAATGTTTTAGAATTGATACACTTAGATTTGTATGATCCATCTCCAATTCAAAGTTAAGGAGGAAACTTCTATACTTTAATGATTGTAGATGGTTATCCAAATTGTCTTGGATAGTGGTTTTAGAGAATAAGGATGAAGTCTTAAATAAATTCAACATTTTAAGAAAGAAACTTGAAAACCTACTTGATTGTTCAAATTGTCTCAATTAAAACAAATCATAGTAGTGAATTTGATAAAATGCAATTTGGAACCTTTTGTGAACAATATGGAATATCTTATAACTTATCGGGCCCGTTCACTTCTCAATCGCTTGAGGTTGTTGAAAGAACACATCGTAAGTTAAGAAAGATGAGTCGTGCAATGCTTGACGAGCGATCCAATCCACAAAAGTTTTGGTGTCATGCCTTAGTTACCGCATGTTATATCTTTAATAGAGTTCATATAAGAAAGGTCATTAATAAAACTCCATATTAAATACTTAGAAATAGGAAGTCTTCCTTAGAGTATTTTAGAGTATTTGGTTGCAAAGTATTTATACTTAACACCAAAGAATATCTCACCAAATTTGACCCAAAGTCGTATGAAGGTGTGTTCCTAGGATACTCTCCATCTAGTAAAGCATACATAATGCTTAACAAGGAAACAATGAGGATTGACGAATCTCTCAATGTGACCTTTGATGAGAGCATGCCCGAGCCTAAATCATCTCCTTCGGTAGAAGATGATGTGATCAATGAACCTATAGTTCAAGATCAAGAAAGGCCGTCGACATTACAAGTTAATGTTTCGGATGAAGGCAATCCTAAGAAAGTGAGAGAAGCGAGGGGTCATCCTATACAACAAGTCATTGGTGACTTGAATAAAAGGACACTTAGGTCACAAAACAAACAAGATTAGGTTTTTGGCATGACATTTTTCAATAATCCAAATTGCTTTGGGATAGGTTTTGATGTTAAAACATGCATCTTAAGAGAACAATCCATAAGATATAATGAGTTGTCTAGAAGTCATTTGCACGTCCTTTAGGTGTTCTTAGTGGTTATATGGTTATATGTCTAGGACTTATGTGGAGGCATGAAAGACATGATATATATCAATTTATTATTCAAATGATGATTGATAATATTCAATACTCTACATGTCTATATTATGTGCAATGAACAAGAAAATTTAACATAAAAATATCTTATTAACATTTAATAAGATTGAAAGTCATTTGTGTTAAATTATCAAGATTGGATAAAACTTTGAACTACGACTCACAATCATATTGAAGGATGTGCATCTATATCTACTTGTTCAATTTATGTGAATATGTCATGCTTTGTGTTTAGGAAAGAAGAGATATGAAAAGATTTTGTGCAAACATACAAACTACTTACATAGTTGAAGAGAATTTCTATGAATCGAACTCGGTATGGTATTGCATAACAAACTAGAATACCCAATGTATAGACTAGATAAACTAAGTTCCTCATCCGAGATCTTAGGAGCTTATGGTGTTAATGCAAGTAACACATAAGGATTATTTATGTTGACACACTACACAACGAACTACGAACCGGAGATATCATGTATTATGTATTGACTTTCTATATAATGTGTGATAGTTCATAGGATTTAGCTTGTGTATCTGAAATGAAAATGCACTTAATAATCATACACATATAACTACGCTCATTGAATATCCTATATGAACTACTTGCACTTGGTTCATGTATTAAGTTGTTGTAGGATCAAAATGGTGTTGAATTAAGTCATTTTCCAAAGATTTGATGTCTCTTGAGTTTCACCCATCAACTATGATAAAATTCATACATATCTTTTGTAAAGAATGCATGCAACTATCATAGGAACTATCATGAGCATCTTGATCATCCAAATCCAACCAAACTTATAACTAATTCAAACTAAATCACTCATGTCATACAAGAATAATTATCTTCCCCATACACCACTTTCTTTCAACTCACCTTGTACTAGGAATCTTAGTACTAAGCATGATTATCCTTTGGACTATATATCTTCCTTAACCATACCTAATTCATACTAATTGGCTATAAAAGGAGTGATTTTGTATCATATATTCTCATCACAACCTTCATCTTCCTTAAATACACTTATCTTCTCTTTAAAAATGGCAACTAAGTTTCTCATGAAACGTGTTGACGAGTCAAACGAAACTAACATGTACGAACCGTTTGAGTACCGTGAATTTCGTGAAGGTCGTGAATGCGACAAAAATTTCATGTGTGCCACCGGTATGAGAAAACCAGTCATCCAAGCTAATGCCTCTCCTTAGTTCATGACCTACCCATCGAAATTTATCCTAGGCATCTTCAAGAATTTTATGCTAGGTTATATCTAGATCAACCTTCTTTTACTTTCAATTTTCGTATGTATGGGCATGGGTATGCATGGAGCTTAAAAAAGTTGGGAAAGGTTTTGAATGTGTGTTCTAAAGGGAACTTGTTCTATACAAGGTCCACCAAGACGGAGGACTTCATGAATATAAGGCACTATCATCCGAGCACTTATGCTCTAGTGGCCCCAATTCATTCCGTCGTCATTCAAAATACTATTCTACAACCCGACTACCATTGTGAGAAGGCTCCATTCGAACATTAGAACAAATATCAACTTCACGTCAAATTGATGCCTTGGGCGGAGGTCTTGTTGAAGAATGTGTTTATGGAGGTGGAACCTCAAGAGAAGTTACCCATCGTTGTTGGGTACATGCTCTATTGTATTATGACCGAGACTCCATTCAACTTTGCTTACTTTATAGCAAAAAGAATGGAAGCTTTGGACTACAATAAGGAGCCACTTCCATATGCTAGACTCTTGTCACACATCTTTGACCACATTAAGAGCAAGTACCCAAATGATCAATCTAGAATGATTGAAGTTGATGATGTGACCCCAATGGAAGAATCTTTCACAATGGACTCTCTTGAGTTTTGAGATCTATTCATAAGATGTTGTAGTTTTTCCTAGGAGTTCTAGGATGTTTAAGTGTTGTTGCTTAGTTGGTTGTATGACCCATGTTTCTTCTATGAAATAAAATGCTTGTGTTATGTTATAATAATACTCATATGAATATATACATATATAGTATTGCTCTTGCTCATCATTTGGTCTATAAAAGTCATAAAGGGATAATCTTTTTAAAATCTAATTAAATTGGACAAACATATACACATATATACGTATTGTTATGAGGACTAACCCATGTTTCAAGTATCCAAATGGTAACCTAACCCATTTTTGGAACTTTCACATGTGAGGATTTCTCGTTTGTTGCATGTTGTGATATCTATGTGTAGCTAGGCCACCGCAAAGGTGAGTCTCTTGACCCATGGATCCCCGCCTTGAAACAAGGGGGAGCAACGATCTAGGGGGAGCTACGTTCAAGGGGGAGCACATCCGGGAGCACATACAAGCTAGCTCATTTATCCCATAGGCCCAATTTCGAAACCTGGCTTGATTGGTAGTCCCACCTTTTTTATTCGACAAAAGGGGGAGAAAGAAAGCAAGAGCGTGAAGACCATTCAAGAAATGATAAAGGCTTCACCAAATTACAAGGCAAAGGTCAAGACGCAAGCTACACCAAAGGAGCGCTTTGTCTTCGCTAAGTTTTGTAATTTTATTTGCTTTCGGTTTTTATTTGTCATCATCAAAAAGGGGGAGATTGTTGAGGCAACATGATCAAAATCTCTTTATGTTTTAATGATGACAAATAAACCATCGAAACACATAAAATAACAAACGTTATCCAAATTCCCCGGAGCCCATATATGCTCCTGGCGCGCTGCCCGCGCGTCAACGCGTGGGTGACGCGCCAGGACACTGTATGGTTCCGGGGGAAATTTGAAAGTCGGCTTTCCCCTTACCCGAAAAATGTGGATCTTTCAATACATGTATGAATATGTTATGTGCTTAATTGAGAACACTCGAAACGAGTTTTGAGACTTCAGAGATCCTACTTTTAAAACACCCGTTTACGGGAAAATGCCAACTCATGTTTTCTAACTATCGTCTCTAGCCAAGGCTTTTCTAAACTTAGGGAGCTTATATATTTCACGTAACATCATGTGAGAGCATCCATATGCTCATATCCCGTGCTTACGTCTTCTCTAATTACGTAACGGGTTTACTCCCTTATTAGTCAAATTAAGTTAAAGGTCACTTTGCGTAAATGCATCCTTTCCCACATGGGTTATGCTTTACATCAAGGCAAAGCACTTAACTTATTTGAACCAAGGTATTAGTTGAGAACGTCGAGTCGTGGAAAGTCACGAGATATGAAACTATGGATTCTCGACGTTATGTTACTTGAACTTATAAGTAACCTATGATTTTCTCAACTTATAATCTTAATTGTCTAAACCTTTTCTTCTTAATGACAATTAGATTACTTCTTAATCTTCTCTTAATCTCATTTCTACAAATGACAAATACCACCATTGATGAGGCGAAAAGTGTACCGCTTTTAAGGGGTCATTTAAGCCCGAATTCGTAATTATTTGATCAAATATTACCCTAAATCGTTCCTTTTGTCATTTTAGGTACTTTTGAGGAGAAATCTGAAAAAGGAAGCGTTTTGGACGTTTTTTGAGCATAAAAGTGAAGAAAATGGCAAAGTCTCAAAATTCCTTGCTGGAACAGTACACAGTACCTGACGACGTCAAGCCACAACACATGACGGCGTCAAGAGTGGCAAAAGAGGTGGATGTGGAAATTATAACGTGACGGCCCAGAGTGTTTCCAGTGTCATTGGCCTGACGGCGTCACCAAGGCCATCAGGGTCCAAATACAAGTGACGGCCCAGAGCATATTTCTACATGAAGGTGTCAAGACTGGATCAAGGCAATACGAATTTCAACTTGGTGACAAGTTGACAGCGTCAGAGGCTAATACATGATGCTGTAAGGATGCTTAGTCTATATATATTTTTTCAATTTTTCATTGTAAAGTCTAGAACAAATTGTGGAATACTAAACACAAACCCTAGGTCGAATTTCCTGCATATTGAAGGGGTTTCAAACCCTTCTTTCTTCCATGTTTTAATAAAGATAAGTTCTCTAATAATCATTCAATATGTCTATGTATTGTTTGATTCTATCTTATGTTTATCTTTATTTTAACATGTTAGGCTAGGTTTTTATTGTGTTTGCTTAGATGTAGTGAAACCTAGATGTTGATTATTGGTTGATTGTTTGTTTATAATTGTTACGGATGATTGTATTCGATGTTAGGCTTAAGAAAACTGGCAGACTTCCATTGGTAACCTGCTTGAACATCTTAAGAAACATGATTGGAGGTGTACTAAGATATTTGGTTGTATTTAATGCATAAGTGAATTATAATGATCCCATGTTAGGAGCTTTTATTCGGCTCGACATAGGAGTGAAGTAGGATCTTATAGATTTAGGGAATATTGTACACGGCCCTACAACTAGTATTAAGGAATATAACCTGTCATCCATGCAATTGTAACAAGCTAATCAACCGGTAAAAGATATCTAGGGAGTAATGAAATCTAAGTAAACACAACTTTTCTCATTATTGTTTCCACCACATTAGTACATTAGTTTAATTTTCATTTCTGTTACTTTATTTTGATTGCATCTTTAGTTAATTGGGTTAGTTGGCTAGCAACTAATTTCGCCCACTCCTTCAAAACCCGAGATTTTAATTGCTTTCATTAAATATAAAAATAATCATCCCTCACCTCTAGACCTAGTTTAGTAGGCTTTCTAATCCTAGCGACACTATTCCTGAGTTGAATGATCAATCCCCCGGTACTTGTCACTATACTATACTACAACGATCAGGTATACTGCCTGGTGGGGGTTGCAAGCTTCTCAAGATCCCTTAAGAGGTAAAACCTGTTACGAGGGCGAAATCCCCCTTATCAAGTTTTTGGCGCCACAGCCCGGGGAATAGTTATTGTCTAGGTTAGAGTTTCTTTTTATTAGGTCTACTTACTAGATTCCTTTCTAGTAAGATTTTTATTTTTATTTATTAGGTTTCCTTTAGTCTATCTTTTTCTTCGTGCCTTTGTTAGTAAATTAAATTCATTGACTATTCCGTTGGCCATTATGGAAAACGCAAAAACCCCTTTTCCCTAGTGATGTTGCTTTGTTGCATGAACAGATTGAGAATGAGATTAGGGTACTTAGGGAACTTAATAGGTAGATCAATGTTGAGCTCGATCATGCATTTAGTGACCTAGCAACCGCCTTATATTCAAATAAGGACCTAGGATCTAATAGTTTTGAGGTTGTAGTTGAGGATGTGAAAGAACTTGAGGAAGGGGAGATAGATCCGAAACCGGATGATTATTTCAATCTATATCCCACTAAGGAGGAGACAGCGTACTATAATAATCTTGTTGATAATCCTCGACCTCCTTTTGCTAGAATTGACCCTAAGATAAAGAGAGGTGATCCTAAGAATGTTAAGATACCATGTATGATTGGGTATAAGTACATTGACAACGCTTACATTGATTTTGAATCCCCAATCAACATTATATCCTCACGTGTTTATAATGATATAGTAAAAACAGGACTCGGACCTAGAAAAGATCCCAAATACCCCGGTGGAGTTTGTAACTTTGTCGGGAGAATTAAAGGTCTACATGTCTTCGTTGGGAACTTTACTTATATCATTGACTTTATGGTTGTTGAAGACTTAGCTAGTGTTATTGATTGTCGCTTATCTCATGTTGTATTAGGTAAGCCATTTGTTGAAAAGTCCAAGTTAGAACATGATGGGATAGAAGGGACGATCCGATTTACTAGTGAAACTGATAAGATCACATATAGGATGCCTAATATAATGAAGGAATTTCGTTTTGTGCCTCAATTTGATATGGATAACATTGGTGCTTTTGAGGACATTAATGAAATGGACAAGAAAAAGGGTATGGATTATGTATGGGAGAAGAAGAGCCTTTTCTATAAGGATTGCTTAACTCTAGGGCCAAAATATAAAGTTGATAGGGAATTTGTCACTAGGATTATAAGAGCAATTGAGAAAAAGGTGGTTGGTCTTTATAAAGAGCATTTACAATCGGGTCCAGAATACAAAACTAAGATTGAGGATGACCTAGATAATGTGACCAATGACGAGGTCACGTAATAGCCCATGACCTTGAGTCTAGCTATAAGACTCGTTAATAAATAAAAGCGCTTCTTGGGAGGCAACCCATGTTTTGTTTGTTTTTATTTGTTTGATTTTTATTTGTTTGATGTTATTTGTTTTCGTATCCATGTTTATTTTTATTGTTGGTAAATCATGTTTCAAAATAATTTGTGAAAATGCTTTATTTTGTTTTTAACTTCGTCTTAATTACATATAAAGGTATTTTGCAAATGCTAAGTGTAAGGGAGACCCAAAATTGTTTATAAGAACGAAAATGATCATGATTCGCCACAATATTAAATAAGCATGTATATTAGTAATTGTTAGAGTCAAATGATTGTATCGAGTCATAATGATGTTTTGCAGGATTTCCCAGGAAATAAGGCATAAGTTTTTCCAGAAATTTTCCGGAAACTTAACATAAGATTTTTCCAAGAACATTCTGACGGCGTCAGGAGTTACAACCTGACGGCGTCAGGTACCAAAATTCTGAAAAATTTTGCGAGTTTTGTTTAAACCGGAGTCTTAAAGTTTTTGTTGATTCTTTAGTTTTATAAACTCTAGGAAATCTGCAAACATTCATTCCACAAGCATTATATCTTAATTTGCTTTCTAGGATTTGTTAGTATATATATAGATTGTCGCCGATTTTACGCGAGGTTTGCCTTGATTGTTTTCTCAGGTTTAACAGGTTATATATGACAAGAAGATGATTTATATTTCTGGAGGGAAGCTTTCAACGTTCATTTTCTTGGAGGAAGATCTAACCTTGTTGACACACTATCCACATCGAACGAATCAGGGGAGTATTTGTTTTCATTCTTTTACTTGTTTTACTTTTACATCCTTTAATTGAACATTGGGGACAATGTTCATCCTAAGTGTAAGGGGAGGGTAAATGATGATACCTTATAGGATACAATTGCACTTGAGTTTGTTAGTTCGATAGTAGGTGTGTAATAAAACTAAGAGAAATACTTGTTAGTGTAATTTTAGCGCCAAATTTAAATTTTTTTATAACACTTAGGATTAAAACTTTAGCCTTAACAAGCGTCTCATGGATAGGAGTTGTATGACTAGCACAAAACCGTACCACTTAAAAAAAATTTCCACCTAAATATGTAAGGTTTGCCTTTAGATTTGATAGGAAAAGCATTCATTATTAGTGCTTATGAGTGTACCGGTAGCTTTTAGATTCTAGAACTTGCGTTGGTGATGCATCCCAAGACCGCTAGTGAGACTACATTCGTGTAGTTAGGATTTACTACATGATAAGAGGCATTAGGATCACCCTTGTGCTAAACCCGTATCATAATTACTTGACCATTTAAGTCATATTACTTGACTAGTAAAGTCAATTAATTTTTCCTACACCTTTGCGTTGTACTCATTTTTAGTACACGATACCCCTAGTACACCCCTCCGAGCCTATCTTTTCGTTTCTAACTTTAAGAATCTTACTTAAATGAAGAATTTGTTACAACCCACCCAAATGTGCAACCAAATCGCCTTAGCCTTCCGTATATGCACTCATCTTTAGTGCATTATTGTTATTTGTTTAAACCCTTAGTTAATTATCTAATTGATTACATGGTTGCTAAGTCGAGTCGTATCTTGTACATATTGTTTTGGAATGATTGAGACTCATGGGCAAAGTACTAGTGTTATGGAGTAATGGGAAGAACATCAAATTATTACCCCCATATGTGCGTTAATCTTAAAAAGTACTCCAAGTATTTTGATTATCTTGATTCGAGTCATTAGAATAGTTTATTGTAAAGTATGTAAAAATTCAAGTGTAAGGGGAATATACATTCCCTATGATGTATTATTTTGGATGGTAGGGTAAAAGTATATGCAAAAAAAAAAAAAAAAAAAAAAAAAAAAAAAAAAAAAAAACGGACTACAATCCCGTTTCATTCTATATTTATTTTTAAGTTCTTGTTATTTTCAATTTATTAGCTTAAGTCGAGTCGAGTCTTGGCTTAGCACCGCTATATTGTACATGTAATTAACTAAGATGATTAACTTGCCACCAGTAAATATTGCCTTTATCTAACAAAACCGTTTTTCTTTATCCCTACACCTAATGTTATAACCCTTTAAAAGACCTCTTTGATAGTTTATCCTAGGTGCTTACGCCAAGTGGTGGAGGTTTGATCCTTTCCCAAGCCTATGGTAATCTATTTGCTATGACATGTAGTGAGAGATGTTTTCCATTTCCATATTGTGATATATACTTTATTACACCCGAGAGATGTGAGTATCTAAACACTATTTGTGAGGTGCTAGTGTATGACCTCCGTGCTTGTTTTTGGTTTTTAGTGGAACGATTATTTGTTGTAATTACTTTTATATTAGTGTTAAATGACCCCTAACTTGTATTTTGATTAGAATAAAAGCGCATTTGCTTGAGGACAAGCAAATCTCAAGTGTAAGGGTATTTGATGAGGCGAAAAGTGTACCGCTTTTAAGGGGTCATTTAAGCCCGAATTCGTAATTATTTGATCAAATATTGCCCTAAATCGTTCCTTTGTCATTTTAGGTACTTTTAAGGAGAAATCTGAAAAAGGAAGCTTTTGGACGTTTTTGGAGCAAAAAAGTGAAGAAAACGGCAAAGTCTTAAAATTCCTTGCTGGAACAGTACCTGACGACGTCAAGACACAATACATGACGGCGTTAAGAGTGGCAAAAGAGGTGGATGTGGAAATTATAACTTGACGGTCCAGAGTGTTTCCAGTGTTATTGGCCTGGCGGCATCACCAAGGCTGTCAGGGTCCAAATACAAGTGACGGCCCAGAGCATATTTCTACATGAAGGTGTCAAGACTGGATCTAGGCAATACGAATTTCAACTTGGCGGCGAGTTGACGGCGTCAGAGGCTAATACATGACGCCGTCAGGATGCTTAGTCTATATATATTTTTCTAATTTTTCATTGTAAAGTCTGGAACAAATTGTGAAATACTAAACACAAACCCTAGGTCGAATTTCCTGCATATTGAAGGGGTTTCAAACCCTTTTTTCTTCCATGTTTTAATAAAGATAAGTTCTCTAATAATCATTCAATATGTATATGTATTGTTTGATTCTATCTTATGTTTATCTTACTTTTAACATGTTAGGCTAGGTTTTTATTGTGTTTGCTTAGATGTAGTGAAACCTAGATGTTGATTATTGGTTGATTGTTTGTTTATAATTTTTACGGAAGATTGAATTCGATGTTAGGCTTAAGAAAACTGGCAGACTTCCATTGGTAACTTGCTTGAACGTCTTAAGAAACATGATCGGAGGTGTACTACGATATTTGGTTGTATTTTATGCATAAGTGAATTATAATGATCCCATGTTAGGAGCTTTTAGTCGGCTCGACATAGGAGTGAAGTAAGATCTTATAGAGTTAGGGAATATTGTACACGGCCCTACAACTAGTATTAAGGAATATAACCCGTCATCCATGCAATTGTAACATGCTAATCAACCGGTAAAAGATATCTAGGGAGTAATGAATCTAAGTAAACACAACTTTTCTCATTATTGTTTCCACCACATTAGTACATTAGTTTAATTTTCATTTCTGTTACTTTATTTTGATTGCATCTTTAGTTAATTGGGTTAGTTGGCTAGCATTGAATTCTGCCCACTCCTTCAAAACCAAAGATTTTAATTGCTTTAATAAAATATAAAAAAAATACAAAAAGAATCATCCCTCACCTCTAGACCTAGTTTAGTAGGCTTTCTAATCCTAGCAACACTATTCCTGAGTTGAACGATCAATCCCCCGGTACTTGTCACTATACTTTACTACAACGACCAGGTACATTGCCTGGTGGGGGTTGCAAGCTTCTCGAGATCCCTTGAGAGGTAAAACCTGTTGCGAGGGCGCAATCCCCCTTATCAACCATATCCAATCATATCCAAATCATATATTCTCTTACACTATATGTTACACTCTTACATATTCCCTTACACAATCCAACTGATGTGTGGGAATCGCAACAGGCTTTACCTCTCGAGGGATCTCGAGAAGCTTACAACCCCCACCAGGCAGTGTACCTGATCGTTGTAGTATAGTATAGTGACAAGTACCGGGGGATTGATCGTTCAGCTTAGGAATAGTGTCGCTAGGATTAGAAAGCCTAATTTACTAGTTCTAAAGGTGAGGGATGATTATTTTTGTATTTTTATGTTTTTTAGAAAGCAGGTAAAATCTCGGGTTTCGAAAAAGTGGGCGGAATTAGTTGCTATTCAACTAACCCAAAACTAAGATGCAATTAAAATAAAATAGTAAAAATGAAAATAAACTAATTATACTAAGGTTGTGAGCAGTAATTGGAGAAAATGTGTTTACTTAGATTTCCTTACTCCCTAGATATCTTTTACACGTTAATTACTTGTTATAATTGCATGGATGACGGATCGTATTCCTTAATACCATTCATGGGGTAGCATACATAACTCCCCAATTCTATGAGCTCTTATCTCCTCCTACACCATGACCCAGCACAACTATAGGGATTGTAAACAGTGGCTCATGCATTAAATACAACCAATAAAGACCTAGTACACCTCGGTTCATGTTTCTTAAGACGTTCAAGCATGTTACCATTTGGAGATCTGCCAGTTTTCTTAAGCCTAACATATAAATCATTCATCCAAAACAAGAATAAACAAGTAATCAACACATAATCAATATCTAGGTTTCATTAGATCTAAGCAAACACAAAAGAGATCTAGCCTAGCATAATGGAATTGAGACAAGAACAAGATATAGACAACCAACACATAGACATATTGATTGAATTAGAAGAACACTTATCTCAATTACAATGCAAGGTATCAAGGGTTTGGAACCCTTGAAAAACCTATAAAAGTTGCACCAAATTCGTCTTTAGGGTTTCTCCAAAACTTCTCTCTCTTTAATGTAAAAACTAGAAAACTATATATAGGAAAACTGGGCTGACGGCGTCAAGACAACCATGTGACGCCGTCACCTTGCCGCCAAATACTTCCTCGGACGGCCTTGATCTACTTATGACGGCCTGTGTGACGTCGTCACCAACCACGGTTTTTATTCTTGGCCTTTTGACGCCGTCATCAACTACGGTATTTTATTCTTGATGTCTGACGCCGTCAGGGTGTAACTCTTGACGCCGTCACCTAGTGTTTCCAGCATGGAAAATTGATACTTTGCCGTTTTCTTCACTTTTATGCTCCAAAAACGTCCAAAATGGCTTCTTTTCCAGAATTCACTCTCCAAGTACCTAAAATCACAAAAGGAACGATTTAGGGCAATATTTGATCAAATAAAGTCGGATTCGGGCTTAAATGACCCCCTAAAAACGGATCATTTTTCGCCTCATCACCAACTCATTCCTTACACACTCTACATCTCAAACATCCATTCCCTTACAACACATCTTAACCCTCCATATTCAACCCATTGGAATTACTTGAAAACCAAACGAGGCTCCCTTTGATCTCCACCATCCAATTCAAACTAGAACACATCTCAACCATCCATCCATTCTCCTCTCAATACCATCACATGTGTTTAATCCAAGCCATCTATTTCAAACCAAAACCATCTCAACCACTGATTCACCCTTTCCCCCCAAGCAAAGCATATTCATTTGGAATATCCCTTCTTAATCCAAACATAGGCTCCATTTGATCCTAACCATCTATTTCAAATAAACACATCTCAACCCTCCATTTTCCCCACATGCCAATTATTTGAAATCCAAACATAGGCTCCTTTGATCTCAACCATCAAATTCAAACCATCTCATCTCAACCATCCATCCTACACTTTCCCCCCAAGGATGGAATATACCTTGGCATATTCTTTCTCTCTTTTTTACGCCATGTGAGGAATAACATTTCTACCCCTTCCAAATTACCCTATCTACACTTTCTACCCTTGGTATTTGGTTTTCTTATAAACATTTCACAAAACATTTTCCAAATTGGCTATTCGAGTTGGTAAACCTTAGATTGATTAATGTTAAGTTTCAGTGTGAACTACAATTGGGGGTTTAGCAAGGTTAGGTATTTCTAAGATCCAACACCCAACACTTGGGATTTTCTTACAGAAGCCTGGCGCGCTGCCCGCGCGTTGACGCGCAGGTGACGCGCCGGCCTCCGTAAAATTTCCCAAGTTTGGGTTCTTGACCTATAAATACATACCTTGCCTCTTGTATTCCTCACCCTTTGCCATTATTCTTTCTCTTTACATTCTTTCTCTCTAAACACTCTTAAATCTCTCTATCTCTAATCTTGTGTTCTTAATTCTCACTCTAACATCTTTGAAAGAACACATCTCCTTGCAAGGGAAGAATTACAAGAACCTAATCCACTCTTGTGATTGTGTCGAGGGTCTTCTTATCTTTACCCTTTCTACTACAATCGAGTCTCTAGGTTAGGTTAGGGCTTGGTTGAACAAACACTTATTCATTCAATCAATTGTTTGTAAGGGAAGTCTTGTGTCTTGGTGACCAAGCCTAGATCATTGGGGATCTAGTTGGGGTTTGATACTTCCGGTGGGAAGTCTTGGTAGTGATCTTTGTGATCCTTAGGAGAAGTCGAATCGTGAGATTCTTTTGGGTGGTTTCTGAGGGCGGAATACCGTGGGAGTAACTCCTTCTTTGTGAGCATCGATATTGGTGAATATCAGTGGAGTGAATTGTAACGGTTTGTAGTCCACCGAAAGGATTATACTAGTGAATAGTATTAGAGTCGCGGATTCGCAACTGGACGTACGGATGGTATAAACCCCCCCCCCATCCCGAATCAGTATATATCGTTGTGTTTTTTCTTGCTTTATATACTTTGGTTGTGTTAGTGGTTGTTGGATTATTTTACAACCACTTGGTGTTTTCTTTGGCTTAAAGTTTTTAAACATCTAAAAAGTCAAAGAAACCGTATTCACCCCCCTCTACGGTTCTACAATACAGTCACCTGTAAAAATAGAATCAGAACCATAATAATACCATGAGCTCAGAAACAAATCATAAACATATCATAAACACATATAAGGCAACATAATGGAGTTGCTAGCTCACTGAATTTGTGAAGGACGTGTATTGCACACATAGCCACATTTACCAGATAACAGATTACAGAAACTGATCTAGGATGCATCCATACGCCCCTTCCCAACAGATAAATATATGCAGCCAAACCAAGGGACGTGGCAGAACATCACTCTACTGCCCTAGAGTCATGTCAGAGGTGCATCCCTGACACGGACATGGAACCCCCATGCCTAGTGAAGCTCAGGTAACAAAAGGTTCAAAATATAATTGTCACATCAGAAAGTTCAGAAGTAAAGTTTTCATGTCAAAGGTTCAAACAGAAGGTTTCAAAACAGAAAGTTCAAATCAGAGGTTTCATATCAAAGGTGCATATCACAAAGGAAACCTTAAGAGTAAGGTCAGAATATCCGTACCTCAACCAAAAGCAAAGCTGACAGAAGTAGAAAGATCAAATGAGGAAGTAATACCCTTCTTCAGAAATCTACACATGATATTTTATTATTAATAACTTTATCTTAAATCAAATTCATCTTTTTAATCAACTTTCCATTTTTAGTAACTTTCTATATTTAGTAACTTTCTATATTTAGTAGATTTTCCCAAATTAATAAGAAAGATGTCACATTAAAATTAGGTTAAGTCTTTAAATAAATCATTATTATGGAATTAGGGTTTCATTATGACAATTAATTACAGTTTAAAGTAAAACATGTCAACTTTCAAAAGTATAGGGTTTAGTATGTAATTATTACAAAGTCAAGGTCTAAATTGTAAATATTACATTTTCCATATTTGTACAATAATCCATAATTTTTCTCATGTTCACAATTCTAACCCTTTAATTTTAATAATTTTACAAATTAAACCTTTAATTACGTAAATTACAATTTAATCCTTATAATCTTCACATTTACACATTAAACCTTTTATTATCCAAATTCACATATAACAACCCTTTAACATCATATTATACTAAACAGCCCTTGACTTCCATAAAGTTTAACCCCTTATTTAATAAAAATACAATTCGTACCCTTTATATAGTATAACCTACAATTTAATCCTTTTAATTACAAAACCTACACTTCCCACCCTTGTACTAATTTTATACAGTTACCCCTGATCCAATATACTTTACAAAAACAATCCTTAAGTTTATAAAATTACAAAACACACCCTTATACTTTTTAATATCCAATCGGTTATACAAAAATCCACCAAACCCTAACCGTAAATTTACCTAATCATTACTAGCATTAAATTCAACCTTAAAATAAATTAATTACACTAGATTCAATACCAAAACCCTAACCCTAGCTTGCACGCTTCCTTTTTTCCTTTTCTTTTCTTTTTATTTTTTTTAAACCGATTATAAAAACAAATCCAAACTTAGTTTCTAGGCTTCGAAAATTACAAGAACTATTATTCTAATGTTATATGATGTAAAAAGGAGCAGAATAAAATATATTCAAAGCTTACAAAATTCACATAGCTGCTTTCATATTTATAGTTCGATTTTAGGGTTTTTAGCTTATATAAATTTGTATGATCATATTAATATGCATGGTTCAATTCCAGCAATTTATACTGATTATATATAATATTTAGGATACTAGAAAAATACTTGAAAGATTTTAGGACGTGTGAATGAGGCAGAATGAATTTCTTCTTCTCGCTAGAACAAACCGACACAATTTAAAACCCTTGGCTTGATTCGTTTACCCAAAATTGTAACCTCTATTTTTCTCACCTTCTTTGAACTTATAAAAGAGCAGGAAAATATTTAGGAGCTGTGAAAACTTTTCTGTTGACTGAATTTGGTTTTAGGGATAGTCGGTTTCTTTTATAAACCGATTTAGGGATTTTAAAACTTATAAAACGTGTACAATGTTTATATATAGGGTACAATACTTATATTGGCTGAATATTATTGTGATAAGTTCCAAATAAAAGATTATACAAGTTTCCTATTTAATTTAGGATTTGTTTCTATATTAATTATATATATATATATATATATATATATATATATATATATATATATATATATAAATCAACCCATGTATATATTATGCAAAAAATATTGTTATTTTACCAAAGTGACAAATTTTATTTTTACTTAATTCATTGTGATCATATGTTGCAAAATTTCAAATTTCTAGGATTTATTTGGTATTAATTAAGTGTTATTATAAATTTTAAAACTTAATGGCATTTTGGTCATTTTGCATGTTTTAAAATTTGAGGTATTACAGTTACTTTGGTGTCATTTAGAAAGACATTGTTTCTAAGTACTCGGTAAGTCCACATCAGGTGGTTATTCTCAATTGCATTCGCGCCCCCACATGCATAGGATTTTCTTTTCACCATCCCTATTGAGGGGTTGGGACAAAGGATGAACTATCACCAATTCCGATGTATGTTGTGTTATAGGCTTACTGTGCCTATTTTCTCTGAAGGTAGCCTTTACCCGAGTTGCAATGTGCATCGTATGGACCAATGGGGGATCACGCGATCCACTACTTTAGTAAACTGGGGGTGAAGTTCAGGCATAATCTGGTGTGTTATATTCTTGTTGATATATGTTCCAAGGTTGGATCATGGTACGTGAGGAGGCTTTAATAGGGTTCCTTTTCGGAGGATATGAAGGAGTTACGCCCTGCAGACTTGTTATTATTTAATTGGCTCCATGGTAAAGATGCATCCTTAGATGTGACCGGTATCTCTCCATTTGCTGGTATTGGGGCGACTTCATAGGCTCTTAGAGTAGCCTTGCACAATGTTGTGGAGAAGAAAAAGAAGAATTATGCATCCAAATGTGAGGACAACAGATACAAGTTCATACCAAGAATTCGATATGGAGGCTTTAGACACATTTTTACATGTTAATTCTTTTGCCAATAGTTACTCAAATAATGTTAAGAGTGATATTTTTATCTTTTTTAAAATATGATTTTGTATTCAAAAAGGAATAGAAGCACAGCTTGTGTCACAACTCACATCAAACTTTATGTAAAATTATTATGTTTCAATAACAAAATCACATTGAATAATAATAATAATAATAATAATAATAATAATAATAATAATAATAATAATAATAATAATAATAATAATAATAATCTGGTGCTCGAGTGACGTGGGAGTAAAGTTCAGGCATAGTCTAGTGCGTGATATCCTTGTTGATATATGCTCCAAGGTGGGAATCATGGTGCGTAAGGAGGCTCCACTAGGGTTTCTTTCAGAGGTAGGAAGGGAATTACGTCCTGCATATTTGCTATTATTCAACTGACTTAAAGGGTAAAGATGCTTGCTTGGATGTGACTGGGGTCTCTCCCTTTGCTGGTACTGGGGCGACTTCGTGGGCTCCTGGGGTATCTATGAGTTATGCGGTGGATAAGAAAAGGAAGAAGTATGCGTCCAAATGTGAAGACAATGGATACAAATTCGTTCCTTTCGCTTTTTCTACATTTGGGAATCGAGATGGAAGCTTTGAATACACTTTCTCGTATTAAGTCTATTGCCATCAGCCACTCAAATAACATTAAGAGTGGTGTTTTTATCGTTCATCGAGTTAGTTTTTGTATTCAGAAAGGTGTGGGAGCTCAGATTGTTTCTAGACTCCTCTCCAATTTTGTGTAATTTTTCATGTTTCTAATGAAAAGCAATGGTTATTATTAAAATAATAATTATGATGATGATGATGATGATGATGATGATGATGATGATGATAAAATGTTTTAAAAATATATCATACTTGCCATCATTTATTTTTCTGGGTAGCGAACAAAATTTTTTGCTTATAAGGGTACTTTCCTTTGGGGAACTAGAGAAGGATGCGGTGACCCTACTAAAGCGAATCCGAAAGTTCTCGATGACCCAAGACATTGGAGCACGTGTTGCTGCTCATATCTTCAGTATGATTATATTTTCTATAGCTAGAGGAGTGAGAGCCTAGTTAGTATCTCGGCTTCCCACTAATTTCTTGTAATCCTTTGAATTTCTAATAAAGTGATGTTAAAATATATATATATATATATATATATATATATATATATATATATATATATATATATATATATATATATATATATATATATATATATATATATATATATATATATATATATATATATATATATATATATATATATATAAATAATAACAATAGTAACAACAACAACAACAACAATAAATGTGCGAATATTGGATATGGGTTCCTCCCTTTCTCATTCTCCTCTTTTGGGAAACTTGAGGCAGATGCGGTGACCTTACTTAAGCGGATCCGAAAGTTCTCTATAACTCAAGGCATTGGGGCGCATGCTGCTATCCATATTTTCAGTAAGATTAATTTTGTTATTACTAAAGGTGTGGGGGCCCAGATAGTTTCGAGGCTCCCCACTAATTTCTTGTAATCATATGGTTTTGTTTCTAATGAAAGTGATGTTTTATAAAAAAAATAAAAAATAAATAATAATAATAATAATAATAATAATAATAATAATAATAATAATAATAATAATAATAATAATAATAATAATAATAATAATAATAATGGAAAATTACTAAAATAAACCAGTCACCGTACGACTTATCACTTTCCATTTCTTCTTACTACCTGACTCCAAATCAACCTCATCCTTAAGAGAAACACTTGTAGAACAAGGAATACCATTATCATCAGTGTCGGCCATATCAAAAGCATCAAATGGGTTCGATGTAGCAATTGCTTCTTTAGTGATTTTCTCCTTAGTTGCATCCGGCATTTTCGGAACATACTTCTGCTTAGGTTTTAAAGGGCTAAATTTAGCCCCTTTGATGCAGGATTGCGGACTCGCAAAAGTTTTACTTCTCAAGGGATCTTGAGAAGCTTGCAATCCTCCAGGCAGTGTACCTGACCGGAGTATTATCGTGAGTGGCAAGTACCGGGGGATTGATCGTTCACTAGGGGAATAATGTCGTTAGGATTGAAAACTAAATCAACTAGGTCTAAGGTGAGGGATGATTATTTTTTTATTTTTATATTTTATGAAAGCGGTAAAATCTCGGGTATTTGGAAAATTGGGCGGAATTAGTTGCTAGTCAACTAACCCCAAAACAACTAATAAACAAAATAAAATAAAATAATAAGAAAATAAATGCGGTGGATTACTTATAGGAGACAATTATGTTTACTTAGATTTCACTACTCCCTAATTGTCTTTTACTGATTTATTGATTTGTTACAATTGTTTGATTGAAGGACTGCATTCCTTAATACCAGTCGTGGGGGCGTGTACGTCCTTCCCCAACTCTATGAGTATTTATTTCTTCTTATGATGACATGTTTAGTGTCCTATCATAGAATCATCAACAACTACTCATGCATTAAATACAATAAAAAAAAACCGTAGTACACATCCGATTATGTTTCTTAAGACGTTCAAGCATGTTACCGTATAAGAGATTAGCTAGTTTTCTTAAGCTTAACGTTAGTCAATCAATCAAACAAATTAATAACAAACCAATAATCAATAATCAATAACTAGGTTTCATTATATCTAACAAAACACTAAAAGATCTAAGCTAGCATGTTAACGAAAAGAAAAGATAAACAATTAATCAAATAACAAATAGACATATTTTATTATTAAAGGAGAACTTATCTTTCACAAGTTCCTCAAGTTCCACCTCTTTTGTGAATGAAAAAACCTAAACTATATATAGAGAAACAAAGCTGACGGCGTCAGGTTATAGCTCCTGACGCCGTCAGATAGCCGTGTTCTAGGGTTTCGTATCGCCCAAGACACCTTCTGAGGTCGTGACATGTTAATTCATCTGGGCCGTCTCTCTTTGACTTAACACCTGACGTACTTGCAAAATTGTACCTGACGCCGTCAGGTATAAACTTGACGTTTTCTTCTGGGGCGTCTCGTGTTAAAAATCCACCATTCTTCTCATAAGGTGACGGCGTCAGCTCCAAAACCTGACGCCGTCAGGTGTAAAATCCTGACTTTTGACTTTTCTTGTTTTCTTCATTCTTGAGCGTAAAAACGTTCGAAAAGCTCTAAATTGCTCTATTTTCCAGAAATCACGTCCCAAGTACCTAAAATGGCAAAAGAAGCAATTTAAGGTAATATTTGACCATAAAAACACGATTTAGGGCTTAAATGACCCCCTAAAAGCGTATCTAATAAATCCTTATCATACTTTACCCACATCAATACCACGAAACGGCTTTTGTTGAGGCATTTGAACCCCAACCTTCTTACCTTTATCCTTACGATGTCTTACCTCAGTGAAACCTTCATCATTCTTTTGCAAAAAAGTAGAATCATCAGCAGCCTTGGCTGCCACATTTGTATTACTACGAACAACCTCCTTAACACGATTTGAGCATTCAAGCAAAGCATGTCCAAAAGTATTACATTCACCAGAATGAGGGAGTTTCCATTTATATTCGACATTAATAATTTCAGTAGTAAAACTGTTACCTTCTACATTTGGAATTTCCATTGTAACCTTACTTTTTAGTTTTGAATCCACGCTTAATTCAACTAAAGCACGAGCAAAACTAATATGGCCCTGACACTCGACGCACATAGAGCTTGTAAAAGCATCTATCATAATAGGTTTCCCTACTTGCGTAGCAATCAAACTCAAACCATCCTTAGAATAAGCAACCAAAGGAACCTTATTTATTCTGATCCAAACCGGTATCTTGTTTACATCGTTCGTATTAAGGGATAAAGTGGCAGTCCATTTGTTAAGAATAATAAGCGAGTTACATATAATCCAAGGACCTCATTTCAGAACACGATCCACACCCTCGTTGGTAGCAAACTTAAAAAGAACCACACAATCACCATTCTTCATTAGCTTTTGCAAGCCAAAATTTCCCTATATATTAGTAACATAATTTTTAACTAAAGAAAAAACAATGGTCTTACCAATAAAGTAACCAACAAGTGTTTTGTCATATCGACTTAAAACCTTCTTACCAAGAAAGTAACTAACATATACATCTACTAGTTGGTTTGCGAAGAATGTAAAATATTAATGAGAAAATCCTTATATTCATAACAGTGGCCTTATTATAAAAATGAGAAAAAAAGAATGAATAGTTATACAACAACGACAGTTGTATTAACAACTAGCAAGCAAGAAACTAGATAAATCGAACTACATAAGAAAGTAAACAGAATTATAAGGATTAATAAACCACTATTGATAAACTCTTTGCAATAAACCAGTCTATTGCAATGAAACAAATAGAGCTTTACATCGTTGAAGAGAAACTCTTTCTTGGAACAGTTGACGAAGAAAATGGCTTAACTGATTTCAAAAGCACCGGAGGACCGAAGTGATACTATTAACAACCATATAGAAGCCTGGTTAATTTGATATATCCAGACTAGGGGTATAAATGACACAGTTGATCAGACAGCTCATGAGCTATTCGAGATCGATTCTTAAGCTAATCGAAGTCGACTCGATTTAAAATGACTTAAGCTCGAGATAGAGCTACATGAATATACTTTCGAGTCGAATTCGTGCTTTAAATTAAATACTCGACTCGTTAAGCTCGCTTTATCGAGATTTGATTAAATTATACTTTTATCCTATTATACACATTAAGTAACTTAGTTTTCACTAAAGTTGAGTTGAGTCAAGCTTGATATGCCGATTCTTCAACAAGTTCAAGCTTGACATATGAAAATAACCGAGCTCGAGCTCGAATTTTTGATGATGAGTCGAGTTCTAGCTTAAAATCTATAGCTCGATCGAACTCAAGCAGAGTTTCGAGCTCAATTTTTAGTAGTCAAGTCGAGTTCGAGCTAAACAGTGCTCAGCTTGACTCGGCTCGTTTACAACCCTAATCCAAACGATATAATATGTAAACTGAGCTAACAAAAAAAGTATGATATCGATCTTACGGTATAAAGTTGTTTTAATTACAACTTCTGTTTCGCAAGTGACATTACATGAAAGAGCCTTTCATGTTTCATTTTGTTATTTCTTAAAAAAATGATTCTGATTGTGTGCGATATGTTTTGATTTTTTTTTTCTCCAAGAGAAGTTCATTTGATATGATTCTGAATTTCTGATTGTTGTTATCTGAATAGTTTGCTTTTGATATAGAATTTATTTCTTTCTAGCTCCCAACTTAAATCTTACGGAGTAGTTCTTTTTCATTCTCTTCAGATGCAAACTTTTTTGGGTCAACCGCCCTTAGCTGTATAATCTACAACCGCCTTAGGTGGCTTCAGGGAGGTTTCCATAGTACAAAAATACATTGCAAATACGTGAAGGGCTAGTGAATTTCCAAGCACCGCCCGTCTTGTGGGAGTGGTTGACAGAGTCCCAAGTTAACCTGATAAGATTAGTTATTAATTGGATTATGTTATTAAACTTTCGGTACTTATAGATGGTTTCCGGGTCTTTTAAGAAATAAAATGAAACATGAAAACGAGTTTGGCGCGCTGGTCTCTTTCATGTTATGTCACTTGTGAAAGAGGCATTCGAATTAACAACACAATTATAATAATTTTGATTAAATCAAACTCAAAGATTTATCGCGACTCCGATGTGAAGAACCCAAAACTACAAGAAACTAATGACAATATTCAACTAAGTCGTATATATTTCTTTGTATATATTCTCTGAATGTTCTTGTCTCCTTGTTTGGAGTCACACAATTGCTTTCTACAAGTCGGCAAAAACTGCATCTTACTATATTTAATTGTTGGAATGATTAGGGGCAAATGACAGATCAGACGGCAACTAGTAATTACTACAGTATTATTTTCTTAAAGCAACTAGGATCCTGAATGGTATACATGCGACCATCAATTAGTTGTTTTCGGTTTCTTATAGTAATGACTAAAATGTACTAACCACTTATACATGGTATAACATATTATATAGGTTTTAGTAAATGATAGCTACTAAGAGAAGACTATATTGCTGAATAATTGTTTGTGCGTGTTGGCCAGAGATTTCTTGTAATGCATGCGAGAGTAATGAAATAGCTTTGAAAACCAAAGTTATGCTCAAAATACTGAAATATTCTAATACACTGACGTGTTATATTTTGCTATTCTATCATGTATATATATGCATGGTAACGTCCGGTTAGTATCTAGTGATTTAATGCTTTTGATATAAGGATTCATTTGCACACTAAATTTTTTGATAAAAACATCATTTTGTGCAAGCTGTATAGTACACCGTATAACACAGTAATGCACAGAGTATGGTGAAAGAATTAAAAAATGTGGTGTGCAAATCAACCTTTGATATTCTAGTTAAGGTAAGTAATTAGCAACAATTTGAAAAGTCAGCATAAACAAATCCTTCATGGATGCCTTTGAACGTAAAAAATATAATCACCCTGTTTGTTTGCGCAATTCTTGTTTACTATACGACTAATTATCATATTTGCATAAAGGGGCAAATTATATATATATATATATATATATATATATATATATATATATATATATATATATATATATATATAAAAGAAGAAAAAAAGTTCGCTACAAAAAAAATGAAATAGTGGCAAGTATAATACTTTTTTTAATAATTTGCCCTTGCATAAAGTACTTATATAAAGTTATGCTGAGTTTTACACGATTTTGATGATTTATTTACAACTTAAGTAAAAGTAAAACTAACCATTATTCTATATTACCATTGGTTCTCACTCAATTAATATCATAATAGTAATTGAATAATTCAACATAATCAACTTAATTAATTAGCTAATTTACTTTTAAGCCCTTATCACTCAGATTCTTATTAAGCCAGCAAAACATAGTTTTTTTTCTATATATATTGCTTGAAACCTATATTTCCATCATTGCCATAACTTCTACTTCTATCTTCTAGCAGCCTCAAAAACCTTACTTATCATGGGATTCAATGTAATTTAATAGTTACATAGATATTTATGTTCTCTTTACGTAGTTTTTAGTCCATTTATATTTTGTTATTGCTTTTGATGTTTTAATTTCCTCAAACCATCAGGAAAAGGATATGCTTATCGAAGGTAAGGTGGATTGGAAAGGAAGAGTTGCCACAAAGTACAAGGGTGGCATGCGAGCTGCGTTTCCTATATTAGGTAGAATTTTTGGTTTCTTGAACATTTATGCATAAGGGAACTTTCTAATAATACCAGTAATTAAGGTATTTATGTTGGTATTTTGTGTTGCAGCAACGTTTGCATTTGAAAACATGGCAAACTTGGCCCTGCAAGTGAACTTGGTGACATATTTCAATACGGTAATGCATTATGACATATCCGACTCGGCTAATCACCTAACGAACTTCATGGGCACTGGATATATTCTTTCCCTCATCATGGCTTGTATTGCTGATACATACATTGGCAGATTTAAAACTGTTCTTATCGCAGCATTTGTCGAATGTCTGGTAAGCCTTGAGCATGAATTTTGGCATGTGTATTCATACTAGTAGGGGTGGCAATTCGGGTCGGGTTAGAGTTGGCGGGTTCGGGTTGTCAGGTTGGTGGGTCAGAAACCCCCAACTCGAACCAGACCCATTTAAATCATCGGGTCAGGTATGTCAACCATAACCTATTTACACGTAACCCGAACCTGACCCATCTAACCCGTATATATACTTGGGTTGACGGGTTAAATAGGTTACACAGGTTGAATATGTTAAACAGGTTTTAGGTTGACTAATTTAACCCATTTATATACAAAAGTTAGCACATTACATGAGTAACGGGTTAGCGGATCGACCTGTTTAACCCATTTTACCCATATAATTAAATATAAATAATTTTTAATTTAAGAAAAAGGAATCTTAAAAGGGCTGGTGGGTCGACCCGTTTATTTTATTCCCGACCCGAACCTGACCTGACCCAAACCTTAACCGAAATCTATGTAGCTCAACCCGAACCTGTTAATTTCTGTGTCGGTTTCAGGTCGGGTTTCATGTCGGGTCATAAATTGCCACCCCTAATTCATAGAATTGAATGTTCTCGATGATCATATATACATAGTTATACATGTATATAATGATACTATATAACTAGCTACAACAAAACATATTAGTAAATGATAGAGTAGATCAACCAGATCAAAATTTGATATTAGACCTTAAAACGTATTCCATAAGCATATAACAAATTAAATTATATCTCATGCATCATATTATATAACTATAAAATCTATGAATCTATGATTGTACACACTTAACATTAAGTAATCATTTTGGAAATATATATACAGACA
Organism: Artemisia argyi; assembly: GCA_030686995.1. NCBI lineage: Eukaryota > Viridiplantae > Streptophyta > Magnoliopsida > Asterales > Asteraceae > Artemisia > Artemisia argyi. The sequence continues at coordinate 193,101,536 of CM060678.1, read as the reverse complement.
TCCCTTATGTAGATATGCATAAGTTTTCACTAAAAGAAAATTGAAAAATGGTGGTCAACCAGATCATAAGTATTAGGAAATATGGCTGAGTTGCTTCCTTGCATAAGTTAGATAATGAGTCAAGAATGTAATTAGGCCGGTTTGAAACAAGTAAGGTTGGACAATAGGTCAAACCGTAAATTTAAGGGTAAATCACAGGAAGAATCAAGTCGGCTGCCCTTTGTCCAAATAATTTTACTATTCGAAAAAAGCAAAGTATATGTATTTATTCTAATGGCTTGGTAAAAGTTCATTTGATACCACTATAAAACGTGAGACCACTTAAATTACATGTTGTTTGGCTTTAAATAACATGGTTAAAATTCGTGAAATTTTGGTTCACATGTCATATTCCAAAATATTTAAATCAAATGTGATTAGAATCAATATGAGTCATCTAGTTTATAAATCTAAGAGCCAAAATTAGTTCTCCAGGTCTCAACTTATTTTGGTTGGCTTCAAATGAACTCATCCGTAATACAACGATAAAAACTCTTACTGAAATAACGATGTATATGAATAGATGGGATTTGGGAGAGTGCAGATACTTGATACACTTTGGACTATGTTTAAGAAAAATGGTCAATTTGCACATATAGAACTTGAAAATGTAACACTATCATTAGATCCATTGTAATAGTATCTTTTAGGAAAGATTCATATTTATTTGTAATGAATCAGTTTTCGTGCTTATAACAGTTGATGCCTTGATGGTTGAATTATTGTAGGGACTTGCATTACTCACATTACAAGCTCATGAGTCAAAGCTCAAACCACCTGTTTGTAACATCTTTTTACCTACATCAGTATGTGAGACCGTGAGCGGAGGAAACGCTGTGCTACTGTTCTTCGGGCTCTACCTCCTTGCTTTAGGTATGGCAGGTGTAAAAGCAGCATTGCCATCACATGGAGCAGATCAATTTGATGAAAAAGATCCAAAAGAGGCTAAAGATATGTCTACTTTCTTTAACTGGTTGCTACTAGGTGTTGCAGTGGGAGGTTCAATTAGTTTAACTTTCTTCGTGTGGGTGCAAGTCAACAAAGGTTTTGACAAGGGATTTGGGCTATCATTCATCTCTATGTTCTTAGGTGCGATTATATTTATTTTTGGACTGCCAACATATCGGATATATGTTGTGAAGGGAAGTAGTGCTATTACAGAAGTTTTACAGGTTGAGCCATCTTGCTTAAATAATACTAAAAGAAGGGCCTATTATGTATATTATGGATTGACTAATTGAGCTTGAGTTACTTTTCAGGTTTATGTTGCAGCCATTAGAAATAGAAATATTCAACTTCCGGAGGACCCATCTGAACTACATGAAATCCCCATGGACAAAGAGGCTGCAGTTCATGAAGAATTCTTACCTCATAGAGATGTTCACAGGTTAACTTCTCTATCATATTTAGTTCGTTTTCGTTCATATGATCTTTAAAGTTTTCAGCTGAAGATTATCATTTTCCTAATATAGGTGGTTAGACAAAGCAGCAATCCAATCCGATAACACTGATCAAACTCCAAGTCCATGGAAACTTTGTAGGGTTACACAAGTCGAAAATGCAAAAATCTTACTAGCAATGGTTCCAGTTTTCTTGTGTAGTATCATTATGACACTTTGCTTAGCCCAACTCCAAACATTTTCAGTTCAACAAGGTGTCACCATGGATATTAAGCTCTCAGATTCTTTCAATATACCTCCTGCATCACTCCCGATTATTCCTGTAGCATTCCTCCTCATCCTAATTCCATTTTATGACATGGTCTTTGTACCTTTGGCTCGTAGGGTTACTGGTATCCCCACTGGAATAACTTACTTGCAACGAGTAGGAGTAGGCCTTATACTCTCTTCATTATCAATGGCAATCGCCGGTATTATGGAAGTAAAGCGAAAAAATGTTGCTAAAGACCACAACATGTTGGATGCAATCCCTGTGCTTCAACCATTGCCAATCAGTGTCTTCTGGTTGTCACCCCAATATTTTGTCTTTGGTGTAGCTGATCTGTTCACATATGTTGGGCTACTCGAGTTTTTCTACTCACAAGCACCAAAACCGATCAAATCAATCTCTTCTTGCTTTCTTTGGACCTCAATGGCAATTGGGTATTTTGCGAGCAGCGTCATGGTTCAGACTGTGAACAAGGCAACAAAAGGGATGACGAAAAGCCGAGGATGGTTGAGGGGAAACAACATAAATCGGAATCATCTAGAAAACTTTTACTATCTGCTTGCTATCTTGAGTTTGATCAATTTCGTAGTTTATCTGTTTGTTGCAAAGAGGTACAAGTACAGGCCACAAAGTCTTGATGTTGAGGAAGAGCATAAGGTACATCAAATGAAGACACTGAATGCTTCAATGGAAAATATAAATATCAATATGTGAAGTTAATTATCTCTAGATATTAGGGCTCTTAAGTTTGAGCTTCTTCATTCTCTTTCATTTCGCTGGTTTCAAGTTGTATTATTTCTGTTTACATGTAAGTTTAAGTTAATGTAATTGTGTGTTATTGTGTTTGACTTTATTTATTGATGCGCTGTTGAGTTTGCTAATGAATTATCAAACTTTATTAATTTGTAACATCATGAAAGAAACTGTTCGTCGAATTTGGTACTTAATATATCTTGTGCAAAACGTTGATAAGTCTATCTTTAGCAAATTAAACGTGGATAACTGGCATGCTGACCAGCTCACACACCTCCTCGTAAGTACATTATATGAAAGACGATTTTCTTGAGTAACATGGCCATTTTCTTGCAAAGTTGAACCTTACGTTAAAGGCTTAATTATCTCAATTATTACTAGTATTTTTTTATTTTTATTTTTTTTAGATATATATTGAGTACGTATTTCTTTTTCTATTTGAAGTTATTTTTACGGTCCGTGGTAAGTTTTGCACCATGGATCACCCTACAAAAGAGATCACTCTTTCCATTTTAGTGTTTTAATCCGCAAGAATAATTCATACCGCTACACGTGGCATATATGCAAGCACTTTGACAAAGTCAAATGTTAACACATGTAACCTCTTCAACACCTCACAACACCAAACAAAACAAAAGTACAAAACAATTTAGCATTCGACGCAACATCTCCATAGCAGAAAACAATCCTTACTCCGATGGCTTCTAGCGACAAAGCTCCCGAATCGATGCCGGTTGGCGACGGATCAGTCCCGCCAGGAAAGCCCATGACCATGGGTCATCAAGTTATGGACAAAAGTGCTCAAATGATGCAAACGTTTAAACCTATTAAACAAATGAGCCAACATGTGTGCACCTTTGCCATGTACGGACATGACATGAGTCGACAGATCGAGGCTCATCACTATATCACTCGAGTTAATCAGGATTTCCTTCAAAGCGCAGTTTTCGATTCTGAAGAACCATCCGCTCATCTTATAGGTATACAATAATTCATAATTCATTTTCAAAAAGTTTTCGTTATGTATAATTTTTCACGGTTCGATGTTACATTATTTAGATTTTTTTTTTCCTTTATCTTATTCAAATTATGAATGTCTAGTTTATGTGAAAAAAGTTGCATAAGCAATAGTTCGTGATTATATAAATGCAATTTTTCTATCATTTAATTTCTAGCAAATGTGAATATTTTTTGTGTAATTAATTGAAGTGTGAATAAGTTTATGAAATGTCACACCGCTACAGAGAAAACACATTTGAGTGATACTCGTAGTTAGTGACACGATGCTAGGTGTCACTATATTAGATGGTTACTTGCATTCTATAGAAGGATAGCAAAAGTTTTATTTTTGACAACATTATTTTGAACATGATAAAGACAGAAAGTGGGTATTATGGGAAATTTTGCTTGTCATGTGCTCGCAGTATAGATAGTCTAGCCAACTTTAGTGACCGGATGTTGGCTTACTGACAACCTTCCGTAAGTCAGCAAAGGCATTTTCTTGTAGTGCATATTCATCGAGGTGGGAAGAAAAACCGGTATACTAATTGCATAGAACATAAAGTGATATAGATATGTTTGGTTGGAGGTTATACATATAGATATGGATTGATTTGAATCTGCTATTTGTACATTGCAGGGGTGGAATACATTGTGTCTGATAAGATCTTTGATACTTTGCCACCTGAAGAACAGAAGTTGTGGCATTCTCATGACCATGAGGTTCTTCCTTGCATTTGTTTTTCTCATTTGTGTTGAACTAATCAAAGATGATAGGAAGTCCAGATTATATTATCACAAAGGATTGTGTTAACTTGCTCTTACTTATGTATCATGTATTCACTAACTGAATACATCTTGTGTAGGTTACATCAGGATTGTGGATAAGTCCACGAGTTCCAGAAATGATCCAAAGGAGTGAGCTTGAAAATTTCACTCATACTTATGGAAAGTTTTGGTGCACTTGGCAAGTCGATAGAGGCAAGATCGTTATAACACGATAAAGTCATAAGCTTTGTTGTTGTATGTTGGCATATATTGACTATGGTTGACGTGCAGGCGATAGGCTCCCGCTTGGCGCACCAGCATTGATGATGTCACCGCAAGTGGTGAATATGGGCATGATACAGCCAGAGCTAATCCTCTGTAGAGATAACAAATATAAGATATCAACTGATGATCTTAGAGCATCAAGGGCTAACTTTCCTGTATCGAAGCCTGGAAATGCACGAGTAGCAGATTACTGGATGCATACTGGGAAGGGTTTTGCAATCGACATAGAGCAAACAGAAATGAAGAAGATTGAAGGGGTGCGGTTTCCTTAAAGGAGTGTTTTATATATTTGAACCATTTGGCAAAACTATGCCATGGGCTTACTTCTTAATTTCTCTTTATGTACGTCTTTGTACTACTTAAGACTGTTTCTTTCTCGAAACAATATTTTTGTTATATTTTTTCCTATTCACTTTGTTGCTGCTTAACCGAACGAAAATGAGACATGACTAAGACAGAAATAACACATATTTAAAGATAATATATAGGACTACTTAATTATAAACAAGTGTGGCTTAATAATCGTGAATAAATGACGATTCTTAATAGGATTTATGGTGTAGATTTATGGTGTAGTGGCTTAATTTGCGCAAAGATTGTAATCTTATCTAGATTCTTGCTTATATATTTTTAATTGTTAAAAAAAATAGTAGTAATAAACAATTCATATACCTACGAAACATTCATAAATTTAAAAACATTGATAACCACCTACAGACGAATAATTTTACCTTATTGATATATGTAACCTCGACTATATAAAGACAGTCCCACATACATAACACTACCAGAAATTACAAATACAAACCATATACTATGTCCTTGTAGAAGGATCAACTTAAGGGAACATAGTAATCTTATTCATTACTGTATTTTCGACATCAATGGCATGACATTTCTTGTGCTCTCTCCAGTAATCAGCCATTGGATGCAACCTCTGCGGCCCCATTATATCAGTTCTTGAGCCCCGAATAGCATCGGTCGATATGTTGTACTTATCATCTCTCTTTTTCACCAATTCCGGCTTCACCCTGCACTGGACCTCATCTTGGGGTGACAGCATTAGCGACGGTGGCCCAATTGGTAGCTTATCACCTTTAGAAGAATAATGAATATCTCAATATATTATTCAAATAAGAAAACAATCAACGGATCCAATGGGTGTGTTAATCAACTTTACCTCTATCGGTTTGCCATGTGCACCAAAATTTTCCGTAAGTTGTAGCTAGGTTTTCGAGCTCAGGCTTAGCGACCATTTCTGGAACCCTGGGGTGCACTAGCAAGCCTGATTGTATCTGCAAATTTTGATATATAAGCTAATCATATTTGTTTGCTATTTTTTTTTGAAAATTCAGACACATGTTAAAAAAAAAACTTAAATCACTTATCACATTAGCTGATTTACAACTACTAGAAAATTGTCTACTTGTAACACAAAAATGTTTGTAGACGTATAAAACCTGTCACAAGAGTGTCAGTAGACTTGTTCACAAAGTGACGAGGTACCCACAATGACACAAAAAGTGCTTGTAAATGCCATAAACTTCCAGTGTCTCAACTTTGTTGCACATTAGCTGATTTACAACTACTAGAAAATTTTGTTTGTGACACACATAATTAGTCGGTAAAAGTCATAACTTTGTTTCAAAGTGACCAGGCAATTATAATGACACAAAAAGCTTGTGAATTATGTTCGCAAACTTAGCTATACATGGGTACCTCGTGAGCATGAGAGTGCCACAGTTTTTGTTCATCAGGTTGCAAAGTATCAAAGATCTTATCAGACACAATATACTCCACCCCTATAAGTCTCCCAGACGCATCATCACTGTCATAAACCGCACACTGGAGGAAATCCTGGTTAATTCGTGTCACAAAATGATGCGTCTCGATTTGTCTAGACTTATCCTGACTGTACAAAGCAAAAGTACATGCATGTTGGCTCATTTGCTTGATGGGCTTTAGTGACTGAAGCATTTGAGCGCCTTTGTCGAGCATATGTGTCCCTAAAGACATTGGTTTTCCTGGCGGGGTGTCATGAGGCCCGCGACCGTTCTTGACGGTGGTGCCGTCTGTTGGGTGAGTGGAAGCCATTAGTGGTAGTTGAGATGATGAAGATGGTGTGGTTATATGGTGAGGTGGTCGGTGAAGGTGGTGAGTCAGGGTGTGACGTGGATGCCAGGTGGAGAAGGTGATGGACAATTGTAGAGTTTGATGATGTTGCATCTTCATTATTACTGTATTATTTATTTTTTTTTATTTTTTATTTTTAATAGGTGGTGGTCAAAGTCAAATTTTCTAAATTTAATGTCACCAATTTTTACAGTTTTAGAATACGTGCATGGACGTCTTTAAGTATAAACTATAACGGGTAATAATGTGTTACTTTTATATTTATATAATTGTAATGAGCGTGCACGGGCGAGCTTTAAATAATTTTTTCATTATGTATTTATCAAATCTTTTATATAATAAAATAAAACCCCTAGTGAAAATTTTCAATTTTAAAAAGGTCAATTCATACCTTATTAGGCAGTATTTTAATTAATTTATTATTTTTTTTTTAAATATGTTTAATTAAAAAACCTTACATACTTTTATATTTGGCCAACCATTAAAAAATTCGTGTGACCTATCAGAAAGTAAAAAAAAAGGTCACAAACACATGTACTGGATATGTCAATTCTAAATTTTTGGATACCCTAAAGAAAAACACCTATGAGAAAAGCGGGTAATGTTTAAGAGACCCAAAAGTTTGCCCTCCAACCTTTCTTCTCAAACTCTTCTCTACCCCAAATCAAAATTACCGAAGAACAACAACTTGATAATACAATCCAAGTCTTAGTAACTTAGTATCTTTTTCGAACGGAACCTACACACACCAAAAACCAACGTTGAAAAAAAAACATAAATCAACATCTCGGTTTGATTAATCAAAGGTATGTTTTTGGGTTAATGAATCAATTTATATTAATTATCGAATTATTGAATTATGGATTGATTTAGGTTTTTTTCGTATATTTTTTGGTAAAGATTAAATCTTTGATGGTGGCTTTTCAATTTCTAAGCCTTGATCAACTTTGATGGTTGTTTATTGTGTATGTTTACTTTGTGGGTTTGATTATTGCTTTAGTTAATTAACATGAGTTTTCAGTATTTAAGCCAAAAGATTGATTTTTGATGACTTTATTAAGGGTTGGTGATAATCAGGTTATAAAAGTTGCTTTCATTGTGCTTCTTTTTAAGTAGCTTGTGTGTACTGTTGGCTCCATTGATGTTCATAGAATTGGATGATGGCCACGTACGTCATAAATTACCTAATCAACATTTCTTTTAACTGAAGTAGCCCCTTTCAGTCGTCTTCACAAATAAGGTAATGATGTGCTTGATTTTCTTATTAAAATAGAATTAAGATATTTTTTTAATGTTTATAAATAACATCAAGTGCTATTACATAAAAGGTAGGAATAATATTACAAATTTGTATAAATAATCTTTTTAAGTTACATCTGCCCATATGATTCTATTAATTCTCAGTTTTCTCACAAATTGCTGTTTTAACAGATTCAATTTTCTCGAGATTTGATGTTGTCTGTGTAGTAATGGTTATTTTACATAAAGTCAATGAACAGGTATATTTGTACAACATTTGGTTACTGAATTTTGTTAAAATATTACCTTTTTATGTAGAGATGACTTATTGGATAGGTTGGGTAATGGGTCACAACAGGTATATTTGTACACGCTTGGTTGGATGAGTTGTAAAGTTGCCAATATAATTTTCTACCGAAGATGTCAATATAACTTTTTACTAAAGCTGCAACTTGTCTTTGATATCTTGCTTATACTAAAGCTCATGTGAGCGATATTTTTGTTCGATAAAAATGGATCAAGACAGGCTTTTTTTTTTTTTTTTTTTTGGCTAGAACTACATGGATTGTATAAGCTAGATTGTATAAGCTAAAAAGGTGGTTTGGCTAGATTTGTCTGATCTAAAAAGACAGTATGCACATGTAGCTCTAACCCTTGAACACTAATAAACGCATTCTACCTGAGAACAATAAGGAGGTTCATATCTTGGTTTTCTTTTGCCGAAAATGGTTGTTAAGCTGTACCTTTTGAATCAAATATTTGTGTTACGTTAGCAAACTATGACATTGTCTGGGAAATGAATAAGCTTTGCCTGTGACATTTTATATATATCATCATAACGTTAGACCTTTAATATTTTGTTTGTCTTTCTTGTAGGAAAATTACAAGGAAGCATTCTCAACGATTAACATGTTAAAATGGATGGTATTTTCCAGGTGAGCTGAGGTTATAAACACTTATCCTAATGTTATCAACAGTAATCGCATTATTGAAGAAGTTGTACATGTTGGCTTTGGAGCATATCTTAATGGTTTTGGGAATGACGGAAACAAAGTCCATATAAAAATTGAAGGTATCGCCTCTCCAGAAGATATGACTGTGATCAAGCCTTCACTGAACTCACTAACTGGAGTCAATCATGTTGAAGTTGGCATGGAAGAATCTAAGGTGACTGTCGGTTATGATCCATATATGACGGCTCCCAGGTCTTTGATAAGCTTCATCCCGGATGGTGGAGGATCTGATCATTATCGGACAAGCTTATACATTCCAGAAAGACGAGAGAACAGAGAAAGACCATGGGATTAAGATTTACAAAAGTCAGTTTTTGTGGAACTGTTTATTTCCGGTTCCGCTTTTGTTGTTGTGTGTGGTACTTCCAATGATTCCTCCTTATGGGAATTGGTTAATGTATAAAATAAATAAGCAGTTCAGTTCACATCCTTTGCACGCCAGTTCAGTTCATTATTGGTAAAAGGTAAGGTCAATATCTAAATCCATTTGTGGTAAGATATAAAAATTATGCTAGAACTTTACATGTTCTTTGTTTATTTAATGTAGGTTTTATGCAGGATCGTATCATGCACTGAGGCGAAAATCTGCTAATATGGATGTTTTGGTTGCACTCAGGCACCAATGCTGCTTACTTTTACTATGTATACACAATAATGAAAGCACTTACTTCAGACACATTGAGGGAGAGGATTTCTTCAAGACCAGTACAATGTTGATATCATTTATTCTTTTAGGGAAATATTTATTGAGACTATATATTGCGAAAGACATCTGATGCCTTAGCAAAGTTGAGAGACCTACGACGACTCCAGGCTATCCAAAAGGGTAGTCGCCCTGTGATTAGTCGTCTCGCAATGTCGAGTCAGAAACCCAGATATAAAATAAAAAAAATAAAAAAAAAAAAAAAAAAAAAAAAAAAAAAAAAAATTGACGGACCTTGCTCCTGATACAGCTTACCTTGTGACAATGTGTGTGATGGAAAGACGTACTAAACATATTTCGTGAGTCAAAATTTCCCGTTGATGGTGTTGTCATTGATGGTCATTGTTATCATGTTATGTATAGCTAAATCAGTTCATTCAAATGTGGATTTAATTAGAGTTTAGATATTGTTCTTCGTTATGGTTCCACTTATGTTGTTTGCCAGCCATAATGTTATATATTGTTTTTGTTAATGTTAACAATGTTGGAATCCTAATTGTTAGTTTTCTATCCATTCTCATCCCTTTGATACAACTCAATAACACAATTATGGCGACAGTTCAAAACCGTTTATTGACCAGAACATGAGTTTGAGTCAATGTCGCCAGATTTGCCAACAAAAATTATTTCAGCAATGCTTATGCTAATATGTAAATTACTCGAGCCGACTCAGTTTGTGCATTTTGGGCTATCAATCTTATGGATAAAAGACGTTATGCTGATGCGGGTGGACAACATCTTTATATTAGAGTTTCAGCTTTGCATAAATAACTGTTTAAAATTTAATTTAATAGTAGTTATACTTATTTTTAAAATCAAGTAGTGTACACCTTTTAGCAATGTTTTCAAACAAGTGTCGACCCGGCCGGTTCAACCAGTCGGACCGGTGCTCGGGCACAAAAACGGGTAAAAAACCCGGGTTTCTAAAACTGGGTTAACTGGTTAGACCCGGCGGGTTTTGAGTGACCCGTGTCAACCCAGGTCTTGAAACCGGGCCGGGTTTGGTTTTTTCAATTTTTTAAATAAAAACCGGGTTGACTCGATGGTTGAACTGGTTGACCCGTTCGACTCGACCGAGTCGATTAAAAACCCGATTTGACAATTACTTTGTTAAATCTATTAGTACAAAAAGAAAAATATTCATCATTGTCACAAACAATATTCCTACATTAAATGGGTTACTTTTGTAAAGTTTGAGACACTCAAACCATTTGTTACATTTGGTATCAAATTATTTGAGAGTAAGAAACATTATAGCAAATACGCTTTAAAAATGACCCACATTAACCGATTTATGTTAGAAATTAAATTACAACTTGTCAAAATACATTATTCAAAAATTTAGAAAAAATCCTGCGCGTGCGCAGGCATTATAACTAGTTAAATTAAATAATATTTATATAAATTTTTGTTACACGAAAGATTTGATATTATTTAACTGAGATACATTTATGATAGTCTTGCTTAAATTTAAATATTCGTATCATTTTCTAAACATTATGAGTGTTCAGTAGCATATAATGACCATTAAAAATATATGTCGTTGCTATGTGTACAACCTGTTAATAATAATTTTAGCTGTATTTAATTCTTAAACCCGTGTACGCGCGAGTTAACTTATGAAGTGGGATAATATGAGTAATTATTGAATGCAGAAAGTTAAAAATGAATATTTCTCTGATATCTTTACTTATTCTCATTAAAAAAAATGAGTGTTTTGTATATTTATAATCTTATGTATTAATTTATATGTTATAGTAACTCTTGTTTTTCATTTTATATTTCTATCTTCGTGCAAGGATATTAGTTTAAGGGAGGTGATCTGCTCACTCAACTTTGTAACTGGGACACTCAACTGTACAGACAATTAAAACATACTGTGAACCTTGTACAAGTATTCAATGCATACAGTGGATTGTCCCAATAAAAAATTTGAGTGTGCAAATCAATTCCCTTAGTTTAATATACTAATAATAATATTATCATAATAACATATTGTTGCATTTTTTTTTTACAATATATAAAGTATATGAATATAAGAAGGGTGGCAGTGGGGGCGGCATCACCCACCGGCAAGGCCATGCCGGCGGTGAACACCGCCGCCACCCCACCGGCATGGCTAGCGGCATGCATTGAGCGGCATTTTTTGCCTCCGAAGCATGCGAGTTCCTATGCAATATGTTGCCGTTGAGAATTAAATGAAATAGACGTTGGGGATGGAGCGTGTATTGGGCAAAAAAAAAAAAAAAAAAAAAAAAAAAAATTCCCCTATATATATTCAACAAACACATACATTTTTATCACAAATAATCCAATTCACATATACAAAATTCACATATTCTTACAATGTCTTCTTCTTCGTCCGAATCATTAGTGAGTCCCCCCGGCGAATTGTCCGAACTAGTGCCATCCGGTAGCACCCTAGAAACCTTATTAGCCGCGTACGATGCAATTGACGACACGGCAAGCTCTACCGAAAGTCGGGAGTATGTAACTCGTTTTCGTGAACAAGCTTTACGAACCCTTATGAATGATTATTTCGTTGAACGTCCAAAGTTTAACGACGAACGTTTTCGTGAACGGTTTCATATGAATAAAAGCTTGTTTTTAAGAGTTGTTGCTGATGTTGAAGCGAATTTCGAATGGTTTCAAGAGGGCTTAGATCCGAGGGGAAAAAAAGTTTCACGGCATTACAAAAATGCACATCGGCCATTAGGCAACTCGCAACGGGTGAACCTCCAGATAGATTTGATGACTATTTAAACATGGCGCGCCGAACGTCAGGTGAAATATTTTTTAAACTTATTGTTATTAATTTTTTTATAAAGTTAGCGTTATATATATATATATTTTTTAAGTTATTGTTATTAATTTTTTTATAAAGTTAGCGTTATATATATATTTTTTAAGTTATTGTTATTAATTTTTTTTATAAAGTTAGCGTTATATATATTTTTTTAAGTTATTGTTATTAATTTTTTTATAGGAGAATGCCTTGATCATTTTTGCCAAGCGATTATTCAATTATATGGTCGAGAGTTCTTACGTAAGCCTACATCCCATGACATTGCACGCTTATACGAGTTCCATGAAGATCAACATCACATTCCTGGAATGCTTGGTAGCATTGATTGTACCCATTTCCATTGGCGTAATTGTCCTAGACATTTGAAAGGTCAATATAAGCGAGGTGATCATCAATACCCAACTATTATGCTTGAAGCCGTCGCTTCTTACGATTTGTGGATTTGGAATTCATTTTTTGGTCCTCCCGGTGCAAACAACGATATCAATGTTTTGAATCAGTCACCATTGTATCTTACGGAGCGAAACGGAACGGCGGCAAACAGTTCATTTCATGTAAATGGACGGTTTTACAAACGTGGTTATTATCTTACCGATGGAATCTATCATACATGGTCAACGTTTGTTAAAGCATACAAGCATCCGGTTGAATTGAATGAAAAGAGATTTAAAAGGCTACAAGAGTCTGCAAGAAAAGATATCGAGCGAGCTTTTGGTCGTCTTAAAAATAAATGGATGATTCTTGCTCGTCCTCTCCGGGCAATGTCGGTTGAAAAGATTCGACAAATCGTTTATACGTGTATCATATTTCACAATATGATTTTAAAAGACGATGGGATGGCAATATCACCGGTTCATATAATGGATCCGCCAGTCGCGCCAGTTTATGACGATAGTGTATTACCGGAGTTAATCGACGAACAAATGCATTACCGACTCCTATATGATCTTACGGACCACGTAGATGCTCAAAACTTAACATATCTCGATGATTAGTTATTTCATTTTTTTTAAAATAATGTAATTTTCTTTTAATTATGTTTTTTTTTTTAAGTATTATGTAATTTTCTTTTAGTTATTAATGAAATATTTATGTTTTAATTAAATTGTTTAATTTAATTAATTAAAAAAAAGTTGGGAGGTATGAAAAAGGCATGATTGCCACTAAAATTGGGTTGGGAGGTATGGAAAAAGTATGAATGAGGTGAAATGAGGTGGAATGATATTACTGGTGGATTTCGGAGGTATGGATGTTTTCGAAATCATGACTGCCAGTGTCCTAAAGTGCATGTGTATTCATTAAAGTTATTAAAAAACATGAAGATTAATAATTATACTAAATGTCATATAATTTATTTAAATTTTAACAACTAAAATTTTATTAGTTATCTTATATTTTTCAAATTTTCTTTCCCAGATTAATAAAAATTCTTAATTTTATCACATAACCTCGTGCCGCACTCTTGTTAATTTTATTGCAATTCTCAACTTTTTTTTTCCACTTTGTGACATTGCTTGATTATATAAAAGATGGGTAAACTGCAAATTTAGTCCATAACCTATCGCGAAAGTGCAAAAAAGCCACCGAGACATAAAGGCGTGTAAAAAAGCCACCCACGTTACGGATAAGTGCAAAACGGCCATCGAGAGCTCACTCCCGTTAGTTTCCTCGTTAACTGCCTAGTCATTGAGGGTAGTATCGTCTTTTCAGTGTTCGTTTTCCTTCCCGCCAATTATAATTCAAGGACTATTTTTGCCAACAAAGTTAAACACTTAAAGCAACAAGATTACTACTAGAGTTGCTTTTTCAGAACATTAACTCCCCAAAACCACCACTTATCCGACTTAAAGATAACCAACCGTCAAACCCTAGCTTTAAAAAAAATCCTACATCGGAAAAACGAAAACTAGCTGTGGCGATGGGAAAGTCTTTGATGATTGGGGAGGAAAAATCATCAAAAAAGTCGTGGGGAAAGGTTTTATTAAATGATGAAGTCTTTGATGAAGTTTTAGAGGCATTTGGTGATGAAGTAATTGCCCGGTATGGTTAGTATGCAAACATAGGGAAGGAGATGATAGAAGAAATTTTTCAATTGATGTGGAACAAAACCTTCGATGAACCAAATATGAGTGGTAGTGGTGCGATATCTATTCCTACTCTTGGAAGTGCTAGTGGTTGCTCCAAAGATGTAGTTGCAGAGACAAAAAGAGGGAGAGGGAGGCCCAGGAAAAAAGTTACTTTTTCTGTACCAATCGACAATCAAAGTACAATGTCACCAAAAAGGAAGAGGGGAAGGCCTGTTAGGAGTGGGAAGAAGAAGGAGGGGAGTCATAATCCGAGTACAAGTACACAAAAGAGGAAGAGGGGAAGACCTGTTGGGAGTGGGAGGAAGAGTAAGGGGAAGGAGGAGCATACGGATATTGGTATATTAATGGAGTAGTGTATTTCATTTACATGTCATTTTTAATTTGCTTATGTTGGATGTTATCTTAATTTTGATAGACTTTTATATGCATCCCCTTCGAGTGGCATGATTGAGTGCCCTGATTGGTAGGTTTAGGATAAACATAGTATTATGGGTTATGTTAATTTTGATAGACTTTCATATCAATAAGTCTTCATATCAATATGTAAACAGAAAAATGATTAAAAACCACACTTAAAACACTGGTTCTAAACAGAAGTATTATAAGTAAGTATTCACATTTGTTATAAGCAAGTCTTCACATTGGTTATAGGTGCTGGTTGAGTAGTCATGGTGAGAAGGTGTCACAACTCGTAAATTCTGGTCTTTTCCCGAACTTTCACATTTACTATTCATCGGTTACTATTCATCGATCACTATTCATCATTTTACTATTCATCTTTTTCGGAGTCAGTTTGTGATTCTGAAAAGCGTTCAAAAATTTTACTATTCATAAAACACTATTCACCTCCGGAGAAAATTTGTCGTTTATGCGTGAGTTGCGTCATTTCTGTATACTTACGATTATCTACCTAATAAACGTTATCTTATGAGCTATTATTTTGAATAATTGATCCGACAATCCCAACTATGGTCCTAACACATTTTTATACTCATAATAATAATATAAAAATTTTATTATTAATTTACCCGGTGTTTTCAAATCAACTGTTACGTTTTCCGGTCGGAGCTTATTACTCCGTCGGTTTGCGTTATTTCAACCCAATAATTATTTTAACACCCGATTATCATCAGGAATAATATTTTACAACTTTTACAACTTCGTCGTATTTTATTTCACCTCGTTAACATTTATTTTTAGTTAACTCGGTACCCGGTATCACCTAAAACTAATAATATCTACCCAATTCTACCCCAAAGTCAAGATTTCAAAATAATAGCTCATAAGATAACGTTTATTAGGTAGATAATCGTAAGTATACAGAAATGACGCAACTCACGCATAAACGACAAATTTTCTCCGAAGGTGAATAGTGTTTTATGAATAGTAAAATTTTTGAACGCTTTTCAGAATCACAAACTGACTCCGAAAAAGATGAATAGTAAAATGATGAATAGTGATCGATGAATAGTAAATGTGAAAGTTCGGGAAAAGACCAGAATTTACGAGTTGTGACAGTCTCTACCCCTTAAGGGAACTTCGTCCCGAAGTTCAGTTAACGTTGGTCTCCGAAGTGTTATAAAGGTGAAGATTCATGAGATGAAATGATCAGTTGACGTGCTTCCAGGCGGCGGTTCACCAGGTGAGGAAAAGTATAAGCGTTCTGACAACGAGGGTATACACACACATAAATGAAGCATTTGGAAATTGAGTAGAGGATTCAATCCAGACAGAATTTTATTATAACCATTCTCAGTGTTGCAAAATTCATTTCTGAGTCGGATATAGGTAGTCAGCCTATGTCCTACTATCCCGGGTTGAATATAGGTGACTAGTCTATATTCCACCGAGGTTCCATGAATTTTGAAATACTCAGCTCAGTTATACTAATACTATGTCCTTCACAAATACCAAGACGTTCAGAAAGACTAAGGCAGGTGACCAAACTCGAGGTCAAATGATAAAACTATGCAAGGAGAAACATAACAGGGTGACATATAAGCATGTTCACGTATCATATATGTCACCCTGTTATGTTTCTCCTTGCATAGTTTCATCATTTGACCTCGAGTTTGGTCACCTGCCTTAGTCTTTCTGAACGTCTTGGTATTTGTGAAGGACATAGTATTAGTATAACTGAGCTGAGTATTTCAAAATTCATGGAACCTCGGTGGAATATAGACTAGTCACCTATATTCAACCCGGGATAGTGGGACATAGGCTGACTACCTATATCCGACTCAGAAATGAATTTTGCAACACTGAGAATGGTTATAATAAAATTCTGTCTGGATTGAATCCTCTACTCAATTTCCAAATGCTTCATTTATGTGTGTGTATACCCTCGTTGTCAGAACGCTTATACTTTTCCTCACCTGGTGAACCGCCGCCTAGAAGCACGTCAACTGATCATTTCATCTCATGAATCTTCACCTTTATAACACTTCGGAGACCAACGTTAACTGAACTTCGGGACGAAATTCCCTTAAGGGGTAGAGACTGTCACAACTCGTAAATTCTGGTCTTTTCCCGAACTTTCACATTTACTATTCATCGGTTACTATTCATCGATCACTATTCATCATTTTACTATTCATCTTTTTCGGAGTCAGTTTGTGATTCTGAAAAGCGTTCAAAAATTTTACTATTCATAAAACACTATTCACCTCCGGAGAAAATTTGTCGTTTATGCGTGAGTTGCGTCATTTCTGTATACTTACGATTATCTACCTAATAAACGTTATCTTATGAGCTATTATTTTATCTGTCACACCCCCAAGATCGGGTCCAGCGGAAGCATACGTGTAGCTGGGGTGTAACTCAATCGGTAACACAACACAAGTACAAAAATGGTTTTCACTTTAATTATTTAGAATAAAATCGTTTAACAAAAGTGTTGAATTTACATTGTTAAAAATAGTGCGGAAGTAGGCCTTTAGAATACTTTTAAACGGTCCCCAAATGAATATCAGAGTCTTCTATGACCATGCCATGCCCTGCCAAAACCTCCAGTAGTGTGCCATAGGTTAAAACCTAAAAATACATGCTAAAGTGTCAACACGAGGTTGGTGAGTTCATAGAGTTGTTTAACAAATAAAGTTTATAGAAAATGATCACACAGCAAAGGCATCGTAAATCCACTCAGTTACAAGTCCCGCCATAAGAGACTTGTAACCTGTGTGTTCACAACCCACTGCTAAAATAGTTTAGGTCTAGTAGTTAAGCACACGTGGTCAATAATAAGTCAAGGCCGCTCCGAACAAGGGAGACTTTATAATGTTGCTCCGAACATGGGAGACTTGAAGTCACTCCACCACCTAGGCAAAGAATTATTAGTCACTCCGCCGACTTGGCGAAGAATTATTAGTCACTCCACCATGGCGAGAATTATTAAGGATGCTCTGATACCAATCTGTAACACCCCCAAAATCGGGTCCAGCGGAAGCATACTTATATGAAAGGCAATTAGAGTAATCAACTAGAATAAGTGAATATAATATACCAGATAATGAGACACAAATCTCATCACCTAAGTCAGCAACAAACCACCATGAGGCTTCAGATTGGCATCAGAGCTTTGGCTATAGCGAACTAAGTGTTTTTAAAACCTAGACTATAGCTACTTTTACGAAAACTTAACCCTATGACCGTCACGTGCCTGCCTGCCAAGCTGAAGCCTCATGGTGGTTTGTTGCTGACTTAGGTGATGAGATTTGTGTCTCATTATCTGGTATATTATATTCACTTATTCTAGTTGATTACTCTAATTGCCTTTCATATAAGTATGCTTCCGCTGGACCCGATTTTGGGGGTGTTACAGAAGGTTAGCTTGAAATGTAGGTAGATGGTTAAGTGCAATAAAAGGTTAATTAGAGTTGTTTAATGGTCAAGGTGGGTCAACTCTTTCAAATGTCAATTAAGAGTTTTACCCGCCAAACAGAAGTATTCTAAGTAAGTATTCACATTGGTCATCAGTCATATCTTCTAATTACTCTCACCATCTTAAATGTCTTGTTAGTTGCTATATAATGTTGCAAATTAGCTTACTGATTGTAATGTAGTGATAGCTTATCAATTGTAGTAGCTTATAGCAATAGTCAAGGTGGGTCAACTCTTTCAACACTACTACACAAAAGGCTATAAACATCCCCTAATTAAAACCGGTTATAGAAAAACCAGTCTCTTTGGTAAAGAAAAAGCGGGAATGGAAAAACAGAGATCAGTTTTGTGTAGAAAACCGGTGTCTATTATTTAAAACACATAGATACTGGTTCTTTGGAAAAATACCACGTCCTAAAACATAATCAAAGAAGTTTTCTAAATCCAAGTTTTGAATTTGATTTAACAATTGGTCTATGAATTCAATTTTTTAGTTTAATTTAACAATTGCTTTATTTTTTACCCACCTAAACTTTGAAGTTATCATTGGCTCACTGGGAAAAAAACTATCATCTACCGTAGTTGATAAACAAGCTAGAAGTCTTATATATATATATATATATATATATATATATATATATATATATATATATATATATATATATATATATATATCATACGGTACCTAATTAAAATTATAAACGATAAGTTAGGTCCCCGCAATGTCCTAGTATTTTTGTTGCAATCAGTTTATTCTATGGTTCTCAATTTTTAAAACAACTTATTCCTACATAGTTACTTAGTTAAAAATGTAACAATAAGTGTAATAGTAGCAACAATAATAATCATATACATAACATAAAAAGAAAATACAAAATATATAAAAAAAAAAAAATTAACATTATGTGAAAAATAATACTCCGTAATTAAACAACATTTTTCATTCCCTTCCCAATTTTTTCCCCATTTCCCTGCCCACTAACCCTAAAATTGGGCAACTCCTCCCAATTGTTCACCATTCGTTAATTTCGGCTCCACTAATCAAATCATAACCCCTTCAAATGCTTATCAATTTCACTTCTTATAACAACTAGTCTGCTATGAATCCTTATATATTCATTTATTTGGTTTCTCGAATCTACAACAATGGTAATTAATTTTTGATGCAGTTTGCAGTTACATTTAGATAATTATTTTTTTTCTCTTGAATTGAATTTGTGATGGCTTTTTTGTAAAATTATAGTCTTTAGTTTAAAGCTTGCGTTAATTTCTTCGCTCTCGTAAAATCGTGAAATATTGTTCTTAGGACGAAATCAGTTTGATGACTACTGAAATCAAAGGGTTCCTATTGCTCGTGTTAGTTTAAGTTTTTTCAAATTTCATGATACTAGTCATGTTGTTCTTGGTGAAAAAGCGATGCAAAATCAATGATACGGTTTGACTTGGCTACCAAGTTGAAGGTAAACTATATGTTCACTTAGCTTGACACTAGGATTTATATAGTTGAGAAATAATTTTCTTTGTTGAAGATTCATCATTTTGATCATGAGCAAATATATACGGCTATAACAATAGTTTATTGTATTGTTTTATGTTGAGTTGCTAAAACTCATTGTTGTTATAAGAAATATATCAAATACTTCCCACGGTTATTTAAAAACTTTATAGGCTTCAACCTTATTGTGATATTGTTGGTGTTGTGGCAAAAGCTTATTTTGTGATATTGTTGGTGTTATAGTGAAAGGTGACGAAACTAGGATCAAATATGACCGGGTGCGCAAATTTTTTTAACCGTAATAAAGAAAGACGTTTTGATGGACCGAGTGCATTTAAGAAAAATTGATGTTTTTTTTTTCAAAAATTAACGCTACATTAAAAAAAAAACCCATAGGTGTCCCTGGACCCGCGGAAATCCCTTGGTTTCGTCCCTGGAAAAGTCAAATATGAGAAGAACTTGTTAGGCATTGTATAGTCTTCCACCTGCATGAGTTAATATATGAGTAGTCAATTTGTTAAATTTACAGCCCTTCAATTTCAGCAGCATGAACTTTTAATATTTGTATACTTCGTATGTATAAGGCCAAACAGATATATATCCCACATTCACATCTGTTGGTGGTTGAGAGCGAATGAAATCATGACAATTGGTTTGTCATGTGTCATTAACTTATTTTGGCAATTGTACACACTCAAGTTGTGTATTTCATGATGTTATTAATTGTTATCTTGCAGAAAACTTTCATGTTTACTATAGTAAGAGAAGTTTGATCTAAACAACCCATGAATCTACGTGTAACATAATACTAAAAGCTTCTTTTTTGCTTTCACAATCATTCATATCCTTTTTTTTTTCCTTTCTAAAACTAAAATATCTAACGTGTTTCTTGACTGTCGTTGCAGGGTATAATTCAGTGACATTGGTGAAATTTGTAACATAAATGCATCAAATTTACACTCCAGGTATTCTGTTTGGTTTATTCAAAGTCACATGTATGCTCATTTAACTTTTTTTTTTTAATTAATGTATAAATAAACATATAAATATCTAACCTTCGCCACATTGGCCATTAGTAGCTCTACGCAAAATAAGACATATAAATACGTTTTACTTTCATTTGTCATGCGTTTGAACATATGTCACAATGAAAAATAGGCTTGTTATATTGATGCATAATTGCCACTCTCATTACTTGTCTCAAGTAAAAGTAAATGGTCAATAAGACCTTAATTTTGTTGCTTACATGTTTGTTTAAATCTGTAAAGAGTTGCCACAACATTAGTTGTATGTCTATTTTTTTATTTGGATGTTTTGCGACTTCGTTTTTTAAAATGGTTAATATTAGGCTATTTAGATACAAAATTTAACTTAAACTTGTTTATAAACAGGTTGAAATATGGATTTTTTAAGATTGGTACTACTTTGCAAGTTCGCACACTTGGATGATCTAATTGAAAACTACACTGAAAGAGACGGAGCTCGTGCGCAGAGAGTACATGTGCTGAAATTTCAAAGGAAGATAGAGTGAAGCAGGCTTGAAAATGGAATATGCTTATTAGATAATGAACTGTATGCTAGCTTCTCAGTTTGTTTATGTGGAAATAAGTTCAATGATAGAAAATATGGTTTTAGTTGGTTATATTGGAATGTATCAACACTTATGCACTTTAATTTAGTTGTATATTCTGGAATTAAAAATAAATAAATAAATAAAAAATTGCATAAACTAAAATCATTTTTTTTTTAGAAAATAAATTCTCACCAAGACCGGTTCTTATATAAATTTTGGTCTCTTTACTCTATAGTAGAAGCATGTGCTTACTAGAAAACCGGTTTCGATGCTCCTATTAGACACCTGTTGTGGAACCGGTTTCTATATGTTTTATTTAAAGAGATACCCCCTCACAGAGAGTAGTTCGAAAACCACTCTCTATAAACTAGTCTAACCTGTCTCTATGAACTTTTTTGTAGTAGTGCAAATGTCAATTAATAGTTTTACCCGCCAAGTTCTTGCCTTTATATGCAGATGTAATAGCTTCATTTCAACTCAATCAATGAAATAATCTTTCTTTCAATCACTATGTTCTCTCTCTATTTTCTCATTATATTTTATAATATCTGTTCTTACTAAAGGAACAATAAAAGATTGTTTTATATATCAAATTAGCTTACTGATTATAATGTAGTGATATCTTATGAGTTGTAGTGTTGACGTTTGAATTTAAAATGTGGCAGATTTACTTGGTTATGGGGGTGAAGTTGTGTTCAGCATGCATAATAATGGAGTCTTTGAATTTGGTCCATTAAGGTATGTACAAGGGAATGTTTCTACACTTTGGGGCTTTGTCTGTGATAGAGATGTCTTTAGCCTAGGTCTGGATGATATGTTATCACGCATTAGGGGAGAAAAATGGACTGTGTTCTTTTGTTTGCCTGGCAAATCATTAGAAGAAGGTTTGAAACTGATTCACACAGACAATGATGTACATACAATGATTGAGCTAGGTTGGCGTGCTGGTTTTGTAGACTTGTTTGTTGCTTACACAAAACAGGTGTTATATCCCTACTATTTAAACAACATTAATGCAGAAGGTGATGGTGGGGAGGTTGTCGGATAGGTAGAAGAAGATGCTAGCTTTCGGTGCTCTATTACTTCAAATCCTTTTAGGACTACCACTTCAAAACCTTATAGAGTTGTGGCTGATGTTGATGATTCAAATCCTGAATTCGGGAAGCATGAAAAGAGTGTGAAGAGGTCTGCGGATAGAGATGGTGGTTCTATGAAGAAGACAGCAGGTGCAAGTGGTTCAGTGAATGTGGGAGCTACGAGTGTGGGTCTTGTGAGGCCAAGAAGTGATGTAAAAATATCTAATTGCGTGCTGGCTCTAAGGGCACCAAGATCAATGGGAAACAATGTGGTTTTATTTTGACTAGGTGAGTCTAATGAATTAATTAGCAAATTTTTTGTAGATACATTGCATTGCCTATTATAGTAACCTCATTTCATTGCATATTTTGATTGTGCAGGTATAGTTGCACACCTATCCAGTAGAAGCTTTTGAAGATTGACATATGGGTTTAATCTTTTGGGATTATGTAATGTGTAGAGAAAAATATCAGTTTTAATTTGGTTGTATTTACTAATGTAACTTGAACTATTTTACCTCCCTTTCGAATACACCAAAGGGTGTGTGGCGGCATTGTGATGGGTTCATCTGTTTTTGTACATGCCGACCAATATTATGTAACTTGAACAATATTTCAGATGGGTTAAATTTTTAGTCAGTATTGACTACTATCAATACTCTATTTTGTGTTTCTGCTATATAATATGTTTGTCTTTGTTTCTTTTGTGTTTGTGTTATATGTTTGTGTCTTATGGTTAGAATTCATTGTTTGTGATACGAATCGAAGAGTATAAAGTACAAACCAAAAAAATCAGGATCAAACGACCCCTTTCATTCATAACCATACATTTACAACCATAACATAGGGGAAACCACAACCCCTATCTACACCTACAACCCTACGACAAGGGCACCAAAATGAACAAAAGAAACCATAAATGCCCGACCACCTACCACCTACCACCTACATTAATCATACACAACAAAACTATTACACCTGAAACCCGTTTTCAAACGGGTATGACTCTAGATGAAATTGACTAAGACTCTTACGAGTCAGAAGACTTGATATGATTGGTTAGTCAATGGATGTTAAGTTGAATGTGTTATGTGATTGGCTAGTCAAACCCAATAGTCAAACTAATAGTCAAAATGTGTAATAAGGTTATAGAAAGATTGATATGTTACTTTTATAAAGTTTACGTGGCCAAAGTAGAAAGAAAAGGGACTTGAGGGACTTGAGTTGCCAAATGACCAAACTGATACTAAAACCAACTTGTTTTAGTACTAGAACCACTTTGTTCTAGTCTGCAGGGACTATTCTTGCCAAAATCTCAAAGTGGCACTAGAACCAACTTGTTCTAGTACCAACACTGAATTGTTATAAGACCAGAGGGGTTATTCTTGTCAAAATCTCAAACTGGTACTAGAACCAACTTGTTCTAGTACCAGGACCAAATTGTTATAGCACATAAGGGACCAAATGTGCCAAATGGGAAATAACTTTGTTGTAAAGAAAGTTGTGACTAGAAATATCCAGGTACTACACATTTTATTATTATCTAGAAAAGTGGTGTGATAGGTGTTATCGGTTTAGGAGAGAAAAAGGAAGGAAACATGAAAGCCTTATGATCTCTAATGGTGCTTAATTGTTCTAATTAAAGAGATAAAGCCCTAACAATGATTTCCACATCAAGTAAGTAATCATTTTCTTGTGTTATTAGTCAATTAAGAAGTTAGGGTTCATGAACCCTAATTTGATAATTGGGTAAAAGATGGTTTTAAGCTAATTAAAGAAGTTATAGTGATTATGGAATAAGGGTTTATCGAATTTAACGTTGGTAAATTTATGGGTTAATTATCATATGATCATTATATGATTATATGATGATTAGAACTGTTTAGAGATGAGATATGGTTCTATAAACCATTGTTATAGTTATTTGCTTTGAATATTAAGTGTTTATGTTATAATGATTTTAACCTAGGATGTAAAGAGGAGTTTGATGATGAAGATTATGATGGGTAATCTTAGCTTGGATTGATAAGGTAAGTAACTATGATTATTATGTGATTTATATGAATATTCTCATGTTATGTGATTATGAATGAGTTGTAAGATAAAGTTTTGGATTAGTAATTTTAGTGTCATAGAAGGCTTAACTAGTGAGACTATTCAAGTGATAGATCATGATATGGAAGGATTAAGGTATGTTTGTAATTGTCATGTGTTATAGATTATGGTATTGCTATGGTGATGGTTAGGAGATTATAATGGCTTATTGTGTTCATGATACATACTTGTGAATTGAAGTATATTTATATGATAATCTAGTTGCTTACTAATCGTTTCACTTACGTTATAGTTAACCATGTTTTGTAGGTGCTCATGGGAAGATGGTAATTACTTGGATTAAATCTTAAGGAATGGAAGTATGGACGTTAGAAGGTTGTATGCAATTAGGGGCTTAGTCGTAGACACCGAGCTCGAATTAAAGTTGAACCCCCAAGAGTCTTTAAAATGTTTATAAACGTGTCGTCAAGTGTCAAAGTTTATGTCATGATTGTTGAAGTATTTGGGTTGTCAAGTGGTTTGTTGTAGACGTGGGTTAAAGTGTTATAGTAGGTAAAAAAGGGTGTTTGGAATTATGTATAATTATACCCATTTAGGGGCCAAATAGGTCGAGTGCCATTCAAAACGTTATAGTATGGTTTTTTTATAGTTTTGTATGATGAATGTATGTTTTGGTCCAGGTCATAGTGTTGGTTGGAGTCAAATGTGAGTTATAATATTTGAAAATGGGTAAAAAACGGGTGTTTGGCAAAACACCCGTCGCTTGGTAAAGTACATGTTCAAGGGTCGTTAGACCACAAATGTTTATCAAAATGATGTATTATGTTATTTTAAATATCTATGGAAAGTTTCGTTGATTGTCGAGTTATAGAAGTTGAGTTTTAGTTGTTTTAGTTAAGTATGAAAACGGGACAACAATTAGTACAGAAAATGGGTCATATTAGAAAAATCATATCTTTTAATTCTTAAGTCGTTAGAAGTCGTACCACCCGTCATTTTAAAGGTAATTAAGTCAAGTTTCATGTAAAAATAGTCTTAAGGGTTGGTTGGTAATAGATTGTTGTCAGTTATTTAAAGAGTAACAGAAGGTCAGTTTTGGGTCATGTCATTTCCGTGTAAAAGTTTAAAATTCCTGTCAAATCGGGCACGGGGCGTAACAAAAACAACCCATCACAGCCTCCAGCACCCAACCCCTTCACATGTACGTTTGCCTCACAGCGAACTCAATCTTGGAAACAATGATGTCGTTTGTTTGCCTAAGCATCCTCATCAACCCCCTCATCTTTCTCATATCAGTTGTCTGAATCGTCCTAAGCTTGTTTACATTGGCCCTTGCAGCTCTCGAGCCCTTTAAGAGTTGGAGCTCCGCAATCAGGTCCCCCCTAATACCCAGCATATTAGACAGCTTTTGGTACCTACTCATCAACTCTTGTGCATGATGAATGTCTTCCTCAACCTCTTGCTGGTAATGGGATAGCATCATTTCCGATATAACAAACGAGTTACAGGCAATTACGAGATCAAGACAGCGAGACATGTTATTGGAAAAGGGAGTGATAATTTTTGGGTTACGGGTGTGTGTATTTCTGCTTGTGTGTGTGTGAAGCAGTGAAGGAGTTGACAATTTAATATGGAAACTTATAAACAAACTTTGCAAATTTAGCCATTGAGGTCATGTCACATTTATACCAAAAATGTTCGCGGGAAAACGAACGCTAAAAAGATGATACTACCCTCAATGACTATGCAGTTAACGAGGAAACTAACGGGAGTTAGCTCTTGGTGGCCGTTTTACACTTATCCGTAACGTGGGTGGCTTTTTTGCACACCTCGGTGGCTTTTTTGCACTTTCGAGATAGCTTAAGGACTAAATTTAAAGTTTACCCATAAAAGATTTAGGTATCCTATATATAGGGTCCCTTTCTTACGAGAACCATATTATGTGCAAGAACTGCGAAAACCACTTATGTACTATTATTAAAGGATAAGGTGCAACATATTAATGCAAAATGGTTTTTTTGTAATTAATTGAAACTACATTCCCTGGAAACATTAATGAAAAGGGTAAAAGAGGTATTTTATTTTTTAGACTCTCATTAACTGCATGCTACAATACAGGGATTTCTTCCAAATTTTTCTCATTGATAATGATCATGATACTAGTTGCTGCATATAACACCCACGATTATAAATATATATTTATAAAATTCATTATATCTCTCACATCCACATTTACTTTGTCTAACCTAAACCCCCAAAAATATCAAAAACGCAATACGATTCAAAATCAATCAATCGGAGCTTTGTTTTTCTTTGACTCAAATGACAAATACATCTATCCAAGGTATGACATTACTGTTATTTGTCATCAATTTGATTGTGAATTAATTTTTGGTTGTCGAAGGAGATACCGATTGTAATTTTGAATGCATTTTTTTTAGTTAAATTCGAATGTTTGATTGTATTAAATTAATGTGATTGTTGATTATATCGTGGCTTTTTTTTTTTTTTTTTTTTTTTTTTTTTTTTTTTTTTTTTTTGGATACGTGGTTGAATGTTAAAATTTGTTTTAAGTTTAGTGTAGAATGTGGTAACATGGATGTTAGGATGTGCGTAAGATGAAGTATTTGGTTTGGGTTAATTGGAAAGATGTTACAGGGGTGTTTTGATGTGGTTAGTTAGATAAATGGTTGTTGTGAATGTAGCATGGGTGTTTGGATAGGTGAAAAAAATTTGTTGATAGGATATATGAATGTAGAAACAAGGATGTTTGGATTAAAATGGGTATTTCGATATCTCAAATGGTGACAGGGGTGTTTGGAATAGGTGTAACAAGGATGTTTGACATAAATGAATGTGTTTTTGGAAATTTCCAAAATTGGTGTTAGGATGTGAATAACATAAATGAATGTGTCTTTGAAACATGGGTGTTTTTTATTAAGCATATGTGAGACAGGGGTGTTTAGTTGTTATTACATACATGAATTTGGATTGTTGATTTTGAAACAGGGGTGTTTTTGAAACAGGGGTGTTTGTGAAACCGGGGTATTAATATATGCTAATAATTTACGTACATTAGGTTCAAAGAGAAAAAGGAAGGAGATTGTTGTGGAAAAAGCCGTTGAAGAAAAGGTAATTGATGTTGAAGAAGATGATGATGATGACTTTGTTGATGTTGAATGGAACAACTCAGGTAAGTGGTAATAGGGTTCTTTGTTTATGTTATTGCACAACAATAGTTAACCAACATACATGTTAAGTATATTATATGTTATGAGTGTACTAAACAATAGTGTAATGTATACCTTTTAGGTTTAAGAAGAAGCGGACGGAATAAAGGAAACGCGGAAACAGGAGGAAAAAATGTAAAAGGGAGTTCGGGTAACAAAGGTATGTTGTTGTGCATGTATAGCAATTGTAATATAGTTAACAAAATAAAACAATGAAAGCGTTGTTAATATTAAGAGCGTTGTTAATTAATTCGATAAACACAAGTGCAAATATAAAATGTATATTAAGAGTGTTTTTAATATGATATCTATGTGACAGATGATAATGAGAACAAAGGAGTCAAGGTTGATACATGAGCACGGTCGAAAAGGAAAAAAGTTGTTAAATGTAAGTAGTACGTACTTAGTGTTTATATACATTGCATTTGGTATACTGATAAGGATCGTTTGAATTAACATTTTAACTCAATACAGTTTAAATTGTATACTTTATACGTATACTGAATTAGTGTTTATTAATCATAGGTGATGATATTGAGAATGTTCAGAAACCTAAGCGAAAGAAGGGTGAAACTTCTAAAGTAGAATGTAGTAGAACGTATACGTTCCAGACTAGAAGTAGTCCCAAAAAGCTCTTTAATGCTATACAAACACTAACGCCAGTTCAAAAAATGTGTTTGGAACGTATTGGGTTAGGAGGGCTTCTGGACTTCAAGCTAGATGGAATTCCAAATAAGCTAGCATTCTATGTTGTTGATAAGTTTAATCCAAAAACAATGGAGATCAAGCTTGTAAATGATGCTATTGTTATTACTAAGGATTTGATAAGAGAATTGCTAGGAATTAGGAATGATGGGAAGGATATAATGGATGAAGAAATTGAGAAGGATATAGAGATGGTGGATAGTTGGAATGAACAATTTGATAAAAAGGAAATTCTAACAGGGGACGTTAAGGCTGAGATTAGGAAATCAAAGGTAGCGGACATGAATTTTAAACTAAATTTCATTGTCTTGTTTGCTAATGTTATGGGTGGTGTCAAAGGGAAGGCAGTGTGTGATCTTAGGGTTCTAGATCATATAAGAAGTGATACGGATCTCGCTTCAATTAACTGGTGCGAGTATGTTTATCGAGGGCTGAAAAGCTGTAAAGATGGGTGGAAACGAGAAATCACAAACAGTTATTTTCTGGGCCCATTAACATTGCTAACTGTAAGTTCGATATTGTTTTTATTATATAACTTTACATTTGTTATAAATTTTGTTATCATGAATATTTTTTTAATTTGAGATTTATGTATGAAACAGATGGCGTACGTTGATGGAATCGTGTGTGACAGCTTCTATGTGCCTCGTATTAGACCACCTACTAAATTTTGGACATTTGAGTTGCTAAAAGAAAGGGAAAAAGAAGAATGTGATGGGGTAGGACTAGGGATGGGTGCTAAACAAGGACCATATATTAAAGAAGATGCGGATCCAATGCCAAATGATGAGGAGGTAATGTAGGATATATGTTATAATTATTTAATACTTGTTTTACGTACGTGAAAAGTATGATTGTAACATAGGATAATTTTCATTGAATGTAGGGATTTGTATGGAAATTGTCGAAACTGGTAGAAGGTATAAGGAATGCTAGGAGCTGTTTTGAAAAGACTTTGGAGTCGGGACTAGTAATGTTCCCAGGTAACTTGTTGATTTCTGATTTGAATCAACAATACCGTGAAACATTGATGATTAAAAAGTCTGGCGAGGATAGTGGTAGAGGTACAAATGAGGAAGGGAGAGATGCTTTGAAAGAAAAGGCTGGTGAGGAAAGTGGAAAAGGTACTAATGAGGAAAGGATAAATGCTTCGAATGAAGATCCATTTGATTCGCCTGTATTCAGGATGGGGCTGCAAACACAGTTGGAGGTGTTTAGATCATCCGATAAGGCATGTGAAGATTTCTATGCTGAAAAAAATATAATGGAAATGGATAAACCGAGTTTCAGCCTGGGGTTCACATAAGACCCGTTGTGGGCAACGCAGAAAGAGGGGGAAGGAAGTGGGTCAAGAAAGGCTCACGAACATGTAGTAGCTGTAGATAAAGAAAGTGGGGCAACACAGAAAGAGGGTGAAGGAAGTGGGTCAAGAAAGGCTCACGAACATGAAGTAGCTGTAAAAGAAACCGAGACAGTTGAGTATGGAAGTGCTAGTAACGTGAATGCGGGGAAAGGAAGTGGGACTGAAGATAAAGGAAAGGCGGTGAATGCAGTCCCATTAAGTGTTGTTTAACCAGACTGTGTTCGTGAGAAATGGGTATGTTCGAAACCGGGAACGATGCTATCCCCTTTCTTATCAAGAGTGATTGATATTGATGCTAGGTATACAACGTAAGAAAAGATACTGGAATCATACCTGTTAACCACAACCGACATTGAGTTCAAGTATGCTCTTAATTATTTTTGTGAATATTTTTGTTAATTAATTTTACATATGATTAGTTTCAATATATTTTTAATTTTTGTGGCTATTTTATGACAGTGATGTGTTGTTTGAGTCCGCAACTGGTGTGAAGGTTACATTTTCACAGTTAATGATGTTAATGGGCGTAGATAATATCGATAGTCGTGTTGTGGATGCCTGGAGTTTATTTCTTAATTCGTTGGAGCAATATAAAGATCCGGCGAGCCATTCAAGATTCTATTTACCGAATTTTGATGTGGTAAGTTATTTAATTTACATGTACAAAATGTTTATTTCCATACTCAAGTTGTATCTTGAAAGTTAACATGTAAACAGGATAAGAAGGAATTTACTAGCGACATAAGGGCAGGTTATATCGTGGAAGCTTATTTAGCTAATGTGGAGTTGTTGGCTGCTCGTGCAGGGAAACGACATATGCTCAAGGATGTGGACATTGTAAGTAAAATACTTATCGTCCTCGATTATTTTGCAAAGTGATTTGGTTTAAAAACAAGGGTTGTCTTGCAGTTAAAAACAGGGGTGTTCTTGTTTAAAAAACATGGGTGTTATGGTTTAATAACAGGGGTGTATTGTTACTAAACAGTGGGGGTTAATATGAACATAGGTGTTCAAGGGTGTTGGTTATAATAACGGAAGTGTTTGTGATTCTTAACTATTGTGGTATAGGGAAATGGGTGTTTAGGTGTGTTTAGGTGTATTGGGTTATAGAAAATAATATGGATAACCTGATTTTGTCAATCTTATAAATAAACATAGGTTTTCATACCGGTTAGTAATGGTGAACATAAGTTCGTTGTCTGCTTGAATATAAAGAAACCGGCGGTTATGGTGTTTGATAACAAGAAAATACAGAATCCTACCGATACAGAATGCATGAGAGTTGCGACAATCCTGGAATGTACATTAATGATTGACTAATTATCATATGTGTTGTTGATTTGTTTATGAAATTCAACTTATTGGAACGTTAATGATTGCAGCAAAAGAAGTTTGGAAACTTCATGAAAAACAAAAATCATGAAAAAGCCGTTGAAATATTGAAAAGTGAAATAACTCGTGGGGAGTTTCATTGGCAAACTGATAAAAGGCCAAAGGATTGTGGCGTATTCTTTATGCGGCACATGGAGGATTACATGGGGATTAATATACTAAGGTGGGATTGCGGAATAGAGGAGGAAGGTAGGAAGCAAACAAACCAGTTGGGAAAATTGAGAAAGAAGTATGCTGCTAGACTATTGCTTTCAGATTGCAACACAAAGAAGGATAAAATTGTCGCAGATATGATGAAATTTCGAGATGCGATTGCCAAGAAAAAGAAAGTAACAAAAAGGGGTGTTTGAATGGAAATATTTTATTATTTGTTAGAAACATTTATTTTCTGGTTTATTTTGTTAGATACATATATGCATGAACAATTTGAATGCATATACGTTATGACTTGTTTAAGAAGGTGTTTATGGGTTTATGGTTTATTTTGTTCGAAACGTATCTGAACAATAGATTTTGTGGTTTATAATTTATGGGTTTGTTTTGGCAATTTTATTCATGCATAAATGTTAGTTAGTGAATGTGATTGCTCTAATTAAAATGTTTTTGTATCTAGTATGTCTATAGTTAGCATGTGTAGTTATTATTTGAAAAACATACATGTTTCCTATTAACATGAATGTTTATATGGTATTCTCAATAAGTTTGTGGTAAAAAAACACATGTTTTTAAGGGATAGGGTAAAAACATACATGGTTTTTCTTAAAGGTTATTTTATAGGAATAATAACATATATGTTATTCATACAAGTTTTTTATATTGTACACATACATGATATTAATTCCATATTAGCGAGTTTATAGCATGAAAACATATATGTTTTTGTGAACATTCATGTTTCTAAGTAATAAAATATATGTGTACTAAGTATGTGAAGTTGTATTGTTAAAAGCATCCAAGTGTGTTATTTTAAAGGATAAAAAGCATGTATGTTATATGTGAACATGTATGTTTATAAGGTATTCTTAGTAAGTTATATGGTAAAAAAAACACATGTTTTTAAGTGATAGGGTAAATACATACATGGTTTTTCCTAAAGGTATTTTATAGGAATAATAACATATATGTTATTCATATAGTTTATAGTATGAAAACATATATGTTTTATGTGAACATTCATGTTTACTAAGTAATAAAATGTAATAAAAACATGTATGTTCTCTGTGAACATGTATTTTAAAGGATTAAGAACATGTATGTTTATTAAGTAAGAACATGAAATTAAAAAATCACAATAACATAATATGAATATTGAAAATATCCAAAAAGTATCAAAAATAAAAGCATAATATATTGTATTTGATGCATAATAAAATTTTAAATTCCTAGCATATTACGCATCGAATGAATATTCATTCATCCGCACTAGATGACTCAGGTTGATCATCTTCATTATGTTCTAGATCTTGATCAATGTCTTCATGTTCATCTTCCTCGTCTTCCTGGTCTTCATCTATATCTTGTTCATCTTCCTCATCTTCCTGGTCTTCGGCATCAAACGCGTCTACTAACTTGACCTTTGGATTTTTACATGTTGCTTTATTATGACCTAGTTTACCGCAGTTACTACACGCACGTTGTCTGAAAGGTACTTTCCTGTTAGTTCTTGCTTTCTTTTGATCTTTAGCTTTTTCAACTGCACTTTTAATTCGTGTAGAACCCTTAGGTCTACATTTTCTGGGATTCCTAATGTCAACTTTAGAAGGAGCGGTAACACCTAAAAGATCCTCATACAATGCATCCTTGTTTTGTGGATCACTTTGTACGGGGACATCAGAACATATATCTGTCTTCAAACCTTTAACCTTTGAAAGAAGATCAGATAACTTGTCGGTGTCATTTCTAATCATATTTATTGAAGCTTCAACTGTTGACATAATTTCGGATGCTATAACCTCCGTTTCTTCAATATACGGACCATAACGATGACGCTTATCAAGTAAATGAGCAGGTAGAACATTTTTACAGCAACGACTAGTTATGTAGTTATGTGGAATGGCGTCTACTCCATGAATACGAAAAACACAGAAAACATGTCTACACAAATAACCATGGTGATTAAAATGACCACAAGAACATTCAAATGTACCATCCGAATGATTAACAGAAACCTGAAACAGTTGATAAAGAAAATATATAAAATGATAATAAATAAAAAATATGATGAAACTTGGTGTGTTATATTAAAAACATACATGTACCAACTTAATGTGAAAAAAAGTAGTAACAAAAATCGTAGGAAACGACCCGGTTATTAACAATTTTAATGTTAACTATATTTAAAGAACAATAATGTTTTAGAAACATGTATGAATAAGATACATACCGTTACGTGTACGACCGTATTATATCTCTTATCCCTATGTTGTATCGAACAATATTCAACATCTCCTTCAACATGAGAATCAATCTGTGAACATCCATATAAGGATTTCTCAATTTCGTGTTGAACTTCCTTGAAAACAGAATGTGTGTACACCTCACGCGCATGAGACTCGATAGGTAAATGTGTCTTCATGACAGGAGTCTTTTCTTCCGATGTGTTGTCTAACACACGTTGGGTATACCTCTGTTTTTCCATAGCCGATTCAAAGCACAACATAAAATGGACTAGCGAGTTGCCTGGGTTTGAATACATTTGAAAAATGCGTTGGAACTCTCCGATCTAGAAGTTGTCTTCATCAAACCACACATAGGTATCGTGGAAAAGTAACCTGGAGCCCATCTTTCCCTTATAGCAAACATGTCAGTTAACCACTTGTTCTCACCAAGATTATACCTATCTATTAAATCATGCAAACGTTGTTCAAAGATTTGAGGATCAATGTACATATTCCAAACTAATTTGTGAAACTCTTTCTTAAATTGAGAGTCTTTATCGACATCACCCATTACCTGAAAGTATATCAATGATTTTATATTATATTGGTCTGTTGGGCATACATGAATATATACTTGAATCTTCATTTAATGAACAAAAAATGAATATGTAAAACAGATATGCACATAATAAGTATACCTTTCCGGGGAGTTTCTGGGTAATGTGCCACATGCATAACCTGTGATGCGATTCGGGAAACATCTTTAGAACAGCCTTACGCACCGCACCGTCTTGGTCTGTAAGAGCCAGAGGTGGTTGCTTACCATGAACCTTTAAAAATGCTTCAAGCATCCAACAATACGATTCATACTTTTCGTTAGACAATAAAGCGGCACCAAAAGTTACACATTTTTTGTGGTGGTCAACACCAGTAAAGGGAACGAAAATCATGTCATACCTAAAACAAACATGTTATACAGATATATTAGTTTATAACACGACAATGTGATCGTATCCTTACAATGAAAACATAAAATAGTGATGGAACTCACTTATTAGTATAGTAAGTAGCATCAAAAGAAACAACATCACCAAATGCAACATAGTTGCACTTCATGGTTTCGTTTGCCCAAAACATATGGCAGAGCTCTTTTTTTTTTTTTTTTTTTTTTTTTTTTTTTTTTTTTTTTTTTTTTTTTGTGATGATGAAACGAGAAACCAGGTACATGTTCCTGCCTCTTTAGCATCTTGTCCACTAACATTTGAGCATCCCTTTCACCTATGAATGAATTCATACCCCGGTGAAAATTGTTCCAATCAACAGGTATGCCACGTACTTTATCAAACCCACCCGATAGTGCAACTCGTAGCTTATGTGCTTTCTGTGGACCAATACTAGATAATGACGCACGATGAATGAAAACTTGATCACCAAATTCCAACTGTCGTCTAGCTCGAGAAAGATCCATATTAGCCGGGTCAATGAGTTTGTGATTATGATTCTCCACAAACTTGAGTATCTTGTACGAATTTGTTCCAACAATACGTTTTAAACTTAAATGTGCTTTGCAATCAGTAACGGACGTCGTCGATCTACGTTTCCTTTTGCGTTTCACATTTTCATTCTCAACATCTTCACCATCCTGATGTGGAGAATCAATAAGTGTATTTGTTTCAACACTCTTCCTAGGTTTACCATATTTATGACATACCAAGCTTGGCCATCCTTGTTTTTTGTTCCACCTTTACGAACACAGAACCTAGCCTTAGCAGCGTACTCCTTGTACGCGTTATAGGCTTCGTCAAAAGTTGCAAATTCATCACCCTCTTTAGGCTTCTCATTCACAGGGACATCAGGAACCCAATATCTACCACCATGGGGTGTGGGAATACACTCCGGATCAAGCTCATAAATATCGACATCATTAGAATCTACACAAAAACAAACACGAATCACATGATCAAACACTAAAACTTTTAAAAAAACAGTTTTAAAAAATTAACTTGCAACAACATAAAATAAAACAACAACACAATATTTAAAAAAACAGGTATAAACAAACGCGCAACAAATGGACAGACCCTAAAACATGAAAAAATCTAATAAAAATACAACTTAGACAAAATAAATAACATGCATGCACATACAATAATAACATGGGAACAGCAATGATAAAAACCCTAAAACCACAAAAATAAATAAATAAATAAATAAATAAAAAACAATCAAACACAACTTATACACACTAAATAACATGCATGAACATACAATAATAAATGCGTACAAATATTGATCCGTAAAGGAAAGGCTCTCGTAATATACGAATTTGTGGATAACAAGATATGTAAATAATACCAATGTTCACGTCTTGATCATGTTCCAAATACTCAGAATCAAATGCTTGCTCAGATAACATAAGCAATCGATTATTCTGGTCTTGAATGTCGTGAATTTCTTCATCTTGTTCTTGAACAATGTTTTCCATGTTTAATCTTGCGTAATGTATAAAAGAATTTTGTGTTTGATATAATGTTTAAATTGATTTAGTGTTTGTATCATACGAATGAATTGAAAAAGAAGATCTGGGAAAAAACCAATGAATTGAAAAAGAGGATCTGGGAAAACACGAATGAATTGAAAAGTTGGATCTGGGAAAAAAAATATGAAACCGTATTTCTTGATCTATACTGAGTAGGAATCAATTCCATGTTTGTAGGAAAATTTGAATTTGAAAAAGATTAGGTTTAATGAAACAAAAACCAGATTTAATGAAATATATGGCAAATTACATTAATGCCCTTACAATATTAACTAAATAAAATAAAATGAAATCAATTAACTAAATTCTGATTGGATAAAAATGGTTTTCGCAGTTCTTGCATTTAAAATGGTTCTCATTTGAAAGTTACACTCTATATATATACTGTTTCAATTCTGAGCTAAATATTGTTCGTTAAACATTTATCAAAGCTCGTAATTCTGTTTGTAAGTTGCCATTATTTTGCAGATTATTATTATTTTTTCCTTATAATTAATTCACAAGCAACTTATGTCACACCAAATCAAAAAGTTTCAATTTTAACCATGTATCTTTTTAATCCCTAAATTTATAAAGATTGCAACTTTAAAGATTGCAACTTTCAGTTATATTGATTTACATTCGCCGTAATAATTATCAAACAAAAGTTTCTTTCATTTTAACATTTATTAATTGAACTAAAACATCAACTATGATAAACCTGTATAAATGTTTGTAATTGATCAAAGTCATTAATTTTGAACCTTTTAATTCTTTAAACTTATTTTCACCTACTACACATGAACTTCTTAAAGCTTTATAAATATCATATATATCTCAAATTCAATTGTGAAGATGTCCAAGATATCAAACATTTTCATGCCAAGTAATCATTAAATAGGTTTCCACTATGCTTTGCAAAAGTATGAACCTCTTCATCATAGTATAAACCTATTTATAAACCACTTTGCAAAAGTATGAACCTCTTCATCATAGTATAAACCTATTTATAAACCACTATAAATATTTATAAACCACTATAATAGATGCTCATCATTGTTGTTATAAACCACTACACAAGTCTATAATAATGGTTACCCCGAGTTTTTAATTACACATGTGTAATGATCATTAAATCTTTAAACTTCAATTTTGTATATAAATATTTATTTAATTATCAGTACAATAATCTATACTACTTATAATGGAAGGATGACCCTTTCTCTTATTTATGAGTTTAAGATTTCTTAAATTAGAATTTAAGTAAATGCTAATTATAAAACATAATGTACAACTATGCAATTGATTTTAATCAAATACTATTTCTTACATACAATTAATACAAAATTTAAAACACCACATCACCAATACATACAACTACCTAAGCACAATGCACAAATAAAACTAAAAAACACTATTCAACACATAAAATTAATACACAATTTAATTCACCCCTTCATCAAATTATACAACTATTTAACCACAAAGTACAATCTAATCAAGCTTCCAAAATATAAATCTGAAATCCTGTAGCCCAAAACAAAATACTCCGTAACAATTATTCGCCGAAAAATTTAGTCACAGGGTACCCGCCGCCGCATCGCTTGGGTACCCTACTAGTCATAAACTAAAAGGATTGGAAAATTTGCAACTTATTATCTCATTGACGATTTTACGAACGATATTACGTAGCCATGTATAGCATAAACATTAAACATGATGTATTAATAAGTTTCACGTAATTTATGAGATATAGTTACTTTAATCGGTGATTTTAATATATATTTTATATCTAGTTACATCTCATATTTTTTTTATTACATAATTACATAAATCCATTTTCATAACGAGTTGCATAATATAATTAAATATATTTATTTACTTTTACGTCATAAACAAAAAGACACGTAGTTAAATATCCCCTTTATTATTGCAATCAACAATTGCCACTGACTTTTTCTTGTTTACTATTACTATGCATCGGCTTCAATTATTCTTGCTTTATATATTTTTTCTAATGTCATCGCAGTATTGAGCGGGTAACATGCTACTAAATTATTAAAATAATTAGAGTAAATTGCATAAATCGTTCCTAAAGTTTTGTCAAATTGCATGTTTCGTATCAAATGTTACGAAAGTGCAAGGATCGTCCCCATAGGAAAACCTTTGGTGCAAGTATCGTCCTTTATGGGGAAACTTTTGGTGCAAATATCGTCAGTATCGTCCCCGGACGATATTTGCACAAAAAGTTTCCCCACATAGACGATCCTTGCACTTTCGTAAAATTTGGGATGAAACATGCAATTTGGCTAAACTTTATGGACGATTTATGCAATTTAGTCAAATAATTATAATAATGTATAAAATAGAATTTTTATCATATCTAGGGGTGGAAATGAGCCGAGCCGCTCGTGAAAAGCTCGGGATCGGATCGGTAAAAAGCTCGAACGAGCCGAGCCTAAACGAGCTCGAGCCCGAGCTCGAGCCTAAGTTGCAGCTCGTTTATTAATCGAGCTCGAGCTCGAGCTTTACATAAAAAGCTCGTGTGGGCTCGCGAGCCTAAACAAAAATATGATATTTTAACTTATATACGAGCCGAGCTCGAGCTTATTAACGAGCTTAATAAAGATATATTACGAGCCGAGCTCGAGCTCGAACCAAGCTTTAACTTTTCATGGCCAAGTCCTATAAACAAGTCGAGCTCGAGCCGAGCCCGAGCCTATATAATATTCCACGAGCCGAGCTCGAGCTTAAAGTTTAAGGCTCGAAACGAGCCGAGCTCGAGCTCGAGCTTTTAAAACTTAAACGAGCCGAGCTCGAGCTCTGGCAGACTCGGGCTCGACTCGGCTCGTTTCCACCCCTAAATTCATATCCAACTCATCCATCATCTAATACAGTTTTATAACATTGACCCAAGACTAAATTCACTAAACACCACGATCATAGATTAAACTAATCTCATAACAACGCACTAACAAAAAACCGTATAAAAATGGCATCTTCCGCTAACTTCATGTATGTCTCACCGCCTTATTCTCATTAGGTTCCTATCATTCATCGGCATCCTCTCGCTCTCACTTTTCATTTACACAATCTCAATGGACGTTCACCCACAAAAGAGCCAAGAAGTCTATTCAGTGTGGGCCCTACCACCACCAGACGTAACTGAGCGTGTCAAGAAACTGATGGTCAGTTTACGTTCAGAGTTTGGTGGGCCAGAGTTTGAGCCGCACGTCACTGTTGTTGGTGCTATCAGGTTGACTGAAGATGAGGCACGTGAGAAGCTGATCAAAGCGTGTGAGGGTTTGAAGGTTTATAATGCTACTGTTGAGAAAGTGGAAACTGGGACGTTTTTTTATCAGTGTGTGTTTTTGTTGCTGCATAAAACGGATGAGGTGAGTTTTGTAGTTTGACTTTTTATGTGTTCAAAGATGATGAGGTTGACTTTCGAGTTTATATCAACTGTTTTTATTAATGTTTGTCAAATCTAGCAGTTAATTGTTAACATTAGCCGAAAGTAGTAGTTGTTTGTGTTATTATAAAGTGTGCAATGACCTGAATGCTAAACGCTTCTTTTTATAAGCATTTCATAGCGGTTAAACAAAATCTAAAAGTTAAACGGTTCTTAAGAAGCAAGCATATATGAGCTAAACACTAAATGCTTCGAAAACTTGGTCGCCAAACACATCCTAGTTTTTTTACTTGTGTGTTGAAAAGTTAGTAGGAGACATAAACTCATGGCTAGATTTATGTTTAAATATGGGTGTGGGTCTCTCATTGGTTGTAAACAAAAATACCAGCTTCATCGTGACCAACGAGCTGATGCAACATAGTTTTAGGCACAAAAATAGGGAGTTTAGGTGCTCCCAGTCATTTCTTGTTGTGTGATTGAATCGATTTTAGTAAATTTGAATGCTATTAGAGCTCTTTTTATGTTGAAAAGATTATAGATCAAAGTTGAGATCTGAATGTGTTAGTTTGACGTTTAAAAGTCAAATGTTGACTTTTTGAAAATCAGAGTTCTACATGAGGTTTTTTTTTTTTTGAAGAGTTATTTGGTGTTTTTATGTGATTTTATATATCTTATCGAATAGTATAACACTATTATGTACTCGTATTAGCCAAATAGTTTACTTACGGGCTTACTCATATGCTTTAGCTTACTTTCCAAGCATTGTTAAACTATATATGTTGATTGTGGCTTATAAGATGATAAAAGGAAAATACCATTCTAATAGTTTTGTGGTAACTGATAGTTTGTTTGCTACAAAAAGTTGTTGGACGTAGTCAAATTAAGTGATGTTTCATGAGATGGCATGATGTATCACTATTCGGAGACTAAGGAAACACATTATTAAAAGGTTATTACTCAATAGAATGATGTTTAAGGGATCCAATACTTATGGGCTCTTGTGTCTTGAAGACGTCTACATGTAAAAACAGGGCACATGGTTTTCTGTAGGCATAATTATAGGAATCTGATAAACATGATATATAGCATAGACGTGGGACTTACGTTCCTTGGCATCTAATGTTAGATTTCATTTTCACTTCCACACTAAGTAAATATTGTGCCATTGATTTTCATTATTTCAGGTCATGGAGACTGGTGCACATTGCTGGTCTCATTTTGGTTTCAAGAGTCAAACTCGTAAGTCTTTCATCTATTATTGAATTAGTTAGTTTATTTTCATCTCTTGTGCTCATCAACGATTTCTTGTGTTATTTGCAGCTTATATGCCACACCTGAGCATCCTTTATGCAGATTTAACCGAAGAAGAAAAGAAAAAAGCTCAAGAGAAAGCCAATGCTCTAGATGAAAGTATCAAAAGTCTTAGCTTCCCAATAACCCGTCTTGCTTTGTACAAAACCGACACTGAAGACAAAACCCTTAAATCCTGGGAGAAGGTGTCTGAGGTCACACTCAAATCGAACTAGTTTTTGTGTTACTGTATTTTCTAATGTACCT
The DNA here is from genome assembly GCA_030686995.1 of Artemisia argyi. NCBI lineage: Eukaryota > Viridiplantae > Streptophyta > Magnoliopsida > Asterales > Asteraceae > Artemisia > Artemisia argyi. The sequence goes on along the minus strand of CM060678.1, from coordinate 193,060,410 downwards.
TGTATACTCCTCTTAACTGTTTGCTCCCAATAAATGTGAAATTTACATATCAGCTTCCACCTAGTCTGCACCTTGTGTATCTGATTACTTGTGTTCTGTTGACATATTCTGTCAAATCGAAATACATCAGACCTTGACACCAAACAATTTCGACTTGCTTTTTCCCGATTCAACGCGTTTACAATTCTAACATTTTGGATGTGCATTATAGAACAGATATGTTTTTCACTATTGTTGCAATTTTGTCTGGGTACATTAATTGAAGCTTTAAACATGAGATTATATGAATTACTTTTTAATAACTTGCGGGGGGAAATTTGCCACCCCCTCAATCTTCTATAGTTGCCCGTCGCTTTTCAATCTTCTTGTACGGTGTACCTGCTGCTACCATCTTCAATCGCAAATACAAAAGTTTTACAATATGGGTTGTTCTGGGCTGTGTTTCATATTTTGGCCAACCGTGTAACCTGTTCAAAACTTAGGTATAATGGAAATATGTCTGATTAAGTCGACCGGGTTGATCGTGTCAAAAGTTACCCATAAGTGCTCTCAATTACTTAAAACCCTGAGCTTATGAAGACTTTATCCAAGTCGTATCCCTTGTTCTCGATTTTCTTTTTCTGTTTCAAATACCTAAAAAGTGTCTACAGTAAAAGACACTTGGACTATATACAAATCATCCATCCTCTAAAATAGTTTTATCACCATTGACCAAAGACTAAAACGGTATCAAAATGGCATTTATCTTCTTCACAATTCCAATACACATGAATATATGTCTTACCACCTTATTCTAAACAAATTTTCATCTTTCATCAGTATCATAACATTATCACTCTTCATATATTCAATCTCAATGGACCTACAACAACAAAACTGGTATTCTGTGTGGGCCCTATTACCACAAGACGTAACTGAACGAGTCAAGAAAGTGATGAACAGTCTACGATCAGAGTTTGGTGGGCCAGAGTTTGAGCCGCATGTGACTGTTGTTGGTGCTATTAGATTAACGGAAGATGAGGCACGTGAGAAGTTGATTAAAGCTTGTGATGGTTTGAAAGCTTATAATGCGACGATCGAAAAGGTGGAGCATGGGAGGCTTTTCTTGCTGCATAAAACGCCTGAGGTGAGTTTTAAGTTTGACTTTATGTAATTGTATCAAAATTTTATGTTATTAGACCTCTTGTTATGTTGAGAAGATTATATAGATCAAGGCTATGTTTGGTCCTATACAAGTGTTTGGTGACATAGCTGTTGTTGAAGCAATTATATTATGCAAAATGACATATGACTAGATGCTTCTTTTATTTTAAAACAAAATCTCAGAGCCAAACGATCGTTGCCAAACAAACACTATATTCAAAATGCTCCTAAAAACTCCGAATACAGCCCAAATAAGTTGTACCAGCTGATAGAATGATGTTTATAGGCTCTTGTGTCTTGAAGAAGTGTCCTAAAAACAGGGCACATGGTTGTTTCATGGGTGCAGAAAATCTCATGAACATGATGTATATAGCTTAAATATGGGACTTACGTTTTGTGGAGTTTAATGTCAGGTTTCATTTTCACACGACACTTAAAAGTAAATATTTAGCCTTTTATGTTATGAGTCTTGTTATTTCAGGTCATGGAGACTGGTGCACACTGCCGGTCTCATTTTGGTTACGAGAGTGAAACCCGTAAGTCCTATGTATATATTTAAGTTAATTAGTTTATTGTTTGTTTGTAAGTGTCATTTGTTTTGCTCATCAACAATTTGTTGTGTCACATGTGCAGCTTATATGCCACACATAAGCATCCTTTATGGAGATTTAACGGAAGAAGAAAAGAAAAGAGCTCACGAGAAAGCTAATTCTCTTGTTGTGAGTATTAAAAACCTGAGCTTTAAAATAACCCATCTTGCTTTGTACAAAACCGACCCAGAAGACAAAACCCTTAAATCCTGGGAGAAGGCGTCTGAGGTCATCCTCAAATCCAACTAGTTTTATATGTACTGTATTTCTGAATGTACCTTATACAGTCTTTTGTTTGCTCCCAATAAATGTGAAGTTCACATATCAGCTTGCTTTCACCGAGTTTGTACCTTGTATACCTGATTCTTGTTTACTATATATATGACTCTTTGATGAATTATATATGATGGATGTATTATGTATATATATCAAGTTTATTTTTACTCAGGATAAACGGGGAGGTAAACTACCCAAAATGACCATTTTATATGATCGTAAAGCCCATGACGTTCCAAACCTTGTTAGCAATATGTGGTGCAAATCAAAGAGTTTTATGACTTTTACGGTGAGCCATATGATAAATGGGGTAAATGACTCCAATTAACTTTCTATACTTACAAGAGTGAAACTCATGAAGGATTTCATTCTATGCTGAATAAATGATGGAAGAAATGTTAAAATATGTATCATATGTAGAAAATGGGACACCATTGTTTTTTTTGTTTTTGTTTTTGTTTTTTTTGTTTTTTTTGTTTTTTTTTTTTTTTTTAATTTTTGGATGGGCTTGTGAGGAATCTATATATAACATGTCAATATGCAAAGAAACACACAGGAAAACCCTAAACACTAACTCAAATTAACAATCGATATTCACTCCAAAAATTTCAATCACGAACCAAACCATGCATGGTGGAAGAGGTATGTTTAACATCTATAAATCATTTATATGATTTAATCAAGTTTCAAAAACTAACTGTTTTTTAATAATGATCAGTTCTTGTTGGATGTGGCACAGCAAATCACCTGAGTTTTTGGATCATATTTCACTGAATATATACAATTTAAAAATATGATCATAGGAATTTTATATGAATGATAGTTCAGAAAATATGATGTTAACAAATACTTCACAATACCAAACACTCAAACGACTTATTATCTGATTATTAAAACTTCGAACATTCTCCAAACACTCTCTAATGCCACACAGTTATTAGAGACATCTGATTATTTTATTACAGCTGAGTATTATCTGATTGTGATTATTCGATATCACATAATCAGTTCTAAAAAACACACATCCAAATACCATCTAACATGACTATCTATAACTTAAAGATGAAACCTCTTTGATGTCCTATTCTGCTTATCATTCAATGCAAGACATATGCTTATTGCTAGTGTTATTGTTACCCATGAACCAATTTATCCATCAGTTTGAAGTTAAACAGGATACATAACTCACAAGAACTTCCCTTGGAACTTGTTAACAAGAACAGGCTACAACACCAAGTATATGCCATGCATGTATACCAACATTATTTGATATTCTTATTAACTAAATCGAGCAGGCTACCTTATTTAAAATATCAGAGAACCAAGAAAATACTTAAGTAACTAATGAGGTACACCTGTGTAGTTGGTTTCTACATCCATATGGCATTAGCATTGATCAGTAGTGGCTTAAGCCTGCCTTCCAAATTTAGAGTTATTAGCTCATTAGCACCCCCAATTAGCTTCTTCCCTATGAACACAGCTGGCACACTTGGGTTGCATCCTAGCTCCTGTAATTCTCTCTCTATTTTATGTCCATTGGAAAGCTCATCAAGCTCGTAAATAGTAGGGTTAGCCCCGAATTTTCTTACGAGTGTTATGATCGAGTGGCTTACACAACAGGGTGTTTTGCTGAAGATCACAACTGGATTTTCTGATATCAGATTTCTCACTGTGGTCATCTTTAAGCTAGAAAAGAGTCAGATTCTTTTAGGAAAGATACGGTTTTAGGACTTCGCTATGAATGAACAAAGGCTGGGTTGCTAAAACTTAGACCCCTCTCGAAGTACATTTATACTCTTTTTTTGGTGATGATGGAATCCCTCCTATAGAATATTAATGAAAAGAATATTAATTATGTGGTTATAACTTTTGATCATGATCTTGTTTCCTGTAACATCACATCACAAATTTGTATATTTGAATGGTGTTTTGCACAATGCTACCATGCTACAGGTTGACTTTAGCAAATAACCACAATACCGCTAGATTACATTTAGATAAGCACACTTTTAACCTTTTACCGAGCATATGATTCTTAAGTTTCTATGGTGAAAGAATGACGTGTTGGCTGATGTTGGTGTCCTTAGCATATGTGATATCAACTCTACCTCATGAGTTTTGACACATGCCCATCGTCGCTCTCCTAAATGATTCTTTCGTGAAAATGTGATGTTTAGGAGTCATCACTATGATGCATGCTCAGGATTCTACATTGTGATTATTGCCTCATGCCACATTCATTTTATTGATTTTCTTGTGATTTTTTACTTTTTATCCGAAGAATTGTTATGTTACTCAGTTCTGTTTAGACGGTTACGATTAGAGTCACATAAACCTCTTTACAAAAGCAATTAATTCTGTACGGCTTTTTAGTGTGTTATAGATGATGTAATCTCTTATTATTTGTCATTGGTCTGGGTTGTCAGTGATAATCTGCTGCACTCTTAGGAGATAACTTACTACGATTTAGGCAACCACTTGATCAGTAACATTCATGTAGAGTTGATAAGATGGGTGCATCACGTTGGGCAACATCTCAAAATGGGTTTGGATTTATTCGTATCATTTTTTTGGACGGGTCAAAACTGGTCAGGAAGGTTGTGCTGACCCGCAAGGTTAATGCGTTAGTAGTTATGATGACTGAAAGAGTCTATCATGATAATAACATAATCTTTGAATAAAACAATTTTAAGAGGTTGTATGGGTTAAAGGTAGACTTTTGACAAATTTCAACTTGTTTGACTCATTTGACCCATTTAAAATTTAACTTTTTTATTTGACCCATTTTGATCAAACCGTCGCATTTTTTAGTAAATGAATACATTAAGTTATGCATGTAGTCGGGATATGCACTTCTTTATTTATATTGGCTCGTAAATAATTATGGTTTGAGGAGCTTTGTTGTGGTCCTTGTGTTCACGATGGTGGGGAATCCTTTTTTGACATTCTAAAGATGCCTTATCCACACGCCAATATTTCCATATGTAGAATATAAAGCTGATTTGTAATCTAAAAGATGCCGTTATCCTGTTTCATATATGTTTTTCTCTTGATTCCAAAGGAATACTAGTTTATATCTCATGAAAAATTATGAGTGGCTAATATTCGAATTGTGAGTGCCTTTCTCTTTTTGTCATCGGCATTTCTTGTCATTATTGATTAGCTTTTCGGTTTTGTAAGATCAAACTGTCTTGCTTGTTTTAGATATAAAAATGCCAACAAGGTTTGGCTGCTTTGGTCTTTTAGACGATTTTGTCATTTTGGAACATCAGGGGTTTATGATCATGATCAGAGAGCATATTTATCATCATTTACTTTGGTTCACTGAAGCATATATAACTAATCTAAGCTACTAAAAGGTATTGAAATAGTCTATATCCATGGTTTTTATCATTCTTTAAATATTATACCATATCTACGATTTCGTACCAATTATACACCGAATCTTAACTGATTCGTCCTTGACATGTTTACCAATTATACACATAAGTAATTATATAATCGACTCTTCATAGTTTGCAATGGGCATGTTCTCTATTATTCTTTCCGTCTCTACCTTGGAAGGTAACATTTGTTTGGTTGGCTTTTCTTATATAACCCTTCGTCAGGGATGCACAACACTTTTTCTGTAAGATTTTATTTCAATTATATATTTATCCTATTTAGACATTATTGTAAGGTATTTGGAAAATTGGTTTAAGTCAACAAGTGTTTCCTTTTTAAGTATGATTTTTACTTGAATAAACTTAAAGTATTTAAAAATTTGATTAAGAACAATAGTTATTGAGTGAAATCAAACACTGTATTCTCTTAAACTGGTCACGGGTGAAGTATCAAATAATAGAACAAGTGGTTTCAGGTGCTAAGATAGTGGATTCTCATTCTCTTTTTGTCGTCGACATTTCTTGTCTCACTCCCAAATTCCCTTTACTGTCGGTATGCCTTATCAGTAGGTATAACGTGATGGATCTTATAGGTGCACATGCTAGATATGTTTGGTAGATAAAGTGCCTTTTCCCATTATTATAGCTTATTTGAGCATCTGGACTAGTATTAATAAGAAACGATGTTTAATAAGAAACGCTTTGGATCAAAATCATCCAAGATTGAACAAGTTAGTTCCTATCAAAGTCAATATAGCTTCATGGAGGATCGCCAAAGGGAGACTACTGACAAAAATCAACCTTGACTTGAGAGGTATTGACCTTCACTCAGTTCACTGCTATTAAAATTTTATTGTTCCTGTCAGTTCACGCCCTTTTGCATTTATATACTTGTTTTGATGATAAGAGAAACGTCATTAGTTTGAAAAGAATAGAGAAGCATCATTGAACCAAAGAGCACTAACTACTTCATGTATACTTGTTTCACTAAAACAAATTCTATGAAAGTTACACAGTTTAAGAAAACAAGTAAAATATTTAATCTTTGTTCAATTTATATGTCTAGAATCTTTTGTAAGGTAAGCAACTAAGCATTAGAAAAACAATACAGTAAAAGCAACCAAGTAATACTACATATTAACTGATATATTGTTGTCTATCTGGTGTAGCAAGAAAGGAACCTTAGACTGTTTCAAGATAAGAAAAGGACTAGTTGTGAACGTTTACGAGTCATAGTTGAAACAGTGAGGTTAAAGATAGCAGGGTTTAATACTATTGCATCTCTTGATGTGGCCAAGGTTACTGACATTTAAAAGTCAATTTCAAATAAATCTCAGGCCTATATGGCCATTGTAAATGCAGTATCTGGCAATAAAATGATTGTCCAAATGATTTGCCATTTCGATTAGTGGGTAAGTATGATGACTGTATATATGTTTCCATGCATGTTTTAATTCTCCTTTTCTTGCTGCTTCGGGCTTTGGTGCCAAAATGATGTGATAAATATGATCGCACAAAATTTACAATACTGATGTTTTGATTGGAGATGGTATACGTTAAATTCTACACCGTCATGATGTTATGATGCATAGATAGGAATTGGTCTACCTGCAAGCTGGTTTTGTATGGTAAGTTAAAACAGTCTAAATGAGTACAAGATTATGATATTATTTATAGTATAAGGGACAAATCCATTTTATTCAGAATTCCTAAACAAAAAAAGAAACAACAAAGGTGAACCCATGGCATCAGTTAGAGTACACTAATACACGATGGAAGACCGCATGCATCGGCGCCTGTTTCACTATATATATCAGATTGGTAAAATTTTGCTTAATATAGATCTTAATTAGAGCCATATAGCTTTAGCCTCGATGAGTAGAGGCTTGAGCCTGCTTCTCATATTAAGGCTCATCACCTCATTAGCACCACCAACTAGCTTCTTCCCAATGTAAACAACCGGTACACTTGGATCGCAACCTAACCCTAGCAACTCCCCTTCCACCTTTGCCCCAATTGAAATTTCATCGAGCTCATACACTTTTGGGTTGGCCCCAAAGTTTCTTAGAAGCGTTTTGATGGAATGACTTATTGAACAAGTGGTTTTGCTAAAGATCACCAATGGATTATCAGCAACTAGCCTCTTCACGGTGCCCATGGTTGATGTTTTTGTTGTTTTTTTTTCAACCTTTTAAGGTGTATTTATACTTGTTTGTATAGAGTCGGATCTTGAAGGAGATTAATTCTAAAGTGCTCAAAACACGTAGAAATGTATTTATCAGACGTGGAAATTCGATTGTACGGATTTATGGCATATTTTATGAACGATGTCCAGTTTAGTTTCAGGATATTGATTTGATTTGCCGAATATTTGCAAAGTGAAGTATCTTCTAGTACAATCAGGTAGGCTCTTTCAAAACAACTGGCTGAAACTCTCATGGCTTCTGCTTCACTCCTTTTCTAGTATGCCTTTCCATGCATGGAACATTAATGGATGTCGTTATTTTACCAAGATCTAAACAATCTCAGTTAACGCTGTCATTTCAATCTACTCAGTATAACCCGATTTCGATTAAGCGGGTCAACAAATTGCCCAAACCAGCCCGTTTCAGAAAATTAAAGACTTTGTAAGGTAAAAAGTTTATATGTTGAATATAATCTTGCTCTGATGAATAAAAACACAGGTATGAATAATAAACTTGCTATTGAATTGATTTAAACTTGCAATATTTGTTGTTTTGATATATAATTTTGGGATGAATGATTACAGAATTCTTGCCCTATATATACTAATGAATCGATGCTTTCAAAGAGGCATATCGATTCAGTATAACGTTGTAATCTATCTAATCGTTGTAACCTATCTAAACGTTGTAACCTATCTAAACGGTTTATACCGTTACTAACAAACCCAGCCCAATGCAATGGGTCGGTTTTACAGAAACCTACCTATTATAAATATACACTAAACTACCCTAACTTTTACTTCTATAACATTATGGTCCAACATTCACCCCCTAATGTTATAGACTTCAATCGAGTCTTCTTTACAGCAATGTTGGTTCAGTGTCAGTTTCATAAATGAGATGTGCTTGATCCTTCTTGTCTTTCCATTTCGTGCATTCCTTTGCGAAATGTCCATACTCACCACATTCATAACACCTCATTTTATTCTTGCTTTGTTCTCCTTGCCTTGTATCTTTTTCTCGTCCTTTGTTAAAGTTTCTTCCTCTTCCTTGATTGCTTGAACTTGCCATCAAAAGTTTGTTCTGATAATTTTCTTCATGTTCGTCTTGACTCTTGAGGCGTTCTTCAAAAGTTATTATTCTTCCCATTGCTTCTTCAAATGACATTTTATCAATCTCGGAATATTGCTCGATAGATGCCACGATTGGTAGAAACTTCTTTGGAACGGAGTTTAGTAATTTTCTGACGAGTGTTTTGTCTTTAAGAGTTGAACCAAGACTTTTAAATTTGCCTCTTATGCTTCCCAATTTTCCGGCAAAGTCGCTTACGGTTTCGTTGTTTTTCATTTTCAAAGTCTCCAATTCGCTCCTTAAAGTTTGTAGCCGTGCTTTCTGAACTCTGTCCTCTCCTATATATCGTACTTTAATTGATTCCCATACTTCATTTGCTTTCGAGTATTGTGCAACTTGCATTAGAATATCTTCCGGCAATGTCGTGAGGATCAATGCTTTTGCTGTATGCATCTTTCTTTCATCTATTTTTTCTGTATCTTCAAGCGTTTCCCAAAGACCATATGCCTTCAATATTGTCTCCATCATAATTGCCCATGTTGTGTAGTTTGTTTCGGTGAGTTTTGGACATTGAAGTGCTATGTTTTGGTCACGAGTTGGTGTAGATGATTCTCCTATCTTCATGCTTTGTTGCTTTCTTACTTTGCGTACTTTCTTACTTGATTTGAAACAAAAGTTTCTCTTACTGGTCGAAACACTGAGGTTTCTCTTACTGGTTGAAACACTGAGGTTTCTCTTACAGGGTGAAACACTAAGGTTTCTCTTACTTACTTTGAAACGTTAAAGTTTCACTTACTTACTTTGAAACGCTAGAGTTTTGAAAAACAATAGGTTTCTTTCTTACTTCTTACTAAATGAACCACAAGGATTCGGTTTCTTACTTCTTACTAGTTTTATATTTTTCTAATTTGAAATAACTGATTTTGTCACCCTAAATAGAAAAATATCAAAATTTTATTCTTACTTTCTTACTATCTTTCAATTGATTTTTGGATAGGTATATATATTTTTCCTAATCAATAAATAAAGTGAAAAGAAATAAATACATAAAAGTAATTTTTCCCAAAAACCCAGACTGATAATATGACCCTTGCTTCTATTTCTTCCCCCTTTAAAAAAACTAAATCTAATCTGATTATAAATCAAAAGAAAAAGACAGAGATACCAATCACTTCTATTATCTTAAGTGTTTCCTTTAATCGACGATGCCTAGTCCTTTATTCTGGTCTTACTTCGGTTGCTTCCTATGGGGTTTTCAATCAGCGGGTCACGGTTGTCTTTTCTGGTTCTGTTCGTCTTCTCCGATCGAACTCCGGTTCCGTTCAAGGTATGTTTATCTTTCTTGATTGATTAAAGTAGAATCAAATCTGCTTACTTTTTTCTTTCGTTCTTGCGGTTGATTCTTGCTTTCAATCGATCGCCACTTGCACTCTTCTTCCCTGGATCGATTAGCCTTGGGCTCTGATGCCAATTGCTGAATATAATCTTGCTATGATGAATAAAAACACAGGTATGAATAATAAACTTGCTATTGAATTGATTTAAACTTGCAATATTTGTTGTTTTGATATATGATTTTGGGATGAATGATTACAGAATTCTTGCCCTATATATACTAATGAATCGATGCTTTCAAAGAGGCATATCGATTCAGTATAACGTTGTAATCTATCTAATCGTTGTAACCTATCTAAACGTTGTAACCTATCTAAACGGTTTATACCGTTACTAACAAACCCAGCCCAATGCAATGGGTCGGTTTTACAGAAACCTACCTATTATAAATATACATTAAACTACCCTAACTTTTACTTCTATAACATTATGGTCCAACATTATAACCCCTTTCTTATGAAATTTATTAAGGATCAAACATGTTGATGGATCAAACCAGCCCGTTTCAGAAAACTGTTTAGTACTTAAACATGACCCAAGCACATGGCCACCTTTATGAGGAAGCTTGTGAGTTGTGATCAAAGGCATTAAAAAGAAAAAATATCATGCTGTCATCATGTTGTTAGTGAGGCCTAAATTATCAACTGTACTTGGTTTTAAATGCAGAAAATTAAAGACTTTGTTTTACTCCCAAATTACCTTTGAGATGAATTAATTGATAATTAGGCTGCTACAACGAAATAGCTACCTAAAACATTACTAACTGTAACAAAAAGATTACTAAAACATAGGTATCACCTAATCTGTAATATATAAGTACTTAAGTAGTGTTATTTGTTACTGCATACCTATTTGAAATGTTTCTAAAAAATAAGTTCTATTATGAAATATTTTGCTTTGTGATACAAAATTGCAGTCATATTGAACATTGTAACTTCCTTGATATAAGCAACAAAAATTGAAGGCACAACAATTTGAAGGAAAAAATAAATAAAATAAAATAAAAAATAAAAAATCAAGTTGAATACGAAAAAGAGCTGAGTAATAGTGAGTATTATAAGGAATTTGATAAATCACAATTATATGAAGATTATTGTATGTGAATAATCTTCAAAAACTAATTATTATCTGAGTATCTTGATCAAACCACAACCCAACCGTCACATATTTAGTAAATGAATACATTAAGCTATGCATGTAGTCGGGCATGAGGGTGCCTTTTAAATGTGTACCATTTGCTATAATGTTAGAGCATTAGGTGTAGGCTCGTCGTTGAGACTCGCCGTCCGACTTGGCATGCTCAACGGCGAGCCGATGCTCGCCTCTACACCAGATAAGGCTCGCCGTTCCTCTTCGTTGGAGAACTCCCCGTGGCCACGGCGAAGGTGAAAAAGCAAATGTTGCAGCTTTTTGGATTTTTTGAACGTTGAGTAACGTTTTATTTTAAACGTTTGTCCCCTTTTTTTTTTTTTTTTTTTTTTTTTTTTTTTTTTTTTAACCCCCTAAAACCATAACATATTATCCCTATATATATTACACATATTTCACACATTTCATTCCAAAAAACCTAACACATTTCATTCCAAAGCAAAAACAATGAGTGAATCATCTTACTCCGAAGTTAGTGACTTTGAAGAGATACACGAGCTAGAGCTGATTATCCAAGAGTTCGAACACGAGCAAGAGTTGCAAAATCAAGCAGCCGGTCCTTCACATCGCCGTAAATACATTCGGCGTGAACGTGACGTTGCTGAAGCACGTCTACGGGCCGACTATTTTGGTGACCAACCAAAATATCCTGAAGACAATTTTCGACGTCGTTACCGTATGAGCCGTAAATTATTCTTAGAAATAGTCGAAGGTATTGAAACATATATTGACACTCATGATTCTCTTCCTGCTCATTTTGATTTCTTTAGACAACGACCCAATGCTACGGGTCTAATGAGTTTTAGTGTGATTATGAAATGCACATGTGCCCTACGCCAATTGGCGTACGGGATATCACCTGATTCATTAGATGAGTTTTTACAAATAGGTGAACACTGTGCACGTGATTGTCTAGATTTTTTTACTATGTGCATAATCCAGTTGTTTGGGAAGGAGTTTTTAAGAAAACCAACTGAGGACGACGTTCGTAACTTATACCACGCACATAGCATGGTTCATAAGATTCCGGAAATGTTGGGAAGCATCGATTGTATGCACTGGGAATGGAAGAATTGCCCAAAAGAATGCCAAGGGCAATTTCACAGAGGTGATAAAAAATATCTAACTATAATGCTTGAAGCTGTTGCGTCTTATGATTTGTGGATTTGGCATGAGTTTTTTGGTGTGGCAGGTGCGAATAACGATCTGACCGTTTTATACAATTCTCCGTTATTCGACGACCTGATTGACGATATTGGCCCTCAAGTTCCGTTTGAAGTATACGGACATACATTTAAAAATGGGTATTATCTAGCAGATGGAATTTACCCACAGTGGGCATCGTTTGTCAAGTCCTTTACTGTTGCAAACAACCCAAAACACGCCGCATGGAAAGCGAAACAAGAAAGTGCTCGAAAAGATATTGAAAGAGCTTTTGGTGTCCTACAAGGACGCTGGCATATTATTGCCCAACCGGCGCGTGCATTTACTGTGGGCAAGTTACGGAGAATCATGTACTCGTGCATCATAATGCATAACATGATTTTGAAAGATCAAAATTTTGATATATCCGACGCTGCCGAAATATATATTCCGCCGACACCAAATATGCAACAGTCATGGGTCAAACGTTGCGCAACGCAAAAAAGAAAAACCAAAGAACTACATGATAAACGCACACACTCAAGGCTTCAACTATGTCTCATCGAGCATGTTTGGCAACAACAACAATGGGAAGAAATTCAACGAAATAGTAATAATTAGGTTCGTTTTTTAGTGTCGTATGTGTTGTATTTTTTTTCCATATCGTATTTTTTTTCCGTATTGTAACTTTTTTATTTGATGAAATAAAATTAGTATGTTTTGTTATTTTTTAGTATTTGTGAAATGAATTTAATTTATTTAATGAAATGAATAAAAAAATAAATGTGTAAGAGGCGGGGCCCTAATGAGGAAGTTGAAGTTTGTTGTTTGGTGAGGGGGGTTTGTTGTGGATAGTTGAAGTTGAGGTGTTTGGTGATGTGGCAGGAGTGAGACCCGAATGAGGAGGCAAGCCTCCCCATCTACACCTAATGCTCTTATGCACTTCTTTATTTATATTCGCTCATAAATAATTATGGTTTGAGGAGCTTTGTTGTGGTCCTTGTGTTTCATGATGGTGGTATTCTAAAGATGCCTTTATCCACACACGCCAATATTTCCATATGTAGAATATAAAGTTGAGTTGTAATCTAAACAAGATAGTTATCCTGTTTAATTTATATATGCCTTTCTCTTGATTCGAAAGGAATACTAGTTTATATCTCATGAAAAATTATGAGTGGCGGCTATAATATTCGAATTGTGAGTGTCTTTCTATTTGTGTCGTCGACATTTCTTGTCTTATTCCCAATTTCCCTCTGACGTACGGTATGCCTTATCAAATAGGTCGAGGGAATAGTGATTGCCATGCCTAATTGGCATGCTTAATTTCATGTCTAACAATTAATTCACAATATTTGGAGCAATCAAAGGCTATCATGAGAAAAGAGAAACCTCATACTTCACTTGTCATATGTTGAGTGCATTAGGCATAAAATTAGTCATGCTATTTAGGCATGCCAATCATTTTCCATAGGTATAACATGATGGATCTTAGAGCAAGGGATATCACGACGAAATCCTTCACCGAATCCAATGTGGCATGGCATTTGGCACCGCCGAATGGTAGCCGTGACACCGGCTAAGCTCACCGTTAGTGTCTTGGCCGATTACACGGCGTGAAAGAAGACAAAATTCAAAAAAATTAAACCGTTGAAATGAACGGTTATATTTCTTAAAAAATTCAAACTTTTATTTTTATAACAAAAATTAAACCCCCCACTTTATAAATAACACTCCATTTTAACTAAAATTTTCACACTTCTCTACCAAAAACACATTCTTTATACCAAAAATGGCTTGTTCTCTCCCCATACCGTCGAAGAAATCCAAGCGTATGTTCAGAAACAATGTGACGAAGACGATGCGGCTCATAAGGAAGCTATTATCGGCGTAATCGAGTTGTTTGAGCAAGCAAAGGAGGCAAAAGAAGTTTTGACGAAACAATAAGCGAAATGCAAAGACATTTCGCCACAAAGACGTGTTGTGATTGAGAAATTTTTGGCGATGAAGCCTGAAAAGATTACGAGATTAAGGAAACGTTGTGGAAATGTGTGTCATAAATACAAGATAATATCAGTCACAAAATCCATTTGATGCACAAAGAAAACAAATAGGATGATTTGTGTTTTCACATCGTATCGTAATTTGCATTTTTATTTCAACATACGGGGTTTTTTTGGAGGAGATTTATAATAAATCAAATGAAATGATGGAGGAAATGATCAATCTTTCATTTCATTTGGCTTCTTTATAAATATCCTTAAAAAAAAAAAAAAAAAAAAAAAAAAAAAACGTATGTTATTTAGTTTTCGTGTATTTTTTTTTTAAGTTTCGTATTATTATATATTTGAATGAAATGAATTTAGTTTGTTTGAAAAAATAGAAAAGAAACTAAAATTGGGGTTGGGTAGGGCTCAAATGGCATTGGTTGGGAGTGAAGAGATATTTTGAGGTGTGAGTGTTGAAAGTAGAAATGCTAACGTGGCACTCAATGTGGCCCAAATAACTAAATTGTGTTAGTTGTGATACTTAATGCTCTTAGGCTGGTAGGCAAGGGGGCAAAACAACAAAGTCACCCCATGTTCACCTAGTTAATACCTTGTCCAACCAACCAAGTCACCTATGTCACTCGATTTTCAAGAAGCATTTCGGTGAACCAAGGTTTTCCAGATCGGGATCCTACCTAGAATCGTTTTCATCTTTGAAAGATCATGATCGTAAGATCAGATCAGGATCTTAAGATCCTGCTTTAATGTTATTTCTTAATAGTTTTTGTAATATTATGCAAATCTACAAATTATTATTCATTATAAACACAAAATATTATGAATGTTTCATAGAAATACTATCCTAAATTATGATTATGAAATGTTTAAAAAGATTAACATGTTGTTTTTTGAATTCTAACAAAAAAAAAAAAAAAAAAAAAAAAAAACCATAAATTTATAGTTTTTTAGTTTGTAATCCGAGAAAAGTATCATCAAATTGGATTAGAGTATGGTCAAGATCGGGATCTTATAAGATCTTAAGCTTGCAAAGATCCTATATAGGATCCGGATCGTTTTTGCTTTGCAGTATCGTAAAATCGTAAGATCCTAAGATCAGGATCGGGATCTTGACAACTATGCGGTGAACCATTCACCTAGTTTATTTTGAATAAAAGTGGGTCCCAGCCCATTTTTATGTTTTATTGTTTTATATTTGGTTTGTGAGTGTGTTGGGTATTTTAGTAGAGTATATTTGTATAAAGTGAGTATTTTAATGAAAGATGAAGGTAAGGTGACCATGTCAACAAATAAGTAAGTGGGAGTGAGAGGAAGTGAGAAGAGAGAGAAAATTGAGGTGACGATGAGATGTAAAATGAGAAGGCATTTGCCTTGGTCTTTAGCCTTATAGTTGCACATACTATATATGTGGCAATAAAGTGCCTTTTCCCATTATTATCACTAAAATACTAAAGGGGTGCTTGGTGAGGGGGTTAAGGGGTGAGGAATGGGTAAGATATTTAAAAGGGCCCACATCACTCAATATATGGTTCTTGGTTAGGGAGTGCAAAGGTATTGATTACCCCGTAGTGGGTAATCAACCATTATAGAGTAAATTGGCGTGGAAGGTATTGATTTCCCACTTCACTCATTCCTTTGCATTCCCTTTCCCTTTTCTTTTCCCTTTTCCTTTCCCCACTTTGAACCAAGCGGACCCTAAGTATTTGAGCATCTGGACTAATACTAATAAGAAATGATATTTAATGTTATGTATTTATCAGTCATCAACCCTTTGACTATACTTGCTGCTATTAAAATATTGTTGTTCCTGTCAGTTCACGCCCTTTTAACTTGTTTTGATGATATGAGAAACGTCATTAGTTTGAAAAGAATAGAGAAGCATCATTGAACAAGAGCACTAGCTACTTCATGTATACTTGTTTCACTAAAACAAATCAGTGAAAATTACACGGTTTAAGCAAACAGGTAAAATAATATTTGTTCAGTTTATATGTATAGAATCTTTTGTAAGGTAAGCAACTAAGCATTAGAAAAATAATACAGTAAAAGCTCGATCTGTACTAAGTAAGGTTAGATGATTAGATTATTAGCTCAAACCCGATTGTGAGCTTGAGGTCCGTTAGGTTTAAGGTTTAGTTATGTTATCTTATTCGCAAAGCTATGTTCTATTATAAATAGAGATGCGATCTTATGTAATTACAAAGGCATTCAATCCATATTAATCTATAATATTTTACATGATATAAGACCCTCGGTAAGATCCACCAACAAAAATTTTCTATCCTCCGGTCATCGACTACTCGCCGGTGATCCAGAGGGTTCATATTTATTTTCGCTTTATTGGATTAGTTTTTGATTTTTTTGTTTTACCAAACTCATAAACCCTATCCCGCAAAACCCTAGCTGTCATAATAAACTATATATGTTTGTTGAGAAATCAATCAATTAAATTTGTCTTCATTCACAGAAATGTTTTTACCATTGGAACTTATTGTTGTCGGAAACACTAGTTGAAAAACAATTGTCGCTCCGACCTAAAATCAAAACAAGCCATAACATAAAAAAAACGTCACAAAAAAGGAGGAAGTCGTTATGCGATAAAAAAAAAACTTTGTCGCTGAATACAACTTGGCTCCATTCAAACAAACAACAAAGAAGACGAGGAAAAGAATAAGCGGATTTCAACATTCATTCTAGTTTAGCCGTCCGGAAGACTCTCATTCAAACTATGGGAGAGTGTTAGATGATTGGATTATTGGCCCAAACCCGATTGTGAGTTTGAGGTCCATGAGGTTTAGGGTTTAGTTTATGTTAGCTTATTCGCAAAGCTATGTTCTATTAGAGCACAAGGTGTAGTAACCTTGCAGATGAGTTATGGGATAACTTTGCCAGCGTTAAGGTTGAGTTACCACAACGTCTTCAAGCATTAAGGCCTTGTGTTAAAACCATAACGCTTCGTTAAAGGAGATGGTCATACTGTTTTATAGTGAGAAAGAGAGATGTTATGATTGAGTTATGATAAGGGGTGTTTTTTGGGTGTTAAGGTTGAAATGTTAAAGCTGATGTGGTACTGACGTGGCGCTGACGTGGCACGCAGGGCCGTCTCGTAGGTTTCGGGTGCCTTGGGCAATACCTAAAAATAGGCCCCCTAAATAAGCAATTTTTGTTTCGATATCTATGAAAAAAGCTCCAATAATTCTGCCAAAAGCTGTTATGAATATTTAAGAATATATAGAAAAAAAAAGTGAAAAACCTATAGCAATCTAACAAAAAGCTGTTAATGAAATACTAATTTTTCTTCTGTTGGACTTTATATAGAGAATATTTTGATACTAACCAGAAATCGTTGTCGATAAATGCGATGAATGTTAATATGAAACTAAAATGTTGGGCTTTAAAACAAGCCTTAAACACACACATGTACATTGGGCTTTTGTAAATATTGGTGCCCCCAAAATGTTGGGCCCTGGGCTGCTGCCCGTACTACCCTTGCCCAAAACCGGCCCTGGTGGCACGGTGTTAAGTTTTAACTCTCGGTCATCATACCTTGTGCTCTTATAAATAGACATGCTATCTTATGTAATTACATAGGCATTCAATCAATATTAATCTCTTAGTCTGGGGTCGAATAATGCCAAGCTGACAAGCATGACAGAGCATACTTACCACCAACCTTGTGTAGTCCAATGGTTTAATGTCGACAATAAAAACTAATGGTCACAGTAAGCCAATGCCAAGGGTTAGAATGGAATGAATGTATATGAACAATCACAAGCCAATGCCAAGGGTTAGAATGTATATGAACAATCACAGGTGAGAAAATTACCTAATGAATGATCAACATATCAAACAGGCATAAAACGTTAGAAAAGGAATGGGTTGATGGTCACAATAACACAATCGTCTAACAACGTATACTACGTATTAACTAATATATTGTTGTCTATCTGGTGTGGCAAGAAAGGAACCTTAGAAGAGAAGGACTAGTCGTGAACGTGTAAGAGTCATAGTTGAAACAGTGAGGTTACAGATAGCAGGGTTTAATACTATTGCATCTCTTGATGTGGCCAAGGTTACTGACATTTAAAAGTAAAAAAAAGAAAAAGTAAAGTAAAGTAACTCCCAATACCGTCTTCCATGGATTATGGGTCCCAATACCGTCTTCCACGGTATATGGGGGAGGTTGAGACGTAAACAGCCTTACCCCTACCTAAGGTAGAGAGGTTGCTTCCGGTTCTACCAAATGTAGAAAAGGACCTCCGGCCTTGCAAGGGGTGAAGATCAAACCCTTGACCTCTGTCTCCAAAGGCAAGGGTGTTAACCACTTGACCCAACCTTGCTCTTTTTACTGACATTTTAAAGTCAATTTCAAATAAATCTCAGGCCTATATGGCCATTGTAAATGTAGTATCTGGCAATAAAATGATTGTCAAAATGATTTGCCATTTCCATTTAAATTGCCATGCTGACTCTCAGTTGGTCTACCATTTAGTTGAAAATAGTGAGTCATAAAAGATGGCCTAGCACTGCACCATTCTGGACCTATAGTGACAACGCAATGTTGTCGCTAAAAGTGTGAAAGTTGTCACTATAAGTATATTTGTGACAACATGTTGTCACGGAAAGCATTGCCGCTATAACCGCGTCGCTGGAAGTTACTGTGACAACATTTTTCACCTATTGCGACAACATGTTTGACCAAAAGTTTGACTTGTTGACTCAAGTTTTTTTGTAACAACACTTGTAGTGACAACATGTTGTCACTACAAGTTAGGCTTTTTAATGACAAAGTGTTTTTGCAACAACTTTTTAGTGACAACATGTTGTCACTAAAAGGTTTGACTTATTTTTGTCCAAGCTTATAGCGACAACCTTTAGCGACAACAAGTTGTCACTCCAAAAAAATAAAAAAAACAAATATTACTAGTAGCGACAACATGTTGTCACTAAAAGTGGCATCTGCTACAAAACAGCCAGGCTGTTTTGTCACGTTTTCCCAGGTTTTCCGACCCCGTTTTCCAGATTTTTCCGCAACCAAATTTTTCATAATTTCATATCAACACAACCAATAACTAAAGCAAACGACATTCCATAAATTGTTCAAAGACTACATGGTTTAACGACTTAGTTTGACGACATAAATGTAAATTGTTCAACATCATAAACATAAATTATCCAAAACGACATAGCTGTATATTGGTCAACACCATAAAGGCCTTGATTTACTCACTTGTGGACTCGTCTACATCCTCTTCTTCATCAACATCCATAAACAGTGAGGGGTCAAGCTCAGGGGGCGGTGGCAAATCAATGACTTTACGGTCCGCTAATTGTGCATGTAGGTTCATCACGTACCTCGCCAGACCATTTATTTGAGATTGAGTCATTTTTGGTGCTAGAGCGGGGTGGGAGCGTACAGAAGATGATGATGAAGAACTACCTGCCAACACCCTACCCCGTCCCGGGTTAAAGCCTCGTTTAGTGCCCAAGACTTGTGCTACAATCTCCTTATCAGTGAGTTGCTCTTCTTGACCTTGTTGACCCTTTCTAATCTCTAGCATCCGGTTCTGTAAAGTCACAAAATGAGTGAAAGTTTAATAGTTTAGAACTATTTATCACTAATTAAATTCTAATTAGCTTTAACAAATGTTCACACAAGCCAACGCCAAGGCAAACAAAAGCTCATACACACCTACAATAACACAAACAAGCTTATTATAGCAACTATACAAGCTAAATCAGGCTAAAACAAGAATCAAAGAAATTCAGTCCCTACTGATGCAGAACAGCAGAAAGTAGTGATGTGCGTTTTGTTAGTACAAGTTTTAAAATTTATAAACACGATTTATCTGATTAGTTTTTAGCACATACGAGCAAGTATACTCGTCCGATGTGGTAAAGGTGGGTAAGTCGAGATCGACCCAAGGGATTTAATAGTTTTAGTAATAAGAAAAACGTTTGTTAAATAAGGGTTGTCAATCCAAATTTATGTAAATATCAATTTAAAAGAAACTCAATAAAAACTAAACATATACTTGTGTATAATTCCTTGATTGGTAATTAGGAGTATCATGACAATTTAAGTATAAAGTTTGGTGTAAAACGTGTTATGATGCGCAACTAAAAATGAGTAGTTATACAATCTATGATGTATGTCATGTTTTAACAACCACTAAGAATTCTATCACCTAAATGACTCCTTTCGGACATATCGAATGAGTATGACAATTCTATAATCACATGGTTGTTTTGAAAACCATTCTTTTCTTATGAATTCCTACGAATCCTTTCGGTCCTTTTTCGTGATGAAATCTTCACAAATCCATTTTAACAAGTAAATAAAATGGGTGTCAAGCATCCTATTCCATACTAATTCGTGCACTAATATTTTGGAATAAAAACAAGTTGAAACTCCTTTCAGACCTATTTTTCCAAAGATTGTTTTTACCAACAAATTAAGCAAGATTAGATGTTACTTCAACAAACTCATAAAATTGATACGTTTTCATGCATCACCCTTTTCATAAAAGAATACTCCATAACCAATCACATCATACACACAAGTATATCACAAATTACTCCATAACAATCATATTAAAACACAAGTAAATAAGAAAACTTTCATTAAACTCAAAGTAACAATTGTTCATTATAAGTATCAAGGTGTACCTAGCTTGAGAATTACAATGAATAAACTTGTGGAACTATAGCAACCACACTCATCCAATTGTTCACTAACGTAAGTAAACAACTCCAAACTCGAACCAAAGCTTGGGACTCGAACTCAACACTTTCTGGACGTTTTCATAACACTTAGTAAACTTTCAGGCAATATAAGATGAACTAACAATATTTGGTGTAACACTTAGTTAGATATTTGATGGTACAACTAATCTAGACCCTAAGTAGTCATTATATAGCATAATAACACTTATCCTCCAAGTAAAAACGTCCCTCTAGAGTTATTAAGCAGAAATGATCAGCCACACATGATTATGGGGAGTAAATTCGTCCATAAATGCAAAACTTGTAACATCAGTCACCTCCATCCGATCGGTTTCTCTCCATCCGATCGGATGGCACTCTTTTTGGCACATTTCAACCGAATCGGATGCGGGTTACATCCGATCGGTTGGACACTGTCTGGAAATTATTCTTTTGTCTTTTCTTTGTCGTTTTACATTGCATGCATTGTTTTTCTTCGTGGCATGACTTTATTCATTAGAACTTGATATTTCCTTGATAAATATGTGTAGAAAACTTGTCTTTATCAAATCCTTTTGTCCATGCGTCGTTTCTTTCTTTCTTGATCTTCTTGAAACTCTCCAAATGTGCATGATCACTTCATTTCTTCATCTTTTAATCATTTTTACCTGCTTTTGGCTATATTTGCATGCAATAACACTTTTCCACGATTAAGTAACAAATATATACAAATATGACCAATTTCCATGCGTAAAACAAACAATAACGCGACTAAAAACATGTTAATTTTTAGCGTTATCAAATCCCCCACACTTAAGTTTTGCATTGTCCTCAATATAATAAAAAGAATAACTTCAAAGTAAAGGAAATGGAAAAATTTAGAAAATACCGGAGTTAAATACGCAATATGCATATTTGATCATAATAAGCAAATGAGTTTATCGACTCCAAACGTTGATCAACTATATGCTTCCTTAACAAAACCCCTGCAAGAAAACTGCAAAATATACGAAACAACCAAACAAACACAAACAAAAATATCTAAACGAAATAAGTAGAAAATTAAGTTACATTATAAATCCTAAAAGAAATAGTTAAAGGTAGTGGAAATAGAAATAATTTGACACATAATTGTTTTTAAAACAAACCATAAACCATACGATGATCACTCGTCATCATCAATAACTCACGTCGGAACGAATAAACTCGTCCTCGCTCTCCTCTTCTTCCTTATCATCGTCTTCATCATCGCCCTCATCCACCACTCGTCGCTTCTTCTTTCCAACTCTTGATGACGAACCTCCAACATCGTAACTCGATCCTCCAGGATTAAAACTTGATCCACCCACATTGACACCTGAACTACCATACTCGGGAAGTCTACCGTATGGAGGGTATGGCTCGGGAAATGGTGAATAACCAGGATAAGGGTAGGGATATGGTCCAGGATATGGAGAATATGGTAACGGGTATGGTGGAACATTTGGTGGGTTGTAGGGAGGTACCTCATAATTGGCATCTTGTGCCAAGTGTTGGATCATAGGCATGGAATAATCAAAGTTGTAATTATTCCTCATTATCATTGAATCTTTCCAAACTTCCCTACACTTAATAGCATTCAACTCTCGGTTCCAATCACCCCATCCTGAATCAAAACCACTTTGAGTATTCCCTGGAAAACTTCCCATTTGAGGTTGTGATGGTGCCTCCGCATAAGCTCCTGATTGCACCCCCACACTTGGTTCGGTCCAAGGTTCCAAAGTCTTATTATTCCTATCCAATGCTTTTCCAAAACTAAAAGCATCCCATATCTCACTCTCCATCCTCACTCGACACTTCCTCAACTCATCCTCATTATAGTACCCAAGATTCTTAGCCAAAATGGTCACATAATGACCTCCACAAACATCGCTTTGTTTCTTAATCCCCGGTGCTCTCTTAGAAAGATATTCGGCAATAATCCATGCCACATTCCCATTCTTATCTTCCTTCAATAACTTCATCACCCATAGGTCCGGTTGACTACATTTGTCTTGACTACCGCTCCTATGCAACAATCCCCAAGAAATCAACTTTTGTAACACCTTCATCAACGGATTCCTAATCCTAGAAGAATTCCTCCTAAGACAAGTTGGATCACCAATTCTATTCCAATACGCATCAACACCCGTGTACTGATTATTATCTCTAGCCAAGCTCACAAAATGTGGTCCAAACAACCTATGGTTAACCTCACTTTCCTCATACAAACCTAGGGCAACTGCAAAATTTGGCAAAGATAAAGCATGTTCGCGACCACACAATCTAAACCAAATACAAACATCCCCAAGAACATCATTCACCTTCCTATCAAAGTAAACTGTAGAAAAGAACTCCAAACACCATTCCTGTAAACATCCTCACGTATACTAAAAGCTCTTTCCCAAGAATAATCTTCAAACCTATCCCCATCACCGGGATACACATAAACCATAGTCATCATGCTCCTCAATTGATCCTCACATTCATACTCCGCAAGCAATTCCCAATCAATCAATCTAGGATTAGCAATCTTTCTCTCTTGAAGTTTTGAAAGACGTTCCCTATACGCATTCTTCTCATCTTTGTTTTGCACATGAGAAAACTTGACATTATCATTAGACTCCGGTTTCAACTGAAAGTGATCCTCTTCCTGTCGTTCCTTTTCAAATACTTGTTAACAAGCGGGTTTCTTTGATTACGACCCAATCTTGCAACATTTCCCTGAAAGAAAACTCAAATTATGTTATTATAAAAGTACAAAAACTAATACCAATCAATTTAGAAACTAGAAAACGCGATTTCAAAAATGTCAAAAAATATTTTTCCGTAGCATCCATCCGATCGGATGGATCTTTTGGCACACTCCAATCCGTTCGGTTGCAACTCGCAACCGATTCGGTTGGAGTTTCTGTTTACATCATGCATCTTCAATCCATTCTAAACGTTTCCCAATCAATCCGAACTTCTTTCTAACTTGTAATCTACCATTTTTGAGTACTTCTAACATCTGAACTATCCTATCTACGATTCGTAACATTTCCATGTATCAACCTAATGATCCTATGAACTCAAGAACAACATCTACTAAAATCTTCCAATTAGTGCTCTAATCAACAATGCAATTACCTAACATCACTAATTATCAAGCATGTAACTCCTGGGATTCATCAATTGCAAATAAATTAGCTCCAAAGATTCTACCCCAATTCAATTCGAAAATTCAATCAATCAATTCTTACTCAAAACTTAATCAATTGATCTAATTCTTTTTGCAATACATTCTCCTATCATCTAATCACTTATCCCCAAAATATTACATCTTAATTCGGACTAATTCAAAATTACCCAATTCGTGACCTAATTTCAATCATCCGAATTAAAACCTAATTGAATGAAATTAATGATATAACTTACTTGACTTGATGCCATTGATGATCAATTATCACTCCTGCAACTCTTAAACAACTTCTTATGGTCGAATTTTATAACCCCAATTCTTGGTGGATTGTATGTGTGTGGTTTTCTTGGGTTTTTGAAAATTTTGGTTTATATATTCAATTCCATCCGATCAGTTGTGAATACATCCGTTCGGTTTTGTATGAAATTGATTTTTCAAAGTTTTTCCACTACTAAACTTGGTACAAGCACTAGTAGTTTTTTGTCTCTTCAAAAACTTATCTTTTTGTATGTATTCCAAACACACTTTGTCTACCAAAAATTTAGTCATTATTTCTACTTCTAAACTTAAGACTAAAAACATAACTTAACCTCTAAAAAAACTAGATATATAGATAAATAGATAAATAGATAGATAGTCTTATTTCAAACATGAAATGCATAAAACCTAAAAACATAAAATAAATTGCATGAAATTAAAAATACGAAACAAACAAATAGCACAAGATGTGCTTTATTCTTGTGATCATTCTTCTTCATCCATAGAAATATTCATTCCTAAGAATGTCTTCTCCACGATACTTGTTTGACAACTTCCTAGTAGTCTTTTGAGTTTTGAAACTTCGTGAAAAATTCCTTCCGCTAGGACATGTGATATCAAATTTGCAATGCCAATCACCATCTCCTTCTTCTCTTTTGTAAATGCTAGGACCATCGGATCCCCATTTCAAGTTCTTCAATTGGACCGGTAAAGATCCAAGAAAATCTTTCAATTTGTTAAACACAAAAATGTTTTTAAATGGGTTAAAGAAAGCCTCCACTGCTAGAGCCTTTTCCATTTCATCCTCAATATCAAAGAAACTAGGTGTGCATGGGCCAAACTTAGGCCTACCATCTTCATCTCTTCCTACTTCAAAGCAACCAAGGTAATCCTCCTCTTGGTCCTCATCATTATCATCCCCATTACTACCCCCTCTAGGCTTTGGATAGTAAGTATTCTTAAGAATTCCATCATCAATTGTCATAGTACCTCTTCCCATATCTATTATCGCTCCACATGTTCTTAAGAATGGTCTACCTAACAACAAAGGTAGTTCCTTATCAACCGCAACATCCAACACAAGAAAATCCACCAAGAACGCTTGGTAACCAATTTGAACTCTCACATTCCTTACCTCCCCCATTGCTTTTGCCTTAGAATTATCCGCCATAGTGAGTTTAGAATTGTTAGGTGTAGGGTCTCTTAATCCTAACTTTTGATACAATGGGTAAGGCATAATACTCACACTCGAGCCCGTATCGGCTAATGCATATAAAGGAGTAGTTCCATTAATTTTAACCGGCAAAACAAAATTTCCGGGATCATTCATTTTCTTTGGGAGCCCATTCTCAATTATCCTTCTCTCCTCTACTTCATCAAAACTATTATCTTCCAACTTCGACTGTGCTAACATAACCCCATCTAATTTCTTCCTATAATCCATGTAGTTTCTTAACACTTCAATGACCGGTTTGTTTTCCATCAATTCACTAATTTTTGCTTCAAGATTCTCCAAGATAGCTTGTTTTTGCTCTTTGGTTAAGGGTTTGCTACTTTTTGGTGAATTTGGTGAAGTTTTGGATGATGATGATGATGATGATTTGTTTTCTTTTTCTTTTTGGGTAGAGGGTTGGGTTAATTTGTTCAATGGTGTTTTGTTTCGATTAGCCTTGCCCATCTTACAAATTTCATCCCTTCCTTCCTTCATCGTTTCCATACCTTCACAAACATCAACAAGCATTTCATTCACACTTTTTCCTTCTTCCAAAT
Organism: Artemisia argyi; assembly: GCA_030686995.1. Classification (NCBI taxonomy): domain Eukaryota; kingdom Viridiplantae; phylum Streptophyta; class Magnoliopsida; order Asterales; family Asteraceae; genus Artemisia; species Artemisia argyi. Next base: position 193,034,136 of record CM060678.1, on the reverse strand, counting down.
CACTTATGTTAATTCGTAACTCCCCAAGTGCGAAATCCAATGTACACTTGGTAATCACAAGAAAATCTCTACCAAAGATAACCTCCGGTTCATCGGCATTAGTATATTCCACAACCACAAAATCAAATTTGAAAATGTGACCATGAATGTTCACTCTAACTCCTTTCACTTCCTTCCTTCCATAATTTCCATAGTCAAGCCTAACAAAACCAAGCTTGTCAAGTACTTCTTCCGAAATGTAATTGTCTCCATATTCCATGTTCAATTCCGCATCCCACGCTTTAACACCTTCCACCGCACAAGGTGTAGAATACCTCATGTGTGGAGCATCGAATTCCTTAGGTGGTGCTCTTGTGAAAACAATAACTTTCCTTTCCTTCTCCTTCTTTAGGTAACACATTTCATGTGGCAAGTAAGACACATTGTCACCAACAACCTCTTCTCCTTCTAAATCTAACTTAGCCTTTTCCAACATGCTTTCCAACTTTTCCAAGGAATCACCGGAATCCTTGAACATATCCTCCAAATCTTTCAAGTACGCCGAAATCTGACTTAAACTCTCCATTTCAACTTAAGCAATTACTAACTATAACATAACCATCAACAAAAACATCCAAATCATTAGCATGAGGGTTAGTTGTAATCAAATAACTCTTAATATGAAATAAGAATAAGTAAATTAACATACTAAAACACTTAAAATTGAAAATAAACTAAAAAATAAAAATGTTAAAAATTTTACCGAGACTTCCATCCGTTCGGATGGACATCCATCCGATCGGATGGAACAAATTACCCACCTCCAACCGATCGGTTGGAACCCGCAACCGATTCGGTTGGAGTTTTCTGAAACTAAAAAAAAAATTGTAAAAAGACTTAAACTTAATAAAGCAGTAATGAGAACATTAAGAACATTAAAAACATTAACTAAGGTATTCTTTAAACTTCTAAAACATTAACTATAATTAAAACTACTAAAAACATTAAAATGACTCATAATGACATCTTATAACTAATAATAACTAACATTAATCATATAATCATTAAAACTAATTAACTAAAAATAGAAAAATGAACATTAAATAAGAAAAAAGACATAATCCTAAAAATTTACCGTAGCCACCAACCGATCGGATGGACATCCATCCGAATCGATTGGCTAAAAAACCAACTTTTTTTTACTATAAAAACTTGAAAATTCACAAATTACAAACAATTTTATTACTAAAAACTAAGAAATTAATCAAATCCCCGGCAACGGCGCCAAAAACTTGATGTGCGTCTTGTTAGTACAAGTTTTAAAATTTATAAACACGATTTATCCAATTATTTTTTAGCACATACGAGCAAGTATACTCGTCTGATGTGGTAAAGGTGGGTAAGTCGAGATCGTCCCAAGGGATTTGATAGTTTTAGTAATAAGAAAAACGTTTATTAAATAAGGGTTGTCAATCCAAATTTATGTAAATATTAATTTAAAAGAAACTCAATAAAAACTAAACATATACTTGAGAATAATTCCTTGATTGGTAATTAGGAATATCATGACAATTTAAGTATAAAGTTTGGTGTAAAACTTGTTATGATGTACAACTAAAAATGAGTAGTTATACAATCTATGATGTATGTCATGTTTTAACTACCACTAAGAATTCTATCACCTAAATGACTCCTTTCGGACATATCAAATGAGTATGACAATTCTATAATCACATGGTTGTTTTGAAAATCAATTCTTTTCTTATGAATTCCTACGAATCCTTTCGGTCATTTTTCTTGATGAAATCTTCTCAAATCCATTTTAACAAATAAATAAGATGGGTGTCAAGCATCCTATTTCATACTAATTCGTGCACCAATGTTTTGGAATAAAAACAAGTTGAAACTCGTTTCGGACCTATTTTTCCAAAGATTGTTTTTACCAACAAATTAAGCAAGATTAGATGTTACTTCAACAAACTCATAAAATAGATATATTTTCATGCATCACCTTTTTCATAAAAGAATACTCCATAACCAATCACATCATACACACAAGTATATCACAAATTACTCCATAACAATCATATTAAAACACAAGTAAATAAGAAAACTTTCATTAAACTTAAAGTAACAATTGTTCATTATAAGTATCAAGGTGTACCTAGCTTGAGAATTACAATGAATAAACTTGTGGAACTATAGCAACCACACTCCTCCAATTGTTCACTAACGTAAGTAAACAACTCCAAACTCGAACCAAAGCTTGAGACTCGAACTCAACACTTTCTGGACGTTTTCACAACACTTAGTAAACTTTCAGGCAATATAAGATGAACTAACAATATTTGGTGTAACACTTAGTTAGATATTTGATGGTACAACTAATCTAGACCCTAAGTAGTCATTATATAGCATAATAACACTTATCCTCTAAGTAAAAACGTGCCTCTAGAGTTATTATGTAGAAATGATCAGCCACACATGATTATGGGGAGTAAATTCGTCCATAAATGCAAAACTTGTAACATCAGTCACCTCCATCCGATCGGTTTCTCTCCATCCGATCGGATGGCACTCTTTTTGGCACATTTCAACCGAATCGGATGCGGGTTACATCCGATCGGTTGGACACTGTCTGGAAATTATTCTTTTGTCTTTTCTTTGTCGTTTTACGTTGCATGCATTGTCTTTCTTCGTGGCATGACTTTATTCATTAGAACTTGATATTTCCTTGATAAATATGTGTAGAAAACTTATTTTTATCAAATCCTTTTGTCCATGCGTCGTTTCTTTCTTTCTTGATCTTCTTGAAACTCTCCAAATGTGCATGATCATTTCATTTCTTCATCTTTTAATCATTTTTGCCTGCTTTTGGTTATATTTGCATGCAATAACACTTTTCCACGATTAAGTAACAAATATATACAAATATGACCAATTTCCATGCGTAAAACAAACAATAACGCGACTAAAAACATGTTAATTTTTAGCGTTATCAAGTAGCAGCTTGGAAGGCTAAATAAGCTAAGAAGATAAGCAAATAAGGCCAAAACAAGCATGACTAATTCAACCCTATACTACTAGCTCTCCAAATCACCAAGAATCAAGCAAGAATCTCAAAAATTGAGCCAGTTATGGACAAAGGAAAAATGGGTCAGAATGGTAAAGGCTTAATGCATGGCAGATTTAAAACCAAATGGGTCACTTTGTGCCACTAAAAAGCCATTGAATAAAATTCTAAAAATTTGAAAAAAAATATTTTTGAAAACACAAGCAAGCCAATATTATGTGGCCAAAGTTTCAGATCAAAACTCATAACAATGAGTAAATTAAAAATCAACCTTCTTTTGAGATTTTTTTTGGAATTTTGACTTTTTCAATTTTTGAAAAGGTTGACTAAACTGAGATTTGATCCTTCCTAGATGACTAAATATGATGTTATAAGATAGAATGAGACTAACTTAAGCTAGCTAATCAGTTTCTATAACTAAAATGGAGATTTACCAACCTAGAAAGTCGATGATGAGGTTCTTAACACGTTCGACGAATCAGCAAATCTCTTTGGTGGTGGTCTTGAGCGTGAAGATGAGTTTGATGACTATGATGATTATTCGAAGCAAATTTATGATCTTCCAGGGAATTTGGATGCTCTTAATGCCATCTATGGCTTTAATCTCCAAGGTCGTAGGAAGTAGTTTATATTTTTGTTAGAGTCTTTTGTTATCATGTGGTTAGTGGTTTTGTTTTCTTGTTTAGAAAATAGGAAGTGTCTTGTTATGTAAGCTTTTCGTCTATGTAACGGGCTGAGATATGGGATTCACCCATATCCATTGTACTTAAATGCTTTTTGGAGTAATATATTTACCGGGTCGTTGACCTTTTACCCAAAAAAAACAGTAAATAGATTTTAAGGGATCAAACCACTTTTGACTTTTTAAACTAAAGGCCTACTGATTTTATACTACCATTACTCTGATATGGTTGTACACAATATGTTAAACGAACGAGTCGATATGATATGGTTATACACGTACGAGATGTTAAACGAAAGAGTCAAGATGATATGGTTATACACGATATGTTAAATGAATGAGCCGAGATGCTATGGTTATACACAAGATGTTAAACGGATGAGTCGAGATACTATTGTTCTACACGAGATGTTAAACGGGCGAGCCGAGATGATATGGTTATACACGAGATGTTAAACGAACGAGCCGAGATGATATGGTTGTACAAGAGATGTTAAACAAACGAGTTGAGATGATATGGTTCTACACACACACACACACTCATGTAACTAATATATAAACACACACACACACACTCATCTCACTATCTCTCTCTCTCTAGCAGTTTTCATTTTTCGGCGACACCAGTAGTTTCTGGCCACCGGAATCTTTTGTCAGCCACCACCTTTTATCACCTCAACTTGTAGATCGGGCCACCCCTGTCAAGATTCTACCACACACGCGCCAACACGCCCTATCCATCACTCACAACCACTCAACCTCACAACCACAAACACACACTGTTATCATGGTGAAGATGGCGGAATTTGAAGCTTTTCCTTGTCCTTGTAGACGAGGAGACGTAATTCTGCGAGAATTGCATAAACCTTACTCCCGTGGTAAACTATACTATACGTGTCCATTATCGAAGGTGAACAATTACATACTTTTTTGTGTATTATCTAAATAATTTGGCAGGTTGTTAAAAATAATAGTCTTTACTCTTTAACAGGGTGGGACAACGGAATATGGATGTGATTTCTTTTTATGGAAGGAGGAACGAATCGCCAAAATGACCGCTTCTCTTGGAGCTTCAACATCAAGCGGTTCTGGATCTGCTCCAACAAGGTGCTCAAACTGTCATCAAAAAGATCTTAGGATAAACATGCTTGAGGCACAAAATCAGTTGCTACTCTAAAGAATAAGGATGTTGGAGGCAAAACTTGAAATGGCAATGTATCCCGACAACCACGACCATGCATGTCAATCGGATGCAATACTCCGTGACCTTTTAGGTGACATGGATAATTTTCATATGTAGTATTGATGTCGAACGTGCTTTATATTTTAACTTCATACACACAAATAATAGAACTAAAGGAACAATATCACAATTAACAAACACGAAGGCAAACGGTTTATTTAAAACACGCAAGAGTTCTCAGCCACACACATTTTCATACAGACTCAAACTAAACAACTCAACAACCAAACTAAACAACTCGACAACCAAACGAAGAGGCGGGAAAAAATCCTGCCAAACTATTGGCCAGTATTTTACTATAATTATATATTAAATGAAAGTATTTTACTTTAATTATATATTAAATAAAAGTTTTTAAACCTAAATTAAATTATTTTTAATTCATTTATAACATTTTAAAGTTATTTAATTTAATTCATTTTTAAATTAATTTATAACATTTTAAAGAATTTATAATAAATTTGAATCATTTTAAGATTATTTATAAATAACTAAAATTATATTTAATTAATTTATAACATTTAAAAAAATTATAATTAGTTAAAATTGTGTCTAAATCTTTAGTGACAACATTTCTCGCGACAACATGTTGTCACTAAAGGTTTAGGCGGCAAATTTCCCCCAAATCACCAAATTCTTTAGTGACAACATTTATCGTGACAACATAAGTTGTCGCTACAAGATTAGGCAGTAACTTTCCCCCCATTTTTTTTTGCCCCAAAACTTATATTGACAACACGGTTGTCACGAAAGATAAAAGTCAAAAGTCAACAATATCAAAATCTTTTAGTAACAACACTATTGTCACTACAAATCAAAATGTTGTCGCTATAAGTGTAAAACCCTAAAATCCGAATAACTAAATTACGTCTAAATTTGAATTTTTCCCTAAGTTGATATATTTGATAAGTGATATTAAAACTTTATGTTATAAATAAATGCACATTATTAATAACTACCCTAAACTATATATTATGTATTACGACTAAATTAATTAGTAATTACCGTAAGTTTCAACTTAATTCAATATTTGAAACACACCAAAATAAACTCTCTAAATTGGACAAACGATCGCACATTTATACATACAATGTAACATCCGAAATTATACCGAATATCCCATGAATTTCGGTCAAATATTCAACACAATTACTATCCATCTTAAACCCTATTAAGACTTTTATTTGTTTCCATAATTGGCATCCATGCTCCTCCTAATATCCAGGAGATGAAACGCATTTTGGCCTTCTCTTCACTCAATCATACGAACAGAAAACCAAGAAAGCACACACATTCTCTCATTCCTGTTGACCTATATCATATACGGTTCCTTTTGTTTTTCTTTCTTCTTCTATTCAAATGACAAACAAAACTAAAACTTCTGTTACTCCTTTCTCCTTCAAGACCAAGATTGTTGTTGATCGGTGTTCATTTGTTCGAGGGTATAAAAATGCTGCTGCGAGTTGCAGATTAGGGTTCATGGTTCCAAGGGTTTTCCTTCGTGGCGTATATCGGTTCGAAGGGCAGTTGGTTCGTAGGATTTGAATACGTATCTCGTTCTTTTCCTCTCGTTTAATCCGACCCCAAGGTATCTCCACAAAGCTATTTTGATGTTCTTTTGCTTTGCCTCATACGTATATGTTTAAACCACATATTAATTTCGTTTCATAAAAGAGTGTACGAATACAGAACTAACCATGTCATGTTGTTTATGTCTCATTACTTAAAGAGAAATATGAAGAGTATAATATCTTTGTCACGTAAAATATATAACACGACTTATATGCATAGAAATATAATTGTTTGTTTCGTTAATGGGTTGAGTCATGGGAGTGTGTAACTAAACTGTGTTGTGTTCGTGTTCTAAGTCGAGTCATGAGTTGCATGTGAGTCGCGTGTTTTTGGCCTGGTTGTGTTGCATGTTGATTAACTATGTCGACCCTTTTTCACGTGTACAACACATCCTTAATCGTTATTTATTCAATGGTGTAAATAAACTTGGCAAACAAGAAAACTTGTTATACGATTGCATTGAAATGTTTGAGATAGTGTCGAGTGCTTTTATCTCGTTAAAATAAGGTGCGAATCGATTTCGGTTATATTTCATACGAAGAAGATGAAACATGCATGCATACTGATATATCTAATATATATGTACATATTCGAATAAGACAATAGGATAAGCAAGTTTTCATGCATGAGTCATTTGTGTAGCTTTAGTAAATATTAAAGAGGTATTAAACATAAGTATGTAAATGTGATCAGGGAGTAGAATTAGTTTGATCGTGTGAGTATGTCTTGCGTTGACCTAACAATTTACGAATCTGATATAAAGAATTAGTCGTGGTTGTGTTTGCATGCATGACAATAGTTTAGAATTCATATATAGCATATTGATTGAATCAGATTGCATGGACTTAATATATTATATTGCATGGACTTAAAATATTATATGACATTACTACTAGAATTATAGTATTTCATGTGGCATTTTTAGTATGAACTGTGCATGAAATATGGTGCCATGGGTAGTGTTGTTTTGGCTATCTAAGAGGTGTTGTGTGAATGCGTGTGTGTTTGCTTTTGTGTGTCGAAGTATATGTATATGGGTAAATTAGTCTTGTTTGCTTAATTTGTGTCGTGTGTGAATGTTTTGTGATGTGGTCGAAAGAGTTAAAACGTAATAACTTAATCACGGTTTAAAATGAAGTCGTAAATGCATATTATAAATGGTGAAGCGGCAGGATCTAAAATGGTCATTTTGATATTTATTTACGATATAAATCATAAAGTTAATTATTTGCATATTTAAACCTTCCACTTTGATAATTTACATTTATAACCCTAAAGTATTAAATTACTAATTCAAGAAACTTGCTTAATGTGGAAAGTTACTATTTTTGGAAAGATGCTATAAATGGAAAGTTACTAAAAATGGAAAGCCGACTAAAACGAGTAATCTGATTTAAAACAAGTTAATACTAAGCCGAGTATTAATTCGTGTAGATTCGCTGAAGAAGGAGTGACTTCCTATTCTAATGTTATGATATGGTTTCGTTGGCGGTTTAAGGTACAGATATTCCGCCTTTTTAGTAAAGGCCATCCTTATCTCTTTTGTTTAATGTTTCGATTATGATCCCTTCAGTTAAGCCATTGCTATGTTTCCCTTTGTTGATTCGTGTTTGTTGATACTGGATATTGATATGAGCTTGATATTCGTTTGCATGCTATATTTCTTTTTTATTGCATTCTTGATTCTATGCCCATTATGTGTTACTTGTATATGATTTGATTAATTTGTAGCCAGTCATGGGGAGTCCATGGCCTTGCCACTGATGCACCAGTGGTATTGACACTATCTGTGGAGGTGGGTTTTAGTCCACAGCGTTCCCTTTAAGCTAGCTATTCAGGCCTATATTTATTATTGTATATGTTTACTTAGCCTAGAGCTTTGTGCATATATATTTGTTTTGTAGGGGGCGTATGGATGCATCCTAGGTACTTAGTTTAGTAAAATTTGGTGAATGGACTTGTGTGTGTGCAATACACCCCATTTCACATTTGGTATATCGGAGTCTGCAGCTCCTATGTACACTATGATATATGTTTGTTGGGCATTCCTATTAGTTCTACTTTTCTGTGATCTTTATAATCCTGTCATCTCTATTGTGATTAACTTATGCTTTGCTTTATTTCTTTTGCTTACACTTATGACTCATTTCATTTCATTTCATTGAGTGTTGATATCCATTATTCGTATTTCCTTTGATCATATTCTATGTTTCCATATTCTTGATTTCTATCTCAGCAGGTTCGCTTAGACCTATGTCGTATTCACCTTCGTTTTCCTTTTGTTATTAGTTTTCTTTTGTTTATATCTGTTCACTGGGCTTTTTAAGCTCAGCCGCATTTCTTTTCCTGCGGCAGGTTTTTAGAAGGAAGCTGGGTTGGGTGAAGAGTGCTTAGGAGCTTTTAGTGGACTACACTGTTGATAGCTCCCCATGGATTAGAGATAAACTTAGAGATTTCCATCTTGGTCCTTAACTTGTAATTAATTCGGAAGTTGTAATGCTTAGAGTTAGTCATTTATCTTTTCTTTAGAACTATTATGTGAACCTTGTATTATTAATGTAGTCCGCTTGCTTATGTTCTGATTTGACCCCATAATGTTACACTTTAGCCCTTTTCGGGTTGGGGTGTTACAATAAGATATAGTCAAAATTTATAAAACAGCATGCCTCTATTTTGTCTTGTAGTGATTCTATTGTGACAACATGTTGTCACAAAAAGAAAAAATGTTGTCGCGAAAAGTTTTGGTCAAATATGGTTACCAGAATACCATTTTTTTGTGGTTTAGTGGACTTTTCGCGACAACATGTGTTGTCACGAAAAAAATTTCGTCACAATAGGTCTAAAATGGTGTAGTGTAGTTCGTCTTGGCTAAATAGTATGGCTGGTACTGATATGTGATGGTTAAAGTCAGTTTTGTTTAGTGCTGCTATGTGGAATGTCATTTTGCAACATTGTGGCAGTGAAGGTTTTTTGGAAAGGATTAACTGCAAGAAATATGTTGTGTCTCTCTATTTGTTTTGTAGAGTTATGTTCTGTCTTAGCTTGTGCATGGTTTGTATTAGTGGGTAAGTATGATGACTGTATGTTTCCATGTTTTAATTCTCCTTTTCTTGCTGCTTCGGGCTCTGGTGCCAAAATGATGTGATAAATATCGTCGCACAAAATTTACAATACTGATGTTTTGATTGGAGATGGTATTCGTTAAATTCTACACCGTCATGATGTTACGATGCATAGATAGGAGTTGGTCTACCAGGAAGCTTGTTTTGCATGGTAAGTTAAAACAGTCGAAATGAGTACAAGATTATGATATTCAATATAGTATAAGGAACAAATCTGTTTTATTCAAAATTCATAAACAAAAAAAGAAAGAAGAAAGGTGAACCCATGGCATCAATCAGAACACTCTAATACACGATGGCAGGTGATGAGGCGAAAAATGATCCGTTTTTAGGGGGTCATTTAAGCCCGAATCCGACTTTATTTGATCAAATATTGCCCTAAATCATTCCTTTTGTGATTTTAGGTACTTTGGGAGAGAAATCTGGAAAAGGAAGCAATTCGGACGTTTTTGGAGCATAAAAGTGAAGAAAACGCCAAAGTCTTAATTTTCCATGCTGGGAACAGTAGGTGACGGCGTCAAGAGCAAAACCTTGACGGCGTCAAGAGCAAATTTCATGAAAATCCATGACGATCCAGAGAAGATTTGACGGCGTCACATAAGAAGGGCGTCAAGAGTAAAAGAGTCATGACGGCCTGGAAACATATAAGTCTTGACGGCGTCAGAAGTAGATCTAGGCAGTCCGAGAAGAGTTTTGGCGGCGAGGTGACGGCGTCACATTGTTTGTCTTGACGCCGTCAAACCCATTTTTCTATATATAGTTTTCTAATTTTTCACATTTAAAAGGAGAAGTTTTGGAGAAACCCTAAGTACGATTTTAGTGCAACTTTTACAGGTTTTTCAAGGGTTCCAAACCCTTGATACCTTGCATTGTAATTGAGATAAGTGTTCTTCTAATTCAATCAATATGTCTATGTGTTGGTTGTCTATATCTTGTTCTTGTCTCAATTCCATTATGCTAGGCTAGATCTCTTTTGTGTTTGCTTAGATCTAATGAAACCTAGATATTGATTATGTGTTGATTACTTGTTTATTCTTGTCTTGGATGAATTATTTATATGTTAGGCTTAAGAAAACTGGCAGATCTCCAAATTGTAACATGCTTGAACGTCTTAAGAAACATGAACCGAGGCGTACTAGGTCTTTATTGGTTGTATTTAATGCATGAGCCACTGTTTACAATCCCTATAGTTGTGCTGGGCATGGTGTAGGAGGAGATAAGAGCTCATAGAATTGGGGAGTTATGTATGCCACCCCATGAATGGTATTAAGGAATACGATCCGTCATCCATGCAATTATAACAAGTAATTAACGTGTAAAAGATATCTAGGGAGTAGTGAAATCTAGGTAAACACATTTTCTCCAATTACTGCTCACAACCTTAGTATAATTAGTTTATTTTCATTTTTAGTATTTTATTTTGATTGCATCTTAGTATTGGGTTAGTTGAATAGCAACTAATTCCGCCCACTCTTCCAAAACCCGAGATTTTTACTTGCTTTCCATAAAATATAAAAACACAAAAATAATCATCCCTCACCTTTAGAACTAGTATTTAGGCTTTCTAATCCTAGCGACACTATTCCTAAGCTGAACGATCAATCCCCCGGTACTTGTCACTATACTATACTACAACGATCAGGTACACTGCCTGGTGGGGGTTGTAAGCTTCTCGAGATCCCTCGAGAGGTAAAGCCTGTTGCGATTCCCACGCATCAAGTTTTTGGCGCCGCAGCCCGGGGAATAGTTATTTTCTAGGTTAGAATTTCTTTTTATTAGGTCTACTTGCTAGATTCCTTTCTAGTAAGATTTTATTTTTTTTTATTTTTAGGTTATCTTTAGTCTATCTTTTTCTTTGTGCCCGTTGTTTGTAAAACTATTTTCACTTGTCACTATGGCAGATGAAATTCCATTTAGATCATTGACAATAGAGGAACAACTATATTTCACTAATAGATTTGATTCCTATCATTCCAATTATTTTTTGTGTGATCTTTATGACATCCAATAGGAGTTGGGGGTAAAGTTAGATGGGTATGATGAATTTTATGCATGTGTGATTTCAATTAGACAATCATTATCAGGATCAATTCCTTTTAGTGAGACCCTTTGGAAGAATTTCGAGGAAAGTTTCCTAACCGTGAACCATAAGTTAAATGAATTGATGAGTTTGTATCCGTCAGACTTTGAGGAAACAAATGATGTGATGGAAGAGATAGTAGAAAACCCAAGCCCACTGAGTACCCTACAAGTCCTAGCATCATTTGAGGCATACACACCGCCCGTGACTTACCCGGAAGAAGTAGAAGAGACTATAGGAACCCCAATAGAGGTAGAACCTTTGAACCAAACACAACTAGAGGATATAGGTTTGAATACTCATAATGATAACCTTACTCTTAGTTCTAGGGAAGTTCCCAGTTTTGATGAACCGGAGCCTTAACCAAAGCCGTTACCTAATCTTCTATCCTTAGGTGTGAATTTAGGAATTGAAAAAGGTCCCGATCCACCCATCAAACCATATAGTCCAGGTAGTCTTGGGATAAAGGTAGTAGACTCTAAGCCTTGTAGAGAGGAAGCTGACGTAGGAGTAGAAAATGACCTTACATGCTTACATCACCCATTTTTGATTGATCACAAGAAACATTATGGGTTTAAACCGGGTTTATTAGGTCAAGATGGATTCCCAACTAGGAATCTCTCAAAGTTGTTAGAAAATGATCCCTTTCTAGGAGAAAATCTTAATCCACCCATTAACCCGATTGAATTAGGTAAGGTTATGATGATAGGAGCACACCCCTTTGAGCATATAATTCATCCACCACTCTTTCCTCACGAGGCATATTTACACCCTAAGGGTGTGTATCGCTACTTCCACCCGTACTTAATCCTAAGTGTAGGGAAAACCTCCCCTATCTTCGTTAAATAAGGGTAGAGTCAGGCTCGTGACTCGAACAAAAACAAGCGCTCCTTGGGAGGCAACCCATGTTTTGTGTGATTTTATTTGTTTGTTTGTTATTTGCTTCCGTATGCATGCTTTATTTTTATTGTTGGTAGATCATGTTTCTCAATTAAAATAGTGGAAATACTTTACTTTGTTGTTTTGGCCTAGTCTTAACTCCACCTAAAGGTATTTTTGCAAAAGATAAGTGTAAGGGGAAACCCCAAATATGCTTTCAAGAAACAAACCGATCATGATTCTCCACGATATTAAATGAGCATGTATATTCGTACTTGTTAGAGTCAAATGCTTGTATTGAGTCATAATGAAGTTTTGCAGGATTTTCCAGGAAGTAGGACCAAGTTTTTTCCAGAAATTTTCCGGAAACTTAACATAAGAATTTCTGCAGGTCAATTCTGACGGCGTCAGGAGTTTACTCTTGACGGCGTCAGGAGTTAAAAATCTGGAAATTTTACCGGTTTTGTTTTTCTAACGGAGTCTTATGGTTTTTGTGAATTATTAAGTTTTATAATCTCCAGGAGATCTGCAAACTTCATTCCACAAGCATTATATCTTATCTTGTTTTCTAGGATTTAGAAATTTATATAGGATGCCGCCGATTTTACGCGAGGTTGTCTTGTCTATTTTGTCAGGTTTTACAGGTTATGTATGACAAGGAGATGATTTATATTCTGGAAGGGAAGCTTTGATTGTTCATTTTCTTGGAGGAAGATTTAAACTGGCCATCCTATTATCCATACCGAGCGAATCAGGGGAGTATTTGATTTCATTCTCTTTACTTTTTCACTTTTACATTCTTTACTTGAACATTGGGGACGATGTTCATCTTAAGTGTAAGGGGAGGGTAAAAAGATGATACATTACATATGCACTTTCGCTTGAGTTTGTTTTGTTTAATGGTAGATGTGTAATAAAACTATGAGAAATACTTGTTAGTGCAATTTTAGCGCCAAATTTAAATTTTTTTACAACATTTAGGAGTGAAACTTTAGCCATAGCAAACGTCTCATGGATAGGAGATTGTATGACTAGCACATAACCGTATATTCAGAAAAATTTTCCACCTAAATATGTGAGGTTCGCCTTTAGATTTGATAGGAAAAGCATTTACTATTAGTGCTTATGAGTGTGCCGGTAGCATTTAGATTCTAGAACTTGCGTTAGTGATGCATCCCGAGACCGCTAGTGAGACTACATTCGTGTAGTAGGATTTACTACATGATAAGAGGCATTAGGATCACCCTTGTGTTTGATAAGAATCGTTTAAGCTCAGACTTGTTAAGTCTTTATCTAGGAATAACAATAACAAACATTAACATGCACAGCGGAATAATCAAAGAACAATGTTATTGCTATAAGGCTTCGTCATCATCTCTACTCTAACATACACCAAAGCCCCAATGCTACGTGATCAAGTGTAGCACGGTTACACTCTAACAGCTATCTAAGATAGTTGAGGCTTAACATCAATCTACCCTAGGTGTTTCCCATAAAACACCTGTACACACAAGTCTAGGCGTTTCCAGCCCTAGACATACACACACGTTTTTCTGGTTTTACATTGTGAAAGACTTATTAAAACCTATTCCCTGTATCTCTTTATATAATAGAGATACTAGGGTTACAAGGAATAAACTAATAAAACAAAAGATATGCTGTAATCTTTTTCTTTCTTTGCAAGTTTCTTCCTTTGTCTCCATAAGTCCTTCATCTTTCATATTTGTCAATATCAACTCAAAGTATAATTCCTAACAATCTTCCCCTAGTTGATATGACAAAACCAAGTGTATGAAAGATGTCGTCTTCCCCTCAAACCATGCATATCATCAAGGATCTTCAAGCTGCAATCTTCAAAATAGTCTTCTTCCCCTTTTTGTCATCATCAAATAGGGGACAAATGTAAGCAACCTTAATCTTCACAATCACCAACCAGTACCATACATCCAATTTAGTCCTTTAATGTCTTGAATTACTCACCATTAAGAACACCAAAACGCTTACTTATTAAATGAACTCAAGACATAAAAATCCCAAATCTTCAGTAAGAATACCAACGAATAATCATGAAAACCTTCACCTTGATGTAGCACATAAATGGTTAATCATTTTAACAATAAGCTTCCCCTGAAACTCATATGTTAACCATGTATAGAATGTAGACTCTATGTAATGATCACGGATGAAGAAAACTAAGTATAACCAACTTGATGTTGAAGTAGAACCACCCAAACTTGTGCCTTATATCTTGTACTAAAATTGACTTCGAACGTATACTTCACGTATAGGGAGATCGCAACCTCTTGACAAAAAATCACTGAGCACAATAACGTAACTCCTTCAAGTGTTTTGCCAATTCGTAGTCACCTGAACGAACGAACAAGTTACCTCCAACTGAAAAAGATATGATAAAACACAAACCTGTGAAACTCCACTTCATCATCAAATAGGTGATAAAAACCTTTCTTCGTAATCAATTAGAACAAATAAAAATGAGCCTTTATAATCTGTTAAGAACCAATAATCCAAAAACCATAACTCTTGTGTGTGTATAAACCAACAACCTTTTGTGTGTATAATCCATATTGCGCGCTTCCCCTCACTGCTTGCAACTCATGCCTATAAAAATCACTAGTATCAACAAATAGCATGAAGTCCAAAACCAAATATGTGTGTGTTATCTCAATACCAAATTGAGATACAAAAACATGTGCATGACCAGTAGTATCATCAATGTCCATCACCGTTTGTAATGCCTTCCTTTAAATATCACTGTTGTACAAACCCACATGAAGATTAACACATGCATATGTCTGACCCATAATCAATCTTTGAATACAAAAACCACCGACCCACGATGTGAAATCAATTAAATACCAATCATACTCTTATAATCACCATCATGAATGTCATTAATCATACCATCTCTTTTCACAGCAGCGTATCACAAGTACCACAAGCAGTATTTAATCATACAATGAGCAATGCTAACTTATTTAACCCGAGCAGTGGAAACGAATAAGCAGCAGTGGAAACTTTATACTACCAGTGGAAACGTAGAATGAGCAGTACGTAGCAGTGGTAACATTATATACGGGCAGTGGGAAAAATCGACACAGCAGTGGTAATGATTAAGCTTGCAGTGGTAACTGTCAACTTGCAGTGGAAACGTATAACGCAGCAGTGGTAACCTTTAAACCTAGCAGTGGGAATAAAGAACTCGTGAATAAAGCAACATAGCATCAACTAGTTGTCCCACAAACTGAATTAGATAGCAGACCCTTCAACATATAGGACCACCGCCAGTAACCTTATTCTCAGCTCCACGAACCTCAGTCTTTGATCCTTAAGAATCAACTCACGACCACAGATAATCAGCTCACAAAATCAACATCATATTACTTGAGAAACAGAAACCCTAATTCATCTCCAATAAATCACAGACAAGTTAGGGTTTTATTAAGGCATCAGACTTTAAGATCTGTGAACCTTAATCAAACATTAAACCAGTAATATGAATTATTGAGCATTCTCCAATAATCTTTCTTGTAACTGTCTTCAACATAAAATCGACCAACCTTATTAACCATCATTCTAGCATCGTTAGGGTGCATCATAACTCGTTCCAGCATCATCATTAGGGTTCATCACAGGTTTTAAAACCTGCTCACCAAGTCTAATGAAAGTACCAGTAGAAGCATGTATAGCAGATCCAGAAGCCCTATTAATCGTACTCCTCTCACCAATTAGGGTTTCTTTTGTAATCGTACTCCTCTCACCAGTATAAAGACGACACTTTTTAGCCTTTAGTGACACTTTTTAGAGTCACTAGAAACCCTAAAAATTCAAAACAATATACCTCTCTGCGCAGTAGTTTTCAAGAATTTTTATCTTTTTATTGGAAGCTCATATCGAAGATCCCTCTGGTGGAACTCTTCCTTGATATGTTGAGAAGCTCCAATAAAAATTTCAGCCTGATCCAATGGTTAACGAAGGAGATATCGCCGTTTGAAAACTGACCTGCAGTGAGTTATGAAAATACGAACCAGTTACGAATTTTTCTTGTTTTCTTCGTTCTTTGACAACGAACCTTGTAAATCCTAGATATCAAGAGCCCCCTCTCTGATACCAATTGATAAGAATCGTTTAAGCTCAGACTTGTTAAGTCTTTATCTAGGAATAACAATAACAAACATTAACATGCACAGCGGAATAATCAAAGAACAATGTTATTGCTATAAGGCTTCGTCATCATCTCTACTCTAACATACACCAAAGCCCCAATGCTACGTGATCAAATGTAGCACGGTTACACTCTAACAGCTATCTAAGATAGTTGAGGCTTAACATCAATTTACCCTAGGTGTTTCCCATAAAACACCTGTACACACAAGTCTAGGCGTTTCCAGCCCTAGACATACACACACGTTTTTCTGGTTTTACATTGTGAAAGACTTATTAAAACCTATTCCCTGTATCTCTTTATATAATAGAGATACTAGGGTTACAAGGAATAAACTAATAAAACAAAAGATATGCTGTAATCTTTTTCTTTCTTTGCAAGTTTCTTCCTTTGTCTCCATAAGTCCTTCATCTTTCATATTTGTCAATATCAACTCAAAGTATAATTCCTAACAGTGTTAAACCCGTATTATAATTACTTGACCATTTAAGTCATATTACTTGGCTAGTTAAGTCAACTAATTTTTCCACACCCTTAGCGTTGTACTCATTTTTAGTACACGAAACCCCTAGTACACCCCTCCGAGCCTATCTTTTCATTTCTAACTTTAAGCATTTTACTTAAAGGAAGAATTTGTTACACCCCACTTAAATGTACACCCAAATCGCCTTAGCCTTCCGTGTATGCGCTCATTTTTAGTGCATTATTGTTATTTGTTAAACCCTAAGTTAACCTTCTAATTGATTACATGGTTGCTAAGTCGAGTCATATCCTTGTACATATTGTTTTGGGACGATTGGGACTCATGGGTAAGTACTTATTTTATGGAGTAATGGGGAAGAACATCATTTATTACCCCCATATGTGCGTTAATCTTAAAAGTGCTCCAAGTGTTTTGATTTTCTTAATTCAAGTCATTAGATTAGTTTATTGTAAAGTATGTAAAGATTCAAGTGTAAGGGGAATGTTCATCCCCTATGATGTATTATTTTGGATGGTAGGGTAAGAGTGTATGCACAAAAAAAAAAAAAAAAAAAAAAAAAAAAAAAAAAAAAAAAAAGAGAAAACATACGGACTACCATCCCTTTTTATTCTATGTTCATTTTATGTTTTTGTTATTTCTCATTTATTAGCTTAAGTCGAGTTTAGTCTTGGCTTAGCAACGCCATATTGTACATGTAATTAACCAAGATTATTAACTCGCCACCAGTAAAACTTCCTTTATCCAACAAAACCGTGTATTTCATATCCCTACACCTAACGTTACAACCCTTTAAAAGACCTCTTTGATAGTTTATCCTAGGTGCTTACGCCATGTGGTGGAGGTTTGATCCTTTCCCAAGCCTATGGTAATCTATTTTGCTATGACAGGTAGTGAGAGATATCTTCCGTTTCCATATTGTAATTTATACTTTATTACACCCGAGAGATGTGAGTATCTAAACACTATTTGTGAGGTGCTTGTGTATGACCTCCGTGCTTGTCTATTGGTCTTTAGTGGAACGATTATTTGTTGTAATTACTTTTATATTAGTGTTAAATGACCCCTAACTTGTCTTTTGAGTAGAATAAAAGCGCATTTGCTTGAGGACAAGCAAATCTCAAGTGTAAGGGTATATGATGAGGCGAAAAATGATCCGTTTTTAGGGGGTCATTTAAGCCCGAATCCGACTTTATTTGATCAAATATTGCCCTAAATCGTTCCTTTTGTGATTTTAGGTACTTTGGGAGAGAAATCTGGAAAAGGAAGCAATTCGGACGTTTTTGGAGCATAAAAGTGAAGAAAACGCCAAAGTCTTAATTTTCCATGCTGGGAACAGTAGGTGACGGCGTCAAGAGCAAATTTCATGAAAATCCATGACGATCAAGAGAAGATTTGACGGCGTCACGTAAGAAGGGCGTCAAGAGTAAAAGAGTCATGACTGCCTGGAAACATATAAGTCTTGACAGCGTCAGAAGTAGATCTAGGCAGTCCGAGAAGAGTTTTGGCGGCGAGGTGACGGCGTCACATTGTTTGTCCTGACGCCGTCAAACCCATTTTTCTATATATAGTTTTCTAATTTTTCACATTTAAAAGGAGAAGTTTTGGAGAAACCCTAAGTACGATTTTGGTGCAACTTTTACAGGTTTTTCAAGGGTTCCAAACCCTTGATACCTTGCATTGTAATTGAGATAAGTGTTCTTCTAATTCAATCAATATGTCTATGTGTTGGTTGTCTATATCTTGTTCTTGTCTCAATTCCATTATGCTAGGCTAGATCTCTTTTGTGTTTGCTTAGATCTAATGAAACCTAGATATTGATTATGTGTTGATTACTTGTTTATTCTTGTCTTGGATGAATTATTTATATGTTAGGCTTAAGAAAACTGGCAGATCTCTAAATGGTAACATGCTTGAACATCTTAAGAAACATGAACCGAGGCGTACTTGGTCTTTATTGGTTGTATTTAATGCATGAGCCACTGTTTACAATCCCTATAGTTGTGCTGGGCATGGTGTAGGAGGAGATAATAGCTCATAGAATTGGGGAGTTATGTATGCCATCCCATGAATGGTATTAAGGAATACGATCCGTCATCCATGCAATTATAACAAGTAATTAACGTGTAAAATATATCTAGGGAGTAGTGAAATCTAGGTAAACACATTTTCTCCAATTACTGCTCACAACCTTAGTATAATTAGTTTATTTTCATTTTTAGTATTTTATTTTGATTGCATCTTAGTATTGGGTTAGTTGAATAGCAACTAATTCCGCCCACTCTTCCAAAACCCGAGATTTTTACTTGCTTTCCATAAAATATAAAAACACAAAAATAATCATCCCTCACCTTTAGAACTAGTATTTAGGCTTTCTAATCCTAGCGACACTATTCCTAAGCTGAACGATCAATCCCCCGGTACTTGTCACTATACGATACTACAACGATCAGGTACACTGCCTGGTGGGAGTTGTAAGCTTCTCGAGATCCCTCGAGAGGTAAAGCCTGTTGCGATTCCCACGCATCAGCAGGCCGCATACATCGGGCCTGTTCTCATATTAGAGCCATATAGCTTTAACCTCAATGAGTAGAGGCTTGAGCCCGCTTCTCATATTAAGGCTCATCACCTCATTAGCACCACCAACTAGCTTCTTCCCAATGTAAAAAACCGGTACACTTGGATCACAACCTAACCCTAACAACTCCCCTTCCACCTGTGCCCCGGTTGAAATTTCATCGAGCTCATACACTTTTGGGTTGGCCCAAAAGTTTCTTAGAAGTGTTTTAATGGAATAACTTATTGAACAAGTGGTTTTGCTAAAGATCACCAATGGATTATCAGCAACTAGCCTCTTCACAGTGCTCATCGTTATTAAGGTTTTTGTTTTCTTTTTGAACTTCTTGTAAGGTGTATTTATACTTGTTCATTGAAGAGTCGGATCTTGAATGGATTCTAAGTGCTCAAAACACGTAGAAAATTTCTCAGATGTGGAAATTCGATCGTACGGAGTTATGGCATATTTTATGAAACCATGTCCAGTTTATACGTCTTAAGATATCGATTTGATATGCCGAATATTTTCAAAGTGAAGTATATATCATCTAGTAAAATCAGGTAGGCTCTATGTAACAATTGGTTGAAACTCTCATGGCTTCTGCTTTACTCCTTTTCTAGTATGCCTTTCCATGCATGGAAAATTAAATATATCTTGTGTGCATGGATGTTATTTTACCAAGATCTAAATAATCTCAGTTAAAGCGGTTATTAATATACAATCTACTTACTGTAAACTGATTTCAGTTAAGTGGGTCAACAAATTGCCCAGTGTAGTAAAGAGTTAATAACCCCTTTTTTTTATAAAATTCATAAAAGATCAAACATGTTGATGGATCAACACAACCCATTTTAGAAAACTGTTTGTACTTAGAGGGCAAGGAGTCATAACATCTATTAACACCAACACCACTGCCACGTCAGCGCCACATCACTTTAACACCAAATAACATAACACCAAAAATACCAGGAAATCATAACACCATTTTCAGGGACCTACCTTTTTTTAATATAACAATTTACAAAATCTACCCTCAACAATTTTATTCATTAAACATTCAAACACTTCATTTATAAAATTAAACATTACAATACAAAATAAAAAAACATTACATTAAACAAAACGACATAAAAGAAATTACGAAATAAAATACGAAATGAAGAATACGATAAGTAAATAACTAAAACTATTCGTAATCTACTTCCATAAACTCCTCACGTTCATTCCAAATATGCTCCATAAGCTTCTGTTGGAGATTAAGATAAACATCTTTGTCACGCAATTCCTTATTCCTTCGACGACGCACATCACATCTGTCAATCCATCTGTCTTGCATGTTTCTAGCCGGATTCCTAAACAATGCTATGTACTCACTTAGAGCATACTTTTGGTCTTTTAAAATCATGTTATGCAATATAATGCAAGAATACATGATTCTACGTATCTTGGAAACCTCGTAAGCTCGTGCTGGTTGTTGTATTATTCCCCATCGTCCTTGGAGAACACCGAAAGCACGTTCAACATCCTTTCTTGCACTTTCTTGTCGCTTTTTAAAGAAACTGTGTTTCTCGTCCGAAGCTGTTGTGAACGATTTGACGAAAGTAGCCCATTGTTGTAACACCCCCAAATTTATGTTTGTAGCAGCGGAAAAGTAATTTGGGTGTTACGGGGAGGATCGAAGTTATAATCTCATAAAACGGCTTAAAAGAAGCGTTTTGAAAGTTATTTGTCATTCAAAATAATATTTTTGATAAAAGATGAACCATTTGATTTAGAATCTTATTAAAAGTTATAAAGGCTTGAAAGAATGACATATTTGATTTTTACACCATTTTAATTTATCAGAGTAATAAATGCCCGCTCCGTGTCTTGTCCTGCTCCGTTAAATTACCTGAGATACACATGCTTAAAAGTGTCAACACAAAGGTTGGTGAGTTCATAAAGTTTTATGGAAAACCGTTTATTTCAATAGATTTCAGGAATACTTGATAATAATAAATACTAACAGTGATAGAACAAGTATTGAGTGATGTTGATTATAATCACAGATAAATCATATAGATATTCAATCAAATTCAAATAAGGGATCAATAATCCTAACACAAGGTGGAAACTCATGATGCTAATTTAATGAGGTATACAATTCAAGTCTGGTCAAATACCTATACAGTTGTATCTAAATATATGTTGAAAACATACATTTCCTTATGGATATTGCACCAAGCCTCATGACACGCAAAACGTTAACAAAAGAGGTGATTTATCAAGTCAATAATAAATTTTGCCCTCTTATAATAGGTGATTTGCCAATTCCTGTTTTTACTCAAATATAGTGTATCACGACTAATACGACTAACCATATGCATATTGGCATTCTGTCAAGTATTAGTGGGATAGGAGGTCAATCCTTAACAGGTTTCGAAGCTGTTCACTATATTCGCGCTCACATACAAGTGATTAATGGCTCATGATTGAGGGACTTTATGGGGATAAAGGTAACTTAAGCAATATCAAGGTAATAATGTAACTAGAATATTGGTGCTCTTCCTAGTAATTATTTCTGTTGAAACATAGAAGTATCATATAGAGATAATGGAATCATTCAGGATGTTATAGTATAGTCAAGTATCATGCCACAATAATCACTTTGGAAACATTATCATCTGAGTATCAGTATTTCAGTTAAGTATTTCGCCACATAATCATCTGAGTATCAGTATTTCAGTTAAGTATTTCACCACATAATCATCTGAGTATCAGTATTTCAGTTAAGTAATTCGCCAGTAACATATATTTATCACATTTTAAGTCATAAACTTCATCAGGTAACTATTAATAAGAAAATTGATTTGAATCATGTAATTTATTCATATACGTATAAAGTTATCAAAGTATATGTAAGCATGTATCTCCCCCAATGAGTTAAAAACAAGTATTGGAAATGGGGCTATGACTCACCTTGATTGATACGGGAATGATGAAAAGTAAAGTCGGATGAGATTATGAGAATGATTATGGAAACGTCTTTAATACAGAACCTGATAAATAAATTTATCTGAGAATTTAACCAAATACTATTTGGCAATGTTGCAAAAAAAAGTATACAAGGCTGATTAATCACCGCCTAGGCGCTACAGGGCCACCAACCTTGCCGATTTATGTAACTAGGTCAAACAAATACATCAACCGCGGTAAACGGCGGTCAATGGTGGTCAAATTTGCCAGAAACCTATAAATCTTGCCAGAATACCCAAAACTCACCGTAAACTTATTTTGATCACTTATAGTAACCGTTTAAATCTTTTACATGTTGTTTTTTAGAAAAAAAAATCTTGCCCAAAATACCTAAAACTTGCAAGAAATACCCAAAACTTTTCGGAAATACCCAAGATTTGCCATAAATGCTAATCCGATTAATCCCACTTAGACCGATTACAAGCTACAAGGTGGTCGACCGCCTCACTACCGATTCACGATTTTTGCAACCTTGCTATTTGGTAAATGAATAACGATTAATCGTTATGATGAAAAGATGATATGCGAATGAAATTCTTATGTTTATAATAGTATGATGAGATATGCTATTATTTCTAAAGTTTTCCTTATTTAACAATGATGATAATAATACGTAAAGATAATTAGTTAAATGTCGTTATATATATTATTAACGTAAAAATAACTACTAGTAATATATAAATAAAATGTAATGAAAATGCATATGACGTGATGGGGTGATGTAAAATAGAAAATAAAATAAGAATGTCAGATATAATATGTTGGTCCTTGTCCTTTTCCAGTTTTTACACTTTTTATACTAACGGTGTTAGCGTTACACCGTTAGTCCTTTATATATAAAATTTACATCTGTAGTCCTCTAAATTGTCCAATAACCAATTCTGAGTTTGGTAAATGATAAGTTGTCATTTTATAACCTATAATTTTTGTTTTTACTGTTCCAGTCCTTTGTTTTAAAGGTTTGATAGTTTTAGTCCTTCTAGGTGAATTTGCGTTACATTTTTAGTCCTTTTTACACAAGAGTTATAAGAAAATATTCTGAAAATTTTCTATAACTTTATTAAGTTCATTACAGCTTATTTCAATTGCTTTTTACAGAAAAGAGCTTATTTTTGTGTTAATGGGCTTTAACGAATCAAAACATAGGCCCGTTAAGAAATTTAGAGGCGAGGGCATGAAAATAGTTTTGGGCCTAGACTTGGGCTATTTTTGTGATTCTAAAAATATATCATATGGGCCTGGTGGACTGTTTAATCGCAAAGTCTTATTGGGCTCAGAAGTTAGCCCAATCGAATTTAATTAAACTATTTTTGAAAATGAATTCTATAAACTTCTAGCGATGGCAGTTTTCTTTGGCAGTTTTTAAGGGGTTAAATGTGCTTATTATTACAAAGTATAAACACGAAACTTGTAGCTTGAAGCAAGGAGAAATATGTTGTGTAAAAATATAGGTATGTTGTTAAGTCGAATTGAGTTTTAAATGGTCCTTTTGGTCGTGACCTGGAACAGTTTTCTGAGTGAAAAAGACTTAGAATATTTTCTGAGTTTTTCAGTTTTATCTCTTTTAGGTCGATTCACTTCGGTCATTTTTAAGGGTCGAGACTTGAGTATTTTTACAAGTTATTTATACGAAAATGATAGCTAGCTAGGTGGTCTATTAGATGGTGTAAAAATATAGTATGCTTGTTAAGTAATATTTAAAGATATACGATTAATCCGTAGGTAGCTTCAGACGTTTTTCATAATAGAAAAGACTTAAAAATATTTCTAAGTGTTTTTATAACCGATTTTAGTAAGTTCAATATGAGTTCGAATAGTGCTTGAAACATGAAAATGAACGTGAAATATGTGTGCTACGTGACTCCTAGGCCTTCCAAAATAGAGGCTAGTCACGTTTTGTGTTCTACATATTCATACGTATATATATATATATATATATATATATATATATATATATATATATATATATATATATATATATATATATACGTTCGACATGAGACCAAATATGATGCATGAGATGTTTAAATGAGATCAAGAGATGTAAAAATGACTTACAACACCTTCAAAGGTGGTAGAGAGTCGAGAGGGAGGAAGGGAACACAATAAATGTAAACCATGCTCGCTATCACCCAAGTATACGTTATATACCAAAACCCTTGATTTCGAATGAGCTTCCAAACGAAGAGGATGATAACTTTTGGTCTTCTTGGGGTTTCTAAATGATGAAGAGGGACTGAGAGAATATGGAAAGGAGATGAGGGTGAGAGGTGGTGAAGAAGAAAAATGTTATACGTGTATATGTATACGTACGAAGTTATATTGAGTTTTCAAAACATTCACACATGTTCTACTATTTCGAAGTCAGAGGATGTTGGGATATTATTGAGATTTACTGTTAGGATGACTTTAAGGGTTGTGAGAGTGAGGGAAAGCAAATGAGAATTGAGTTGTGTTCATATATGTCGACTAATATATATCAATTGTACACGATTTAGTTTTAACGTGTAATCTTTGATCTTGGTTGATTAAATCTGATTCAATAACATGTATTTAGGCTAGGAAAAATATTAGGAGCAAGTGGAATCGAGTTGGGATCAAAACGAGCAAGTATAGGCTTTTTGTTATATCGAGTTTGGCCAATCAATTTGGCCCTTAAAAACTTATTAAACATTCGTATCGTGAGCCAACATTTGGCGTCCTACTTCTTTGGCGGGTAGACAATTAGGAGGTACAAAAATACATATGTGTTGTGTTCAAAATTCAAAAAATACAAGGGCGTTTTGGAGGAGGTCTGCTCGATTCAGAAACTGAAAATAAAAAGGAAAGTTGGGCTTGTATGATGGGCTGAGGAATAGTGGCGATGGGATGAAGTTTGGGCTGAAACAATAAAGGCCCGTTTGGTTGTAATTAAGGTATAATTAGATTTAGTGAAATATTTAAGTTTCGTTAAACGTGTCGAGAGCTTGTTTCGTAATTTGGTAATTTTGCAATATCGTAATCATGACCATTTAATATAATAAGAAAAATTTCAAATTTTTCTATAAAAATGGTGATTAAAATAATGACAGAGATATTTATATAATTAACCGATTGTTAACTATATGGATTTTTGCGAGGTTTTAAAATTGTGGGTAAATCCCATCGGCTAAGTAATAACCCTTATCAAACACAACTCCATTTACCATAAACGGAGCTACAGGGGCTTCATCTTTAAGCAGGTCATCGAACAATGGCGAATTATCTAAAACATTGATGTCATTATTCGCTCCCGCTATACCAAAAAAAGCATGCCAAATCCACAAATCATGTGACGCAACAGCTTCAAGCAATATAGTGGGGTATTTTTTATGACCACTAACATATTGACCTTGCCATGACACCGGACAATTTTTCCATTGCCAATGCATACAGTCAATGCTACCAAGCATTCCCGGAAAACCATGTTCCTTTTCATATTTTGCATATAGGTTTTCAATGTCATGCAAAGTTGGTTTTCTTAAAAACTCAGGTTTAAACAAATCAATAACGCACATATTGAAAAAAATCCAGACATTCACGCCCTGTACGTGCACTCATTTGCAAATACTCATCGAACGCATCTGGTGTGTTGCCGTATGCCAATTGGCGAATGGCCATAGTGCATTTCATGAGAACACTAATACCCATTCGACTTGTACAATCGGGTTCTTGGCTAAAGTATGCAAAATGAGCAGGAAGAGGATCGGCAGTATATGATTCAATACCGGAAACTATTTCTAGAAATTGTTTCCGGCTCATACGAAATCTATGACGAAAGTCTCTATCTGGATACTTACAATGTACATTAAAATAGTCGGCCTTCAAACGCTCTTCTGCAACCTCACGCTCACGGTGAATTGGGTTACGGGTTAACCGGAAAGATGATTCGGCTTCTTCTTCTTGTATTCGTTGGTACTCATAGGCGGCCATAATTGCTAAAGCATCGGCTTCATCTTCGATATCGGCAAGGGTTACATGTGCGGCATAAGTTGGATTTTGATTCATGGCGAAATATAATATATATATATATATATATATATATATATATATATATATATATATATATATATATATATATATATATATATAGAATATAAGATGGTTATATTTTGTGTTTGCAAATGGGTTAGAATACCCAATCTATTTATAAGCTTTAAAAAAAAAATTTGCAAAAGCTTTTTAAAAAATGCAGCCGTTGGTAAACGGCATGTTTTTTATTATTATTATTATTATTTTTAAACAAATATAGCCGTTTGTTGGAGGGGGTGTTTGAATTTATTTATTTATTTATTTATTTATTTATTTATTTATTTTTAATACATGGTGAAAGCTAGTAACGCACGTTACTATGGTAACGTAGGAAGCAACGCAGGCCATTGGAGAGTGGTGGAAACACAGATGCGGCGTTAGTAACATGCCAAATAGGCTATAACGTCACTCAGGCGTTATTACTCCCTCCCCTCTTAACCATGACCAAACACATGCATGGCCACCTCTACGAGGAATTGTGATCAAAGGCAATAAAAAAAATATCATGTTAATTGTCACCCTGTTATTAGTGAGGCCTAAATCAACAATTAATTGTTAGTTTTAAAGAATAAAGACTTTGTTTCACTCCCCTGTTACCCTAGCTCATTAGAGATGAATATATTGATTAGCCTGCGTAATGAAAAAGTGACCGATTCTGACAACCCCAGATAAAAGATGACTAAAGCATAGGCCGGTATCACGTAACCTGTAATATACAAGTAGTGTTATCATTGTTGCATAACTTGAAAGTATTGGCGGAGGGCCAACTTAAAAAGTATATATTTTAGGGGGCGATATACATTAGTTTGAATTTTTTGTATTAAAAATGACTAAAATCATACACAAAAGAGTATAAAATAGGGTGAAAAGGCCACAGCCCCCGCGGTCCCTTCTAAGTTTCGTCCCTGGCTGCATGCATACCTCTATATGAAATATAAACAAGTTATTTTTATTTTGTAATTGCCTTCTGAGACAAAATTGCAGCCATATTAACCCTTGTAACTTATTTGATATAGTGAATTATATTATAAGGAATTAGATGCGATAATGATATACGTGAGTTAAAAATCACATCTTCAATAACTTTCTTATCTAAGTACGTATCTTTGTATAAAGTAGGAATATTTGCATCTTTAGAAGAATATTGGTTCCTAGCACAGTTTATATATGTGTGCAGTGTGCAGTGTGCGTGTTACATGTTTAAGCAAGAGGAATTATAAATAGTATTTATTTCTACATGTAAAAACTCATTTTCAGTTGAATTCTTTAATCACATAGCGAGCATGCATAAGACACATCTGAGAAAAGATAACCGATTTAGCAAACATGAGCACACAATTTGAGAAAGAGAACATGGTAAAACTGTTTGATAGATACTAATTAACCTATGTGTTATAATAGAAAAAAAAAAAAAAAAAAAAAAAAAAAGCATAGTAATTAGCTACCTATTATTTGACTAAATTGGTTAAGTTATGTGATTAACAGATTTCTATATGAAAAGAATCATCCAGATTTGATTTACACTTTATTCTCTTTACACACCTTACAAATTGCAAAATGGAGAATAAAATCCGATAGATTAGCCAAAAGTTCGATGATGTACGATAAGAGATAAATTCGTTGTCTATCGAGTCTTAGCGTCTTGCTAGACAAAAATGAGATGCAATTCAATATTTACATTATATAGTGAGAAATATTTTCGGTAACTTTAGGCAATCGTAGTTGGGTTGAATAATTTTACTCCGAAACTTTGAAGACATCGATTGATATATATCATTCGAACATGGATGAAACCTTTCTTATATCATTCGCTAAAAGCCACGTATAGTAGTTGGTGCTAAAGGTTTTTATAGATGCTCTTATCCACACGATATATAGTGTCACCCGTCAAAAGCCACATAGTCATTTAGCGAGTGTTGTCGTCAAAAGTCTCGTCACCCGTCCTCACTCTTGTAGTGAAACTTTTCACCAAAATTCCATCTTTTGTATGGCTTTTTAATCTTAGATTCCCAATGGCACAATGTACACATAACACAAATGACCAGTGGCCAAAAACAACCTATATAGAAATAACATGCATGTGATATGGGTTAAAAAGTGCTTAAAAATTATATTTGAGAGACTAGGTTATTTGAACCCAGACATTCCACGTATTGACGTTTAGGTCATCATGGATTAATAAAGTATACTACTTTATATAAACTCCAACATGTTATCATTTGAAGTTGAAATGTAAATATATATTTCGTTTGTTTCTCGAAACTATGTGCGGATTTCAAATAATGGCATGTATGGTCGGATCCTCAAATCTCACATTATTTATCTCTATCAAGTCAAGTGTCAACTTAAAAAGATATAATCTAATCAAAATTTTTAATCAATACTAGTTATAATGCTCGCGCACGCGCGAGTTTTTTTTAAAAATTTTTTTTAATCATATATTTTTATTTATTAAAAAACAAATAATTTAATATTTGTTTTGTTTGATTTATGATGATTAATTATAGTTTTTTTTATTATTAAAGATAATTATTTAAAAATTTTAATCATATCGTTAATTGCATCTTATCTATATTTTTTGTATTTATCTTCTACTTGTGTTATAGATAAATATAAAATGTTACCTAATAAGAAAATAATCTTTTTTTTAAAATAAAATTATTACTAAATAAAGTATGAATACATTTTTTTAAACTGAAAAATTCCCAATAAGAGTTTTGTTTTATTATATAAAAGATGCTTCGATCGGTATTTGAATTTGTATGTCATTATCTCAATTTTCAGATCTGCTTCAACTGTATAATGGTCTCGTGTTTTGTGGTTAGATTAGAGTAGACCCAACCCAAAATCAATCCCGTTGACTGATTCTCCAATTAACACTTTTTTTTTTTTTTTTTTTTTTTTTTTTTTTTTTTTTAATATTCCAATTAACACATTGATTATTTGATTTTGTTCAACGCTCCAACTGTCCATTGTTGATCACCTAACACTTAAATTTTAAAATCGATTGAGAAAAAATAATCTCCCAAGGGTCAAAAGACAATGATATTTAACATTCGACTAGAATTAAGTATTTTGCAAAGCTACCTACAAAAATAATATTTTTCAAAAGTGTGCTAATTATTGGGGGGGGGGGAAAAATCAATATAGTTTTACTGAAAAAGATCAAAATACACGACATATTCAAAAGAGTCAAGCATTTTGCGCATCTCATTGCACCACTGCTTGACAAACTTAAGATTTCGACAAAAATACGTCGATTCACAAAAAAGTTAAAAAAATAAAATAGAAAATGTGAGTAGGTTAAAACTCATCTAGTCGCGCAAAAAGTAGGTGATCTAGGACCATCGGTCTTAAGTTTACAAATGCACATATCAAAAGACATGTCACATCGATGAAGCAATCTCTATTCTTTTTTACATATACACATATCAAACACTAGCTCTCAAGTTTCTTTAGTAAAGAAAAAAAATAAAGTAAGAAGTAAACATTTTCGGCTCTGTTTTGATTGACATATATATATATATATATATATATATATATATATATATATATATATATATATATATATATATATATATATATATATATATGGTAAGGATCCAGTGAGAAGAAAGCTTAAAATGAGAAAAATGAGAAATAACTATAACCACATATTAGAGATGCACTGACTTGATTTAGATGCATCTCTATTCATTTAGATGCATCCCACTTAGTTTCGGAAGTGATTTTGAAGTGAAAACGATGCATAGTAGTACTAACAACAAATTTTACCCGCAGAGGACGAAAAATACATAGGATTCGTCTAACTTGATGAAATGCGTCTAATGTATGTATATGCATCTAATTTTTAGCTAGAAAATATGTTATGGTGTATCTAAAAGATTAAGGATGCATCTAATTCAAGTCGACACATCTCTAACGTGTATTTATAAGTATTTCTCATCTTTCTCATTTTAAGATTTCTTCTCATTTGATCCTAAGTCTATATATATATATATATATATATATATATATATATATATATATATATATATATATATATATATATATATATATATATATATAACTTCCAAATTAACTGGATTACCCTTATTTTTCAATCATTTTCTTTTTTCTTTTTCCTCCTTAAATGCTAAACTCCCCTAACAATGTATAAAAAAATTTTACAATTAACATTTTCCATACAATCTTGACCAAATATGCCCTTACAATAATTTTCTCTTTATAAAATCTCAAAACCATTTCAACCCTATTGTAATTTTCTCTTCAAAATTTACTCCTTTTCTGTCTTAACTTAATAGTTCACATTTTATATTTTTTTTCAAAATATTTTAATTTAATTGTCTATTACTAAATATAGATAAAAAAATTTAATAGCGTTTATTATATTACTCTATTATTTTATAAAATTATTATTACAAATATTATAAAAGACATTAATTAATTAGTTAAAGTTAAAAGTTAAAACTATTACTTTCATATATTATTTTTGATACTACTATTGATACCCCTCTTGTCTCAACAAAAAGTATAAAATATTTCCCTTTAAGTTATTTGTTGACAATAAAACATGGTTTTTTTTTCTTAATCAATTTTTGTTATGTATTTTTTGTCAATTTAATTCTTTTGACGTTTTAAATTTTATAATTTTTATTCCGCACTTTCAGTTTTTTATTTTAAAGGTTTTTGCATATATATATATATATATATATATATATATATATATATATATATATATATATATATATATATATATATATATATATATATATATTCTTTCGAAAATGAATAATAGCATATATATACAAAACATGTATAAAAATTATGTATTATGTGCATAAAAAATTTATACAAAAAATATATATATGCAATTATTCATTTTGGAAGAATTTTGTCTTTATTTTTTTAATAATAAAAACAAAATAATTTTGTTTAGGGAATACATTTTAGGAAAACAAGGGGAGTGTTTTATCTCTATATTCCCGCAGACTCTTCTGACAGTTTGTCATTCGTCAACCAGAAAACCATTCCCCTTCATTTCCAATTCACATTAATGGAACCACCACCAGCAGCAGCAGCGGCCCCACAGTACAGATTCACACTAGGCCGCCAATCCTCACGAGCACCAGAACGCAACCCAAACAACTCCGATTCAGATTCACAAGACGATGACGTGGACGTTAACCAGATTGATCCTAGAGTCAGGTTGATGTTCTTCAGCAGCGAGGGGAATTTGGACGGGATTAAGGAGTTGATTGAGTCCGATACTGATGTTAATTTTAAGGATATTGATGATCGGACTGCTTTACACGTGGCGGCCTGTCAAGGGTTTTGTGATGTGGCGAAGTTGTTGCTGGAGGGTGGGGCTGAAGTTGATTCTAAAGATCGTTGGGGTAGCACTGTAAGATCCTTTTTTTTTTTTTTTTTTTTTGTCGTAAGAAGTTGTTATGTGCGTTTTGTTGGAGAAATTAAGGAGACGCGTAATGTGTTTAGGAAATGTGGTATCGGATACTTTGTATATAGGAATAATTAGTTTAAGAGTATGTTTAGCAAGGGGCGTTTAAGAGCGTTTAGATTTTAGAATCATCACCAAGTTAAGCTAGTGTTAACGACAAGGGGTGACCCAGCGGTAAGAATACCAGCCTTCCAAAGTGGAAGTCAAGGGTTCGAATCCAACACGGAGAAAATCAATCCCCTTGTGGCCACGGAGGTTCATCTGTGCCGACTCCAGGCTATCCGAAAGGGTAGTCACCCTGGGATTAGTCGGCTCGCAATGTTGAGTCGGAAACCCAGATAAATCCCAAAAAAGAAAAGTTAGGCTAGTGTTGAGGGTTGGAAACGGTCACGGGGTTACCCATGTTCATATGAGTCAAATACATGCCCTCCCGAATGGAGTAACCTGAAGAGGAAAACCTCATTCGTTACCCGTTTATTTAAGAGCGTTTAGGTGTGTATAGCGGTTTAGCAACACTGCTTTTCAAATCCTACTTGAAGAAGCATTTAGCGTTAACGTTCAGCTTTTTTGTCATTTTAAACTTTATAATTACACGTACAACTATGTTACCAAATACTTTTATAATACAAACAACTAGTGCTAAATGCTTATGCTAATAGCTACTGCGAAATTTGCCAAACATACCCTAAATGAATGTCAAAACGTACATTATTAATACCTATTAGGGTGCCACACGATGCGGTGGCGACGAAGAGGAAGCAATGTAAGATTATTATTGTTTTTTTTTTTTTTTTAAGTTTGTGTTTCGGATTGCGATTTGTAGGATGTCATTGCCGTAAAAAATTATTATGGGCGTTTTCATAGATAAAATTAAGCAGTTGTAGTTTTTGCGAACGTGTAATCTGTTTATGAAATGTAGTCGCCGATACCTCGTAAATAGGAATATTAAGTTTAATTGAATGTTTAAACATCTATTATACGAAGGAATGACTGTTGGTTATGGTCTACTGGAGCATGTTACATTAGTAAAACATCCTTTATAATGGAATTTTTATTTGGTAAATGATTGTGTTTTGTGATGGTGGTTGTGAAGGATTAGAGATGTGTAACTGATTGTTGTGATTATAAGAGGGTGTCGGGGATTGCAATTTCGAGGAGAGTATCTGATTATTGCGTTTGCAAAATGCATACATTTAGAAAACAATGTTTGCAAAATTCGATTAACTGCGCAGTTGCAGTTTTGCAAACACGTAATCTGTTTTGAAAATGAAATCCCAAACACCCCCAGATAGGAATAATAAGTATGAATGCATATAGTAACATCACTTATATGAGCAGTGGTTATTGCCTATTGGATCATGATATATTAGTTAAACAATAAAATTATATACATGTAAGGGTCCACAGTCCCTTGTGTAAGAATCGAGTTATCTTGGTGTAAACTAGGGGCGTAGCAAATAAGCAGTTTCATAACTAAATTATTAAAAGAAAATGTGAGTGAGTTCAAGACTTCAAATGAATTGTAAACTATATGTGGTGTCGTCTCTACTTGGACAGTATATTATAACCTTGGGCGTAGCCATGAGCAGGGTTCATAACTAATTTTTTGCAAATGGCTGATAACATGCAATGTAAGTGAACTGTAAACGATATCTGGCTGTGCTTCTGCTTGGACACCCGATTTGATAGTATATGATAAGTTTTAGATTAGATGATTGATAATTTGGCTCTTAACGACTAACTTTAAGTTTCCAACATGTCATGTTTGTAGTTCATAACTTCATATCTATGTTAGAACTTGATATATGGAATTGTTTGTGTTATATGTGTAGCAGTGTATGGGAAATGTATGTATAACAGATTGCAAACACGTATTTTGTTTGGTAAATGTAATATCAAATACCTCGTAACAACCAGTGAGAATGTGAAAACCATCCCTTATAATGACCAATGGTCATTGCCCATTGGATCTTAACATATTAAGAATAAAAAGTTATATTCATGTGGAATTTATGGTCTATAATAGGGGTGTAGGCGCGAGGCAATCAGCAGGTTCATTACCAAGATATAAAAAGAACATGTGAGTGGGGTCAAGTGATTGCAACTGACACTCGAGATGAGAGTATATTAAATTATTAGATCATAATTCAGATGATTGGTAATTTAGCTCTTTGCAACTAACTATAAGTTTGCAACATGTCATGTTTTTAGTTCATATCCATGATAGAATTTGATATATGGAATTGTTTGTGTTTTATGCATATGGGAAATGTTTATGTATCACAATTGTGTAAATTGTAAAAGTTATGAGACAATTTATTGCCTTTGGATGAACTTTTTGCTTTAGATTCTGATATTGGTTGAACAGCCTCTTGCAGATGCAGTCCATTACAAGAACCATGACATGGTCAAACTATTGGAGAAACATGGTGCTAAACCTTTGGTAACTTTTTCCTTTTTTTTTTTTTTTTTTTTTTTTTTTGCTTGTTTTGCGTTAGATAACCGTAGAATTGTTGCTTTGTTGGTTATTAAATTCAGTCTCTCTGTATGACATAATGGATTTTTCATATTTAACTTGTGGAAACATGAAGCCATTTATCACATATATTGCTGGTCATTAAATTTATACTTTTAGGGGTTACTCTGATGGCTTCTTTTTATAATGATTATGTTCTTAGATGGCTCCTATGCATGTAAAAAATGCGCGTGAAGTACCAGAATATGAAATTGCTGCTACAGAACTTGATTTTACAGGAAGCGTTAACATTGATAAGGTAAGTCATCCATAATCAAATTTTCTTGGTTGATATTAGAATCCACCCTATTGAACAACTTCTTTTGACTAATGTCTGTGTAAACTTTGCAGGGTACCTTCGCCATAGCTACATGGCGTGGAACTAAAGTTGCAGTTAAAAAGCTTGGAGACGAGCTTTTTACTGATAAAGATAAAGTGTGGGTTCTTCAATTACCAACAATATGTTTATGTTCTTTTCCCATTTAATATGGTGTTTGCTTTTCTAATTCACGGGTTTTAAACAGGAGAGCTTTTAGGGATGAACTTGAATTACTTCAGAAGATACGGCATCCAAATGTGGTTCAGTTTCTGGGTGCTGTAACTCAAAGTAATCCAATGATGATCGTGACAGAATATTTACCGAAGGTCTATTTCTCTCTGCATAATCCTTATCCTTTACCTTCCAGTTTAATATTCTATTTATACACATTTTCTTTGAGGTGCCCCAGAACTCAGAAACCTAGGTATTATTCACGGTTTTTTTTTTTTTTTTTTTTTTTTTTTTTTTTTTTTTTATTTTTTTTTTTATTTTTTATATATTTATATCGATTTTGAATTTTGCAGGGTGATCTTCGTCTATTTTTAAAGAGGAAAGGAGCACTAAAGCCAATATCAGCTCTGAAGTTTGCCATGGATATAGCAAGGTATTCATATTAGTGGCATTTATTTGGATCATAACACATTTTTTTAAATGCCATATTATTTTAACTAATGATGCTCTTTTGTCATTCTTCAGGGGGATGAACTATTTGCATGAGAATAAACCAGAACCAATTATTCACAGAGATCTTGAGCCTTCGTAAGTATATTATTACATAGCTATTCTTCATGTCTTTTTGTAGGTAGATACACACGTCTCTGGAAATAGTAGTGAAGTCTGTTTCTGCACCATAATTGTTAAATATTTTCTTTTTTGCGGGTAAGAAAACAGAAATATTTTGCGGGCTGATTCTGGGCATCTAAAGGTCGCAGACTTTGGAATCAGCGAGCTACTAAAAGTGACCAAGACGGTAAAACAAGGAACGAACATGTCATATCATGAATCCACCTGTGAGTCTTTTTTTTTTTTTTATAATCTCTTTATATTCACTGTACACGCATCACTTTTACAATGTTGTGAAGTTATAGTATCATAGTTGACTGTATAAAAACAGAGATGTTAATTTCTGAAGTCACTGAGTTTGTTATGTGCCATAACAGGGAGATATGTTGCACCGGAGGTCTTCAAAAATGAAGACTATGATACCAAAGTGGATGTTTTCTCATTTGCCTTGATTTTACAGGAGGTAAGGGCTCATATTATCTGCTTTTTAATTTTTCTGTTTCATATACGTTTTTCTCTGTCCCTATAGAGTATTACAATTCACTTTGTATATTTGGTTATCATGTGATTTATGTTCTGATTATCTAATGCGTTAATCTCACTTAATGTGCCAAAGATGATTGAAGGCAACCAACCATTTTCCATGAAGAGTGAAGATGATGTTCCTAAGGCATATGTTGCTAATGAACGCCCTCCATTTAATGCCCCACCAAAAAGTTATGCTCATGGGCTTAGAGAGTACGTGCTTTGTTTATGTTCTTTTTAGCTACATGTAGTTTGTAAGAGTACTCTTCTTTTCTTATGTTAGTTGTTACTTCCTTGCAATTGACCTTCCTACTATTCCCATCATTATGTTTGTTGCTAATTCGATTTCATGAAAGATTACATTTTGATGAGTTATAATTAATCTATCTATTCCGCAGGTTAATTGAAGAGTGTTGGCATGAGAAACCAGACTTGCGACCAACATTTAGGGAAATAATCACTAGATTGGAATCAATCTACAATTCTATCAATCGCAGGAGACGTTGGAAGGTATCTCTATATTTCTCTGTTTTAGCACACCAGCCAATAGGCTTATCAGGTTTCCAACACAATGCTTAAGCAAACTTGTGCTTTAGTGAAACTCATAATCATGATGTTATATTGTGATTCAGGTTCGACCATTGAGGTGGTTTCAGAAAGTCGAAACAATATGGAAGAAAGAAGATTCTGTAAGAAGTAGCCGCGACCGTTCTTCTCACATCTAAGATGAGTTAATGAGCTTTAAAACTTGTGTCTTTTGTTATGCATACAGTATTCTTTACAGGTTCTTATCTACAGATCGCTTTTTTGTTGTTCATGGTGTCTATCTTTCCCTTGTGATTTGTTGTTGCACAAATTTTATGCTCAAATATTGCTGATTCATCTTGCTAGAGTAGCTGTATAATGTGACAGAGTATTGTTTTTGATGATTAAGTATATGGCTTTAGACATCATGTATAGTGTGTTGTCTGATATATTGCATATGAAGTGCACATGCTAACAGTTATCTAAAATGTACCTAGTAAAATTATGGTCCACGCCCCAATGACCCCCCATCCACTGGGGTTTCATTTCTTTTTGTATGCAAATGTTGACCAGCATGCTGATGATTCAACATGATAGCTGGGTGTGTGTGAAGTTTTGCTCGAGTCAGAAACTCTCATGGCAACTTATCATGAGTTCATATATCTCATCCATCATGCAAATGAATCTATGAATCACAAAAGATTTGCTTCAATTAGGAGTGCTAAAAGGGGCGGCCCAACATGGACCGAAACCGATTAATCATATTCGGGTTGGTTATCCGGGTTAATAAATGTTATTTTTAAAACACCCCTAAAATAAAAAATGGGGCAATTCTACAAATGGCCAAGTCGCTCAAGTATTAAATGGTTTTAGACACAAGTTGGTTAATTTCTTCAAATAGACCAAGCGACTTGCGACTTTAACACAAATGCGACATGTGTCACTAAAAAAAGTCGCGCCTAATCATTTGTGTCATACATGTGTAAGGGCTCCTTTTGAGCTACTTATACTCGGCGACTTTTAAAACTTTAAGCGACTTCTAATAATATTATTTTAATCTTTTTGCCTCTTCCCAACACTTCCCATCACCACCACACAACCATCACCACCACCCTCCACCACCACCAACCTCTACCACCACACAACCACAACCACCAGTATAATAAGTTCGCAGATTATTCTACACATGTCAACAAGTCGAATCACAAGACATAGAGTATGAATCACAAAGATGTATACCACCAACATTTAACAGACAAACTGAAAGTAAAGCAGTCAAGCAGATCTAGGACACCAACGAAAACACAACTAACTCGGGACGACTTCAAGCACACTCATTTAGGCAAAGTCTTCACAATAGACTTGATGTTCAGCTTCTTCATATCAGTATAAGACTGTCCACATCCAGCAAACATCACAGGCACTCCAGATATGTAAATCACTGAAAGTGCAGCTCCAACCTAGATCGTCATATTAGACAAACACAATCAACCAATTTTTCAAACAAAAAGAAGGTAAAAGATTATGTCTGATATGTTCGAATTTTACCTTATCATCAATGGTATCAAACTTGGTTAGCAAGATTCCATCGATCAACCTAGGGCTCGGTGATGGTGAGAGGTCAGCTAATTTCTGTAAGAAATTACTTGTAGTTGTTAACCAACTGTATAAACTTAATCTACATATATGATGGTAATGTGAAAATGGGGTATAGCATCGAGACCTGATGGAACTTTGATAGTTGATCAACGACGTCATTACCGACCAATGCCTCTCCAACAAAAAGTACTAGATCTGGACTGTTGACATATATTAGCTTCGATTTGTTTAACTTGATCTGGTCTTTTGATGATTGGTTTGATTGATTGTGTTGTGGTTCGAATTTGTGATTAAATATGTAGTTAGTCATGACAAGGGGGTCACAACAGTTTACGTCATGGCAAGTGGATTTGGAAATTAGAGTGCAGGATCATCGCCAACCATGGAACTCAAACTTTTAATGGTATGTGTTATATAGTTTAATGGTGGTGGTGATGGTTGTGGTTGTGTGGTGGTGGTGGTGGAGGGTGGTGGTGATGGTTGTGTGGTGGTAGAGGGTGGTGGTGATAGGAAGTGTTAGGAAGGGGCAAAAAGATTAAAATAATATTATTAGAAGTCGCTCAAACTTTTAAAAGTCGGGTGATAAGTAGCTCAAAAGGAGCCCTTACACATGTATGACACAAATGATTAGGCGTGACTTTTTTTAGTGACATATATCGCATTTGTGTTAAAGTCGCATGTCGCTTGGTCCATTTGAAGAAACTAACCCAAGTGTGTCTAGAAACCATCTAAGACCTGAGCGACTGGGCCAGTCTCAAATTTGGCCCATAAAAAATACATGTTATTCTAGATAGGGGAAATCATGCCTACTTTATAAAGTAGACAACTGCCTACTTTCCTTTGAAAAAATAAAAAATATTTATAATTAAGCCCTTGCAGATACATGTTCTTGTTGTTCCACTCCCTATCCCCTCATTTTTTAACAAAGGAAAGTAGGCAATTTGCCTACTTTGTAAAGTATGCATGATTTCCCAAAATAGATATTGTACAAACTAATAAAAGAACAAAACTTCATACAATTTATATGCAAACAAGTTGATGGTACATATGGTTTTAATTAAAAACCAAACCAAACCAACGGCTTCAACCGGTTAAACCGGGAACCGGAGTCATCACATGCTCGGCTAGCAAATAAAAGCCGTTCGGAAATGAACTTAAGAGGACCATCGAAATCGGTAAAAATGGGTGAACCGGGCAGGAGCAGGATAATTTTCTTCTTGTTTTTCTCAAGTTAATCAGTTCGTTATTGTAATTTTGTTAGTGTCTGGACTTTAATCACAGGATACCTGCCATAGCGTGGGTACCATGCTAGTGTTACTATTATTAGTGTACCTAAATTTCAATTGTAGAAATCAGAAGGAAAATGACAATTATATTATCAGATTCACAAAACAATGACGATTACAAAATATTAAAAAGAATACAAAACTAATTTAATCCTAGTAACTAAATGGGCCAAAACCCACGGGCTTGCGCACCTTTATTATCTAAAATCACCTCTCAAACTCGCAATGGTGCAACGGTAAATATTAAGAGTTTGTTAAACAGAAAATAAACTGAAACTGAAAAACAAATGAAACTGGAGTGTCCCAGAGTGTAAACTCGGTGCTAGAGGAGTCTCGATCCGATGCAATCAAATTGTAACAAGGCGACAACAGTCAAGTCTGAAACAGACGGACCAAAGCTATTGCAAAACCAAATCAGAGCAAAGCAACATAATTACGGAGATGAACAAGAGTAGATTCAGACAGAATAGTAGATTTAGGTAGGCAGATGCATACAGACAGAGTAGATAAAGAGTAGATTCAGGCAGAAAGCAGATGCAGACAGGTGCGGATCC
Organism: Artemisia argyi; assembly: GCA_030686995.1. NCBI lineage: Eukaryota > Viridiplantae > Streptophyta > Magnoliopsida > Asterales > Asteraceae > Artemisia > Artemisia argyi. The sequence goes on along the minus strand of CM060678.1, from coordinate 192,993,656 downwards.
AAAACAAGTTAATGTCGAGATGCAACACATAACTACTCATGACATAATCAAATTATTTAAGACTGTAGCATTACCAATACCCGTATGAATACCAATGCCAATGTTAACACCAATACCATTACCAAATAGAAGCTACGAAAATGTAACCACCAAACATCACCAAATCAAATCTAAAAATTAACACGACTAGTACTCACGTGAAATCGAACCCAAATTCCAAACAAATCTAAAATATGTCTACGAATTCCAAAATCAAACTTGAAGCAAAAGAAATCCCAGAAAAACAAATCTGTCAAATCTATTCATTTAGTTCCATCATGTATGTATTTAACTTGTAGATAGGAACTCGCGCGTTGCGGCGAGGCTAATTTGTTGTCGATGTATGTACTTTTGTTGCAGAATTATCTTTTTATTGGATTTTTTAGTTCTTATATAAAATCGTACGGAAGTTTAAAATATTACAAAAATGTCTTTTTAACAACATTTTTTATAAGAGATCGGTAGATATTTATTAGATATGTGATAAATAAAGTTTGCTATTAAAAAAAAAAAAAAAAAACTGTAAATATCTAAGAGTACAAGCTGATTTTCCTAGCTTTTTTTTATTTTTATTTTTATTTTTTTATTTTTTTATTGTCTTTTTAACAACATTTTTTTTATAAGAGATCGGTAGATATTTGTTAGATATGTGATAAATAAAGTTTGCTATTAAAAAAACTGTAAATATCTAAGAGTACAAGCTGATTTTCCTAGATTTTTTTAAATCTATTCTTATATAAACATTTTATAAAATCGTACGCACATCGAAAATATATCAATATTGGGTTCGTTTTGTTCGTAATTCAGAAGTCTTTTCATCGATATATTTTTTTTATTAAAGAAATCGCTAGATATTTGTAGATATTTGATAAATAAAGTTTGTTATATAAAAGAGTTGTAAATAGCAAAAAGTTATGGGTAATTTTTACAATTTGTTACTTGGTATGTTTGGCGAAATGGGCTGAGGCTGAGGCTAGGGCTGGGGCTTATATTATAAGCCGAAATTAAAATTTATATTTTTATAAACTTGTTTGGCAAATGGGCTGTGGCTGGGGCTTATTCTTGCAAAATTACTAAAAATGACATAATTAAATAATTTTTTTGTATATGTTAGATATTTTTGTTGGTAAATAAGTAATTTATTCTTTAAAAGCCCCGGGCTAAAGTTTTTAGCCCCTTTTATGGGGCTAAAGTTTTTAACCGACTTATTTTATAAGCCTTTCCATAAGCCTCATAACAAATGAGACTTATTTTAAAAGCTCAAACCCCTATAAGCCTACTATAAACCTCCGCCAAACACATTTATAATTTGTGGGGCTGGTGTGTTTTTATTTTTGGGTAAAATGCAAAAATGGTCCCTAAACTATCACGAAATCGCAATAATGGGACCGAGACAAAAAGACACGCAAAAAAGCCACTAACGTTACGTAAATGTGCAAAAAAACCACCGAGAGCCATTTTCCGTTAGTTTCCTCATTAAGTTCCATGTCATTGAGGGTAGTATCGTCTTTTTACTGTTCATATCCCGCCAATAACTTCAATTGTCAGTGTTTCGTTTTACAAATTTAGTCCTTTAGAACAATAGTTTATATACGTGGCTCAATTTCTTCCAAGGAGAAAATTAATTTCACAAGTAAAGATCTTGAGAATGGTTAAGCTTTGGCAAAATCGTGCACGCAGTACCCCGATACCTGATTTAGGAATCCTTTATAGTAAGAATACTCTGTTCCATTTTAATATTTTCCATTTAAACTTGTTATTGTTGTTGGAAGTAATTGATGTTTTATGTGTTGCACAAATTTGAATGAAAAGGTGTTTTCTTTGCAAATCCATCACAATAGTGAATTTACCTCAAAACCAGGAAGAAGGTATCTCTTTGGAGATAAAGATTGGTTTGACGGAATTCACTCTAACGTTTTCTCCATGGAATTATTGGGCGAAATGTTAGAGGATTTAGGTTACTCGGATAGTACCCTTATGTTTACTCACTTTAGGATACCTAGGGAGTCACTAGATGATGGTTTGGTACCACTAAAGTCTGACGAAGATGTGAAGACACTTGTGGAGTATGTTCCTATATTTACACAATTGGAGTTGTATATTGAAACCGGTGTTTCAATTGTTGAGTGTGAGATGATGGATCGAATGATGACTAAGGGCAAGGGTGTGGTGATAGAAGAAATAGTGGATGATGATTTGAATGAGGCTGCTGGAAAGGGTGTTGATGGTGAGACTGGAAACACTGAGAAATTACTATTGTTAGAGTGGCATAAAGAATGGCATACGACATGACAACCTGAGAAGGCTGGACCTGTTTTTGATACTGATTATGACAATGACTTCCCACCAACATTTTGTGCCGAAAAAATGATTGCAAATCATACAAAAAGGATGAGTGATGAGTTTCAATTCAGAAGGTTATTGGAAGAGATTGACTAAGACTTTACTGTGGAGGATTCAAGTGAGGTGTAACAACCGTGGTTTTAACATGTTAGTTAAACTAACAATCTCGATCTATTTAACTTTGATTTAGGTAAACGTACGAAATAAAACGTGAGTTTTAAGAAATAAAAGGCCTATGGTTATGAAAATTATATTTTTACAATCCTAATGATAAAAAAAAATTAGAAAAAGAAAAATAATTTTTACACTATTTAATTAATTACTATTAATGAATTACTAATTATTAATTACTTTTTAATTATTTAAATTATACTAAATTACAACTAATTATGAATTTTAACTAGAAAAATGAAAATTAAATTTAGAAAAATCTAAAATATTATAAAACTAATTTTAAAACAGAAAATATATTTTTCCTACTTTTTAATTAATTATTATTAATTAAAAACTAATTATTTAATTAAATTAAACTAAATTAAATTATAAAAAGTACTAAATTAAATGAGAAAAATCTGAAAAAATTACTAAAAATACTACTGACTAACCGGAACCTAAGAAAAATTTAAAATTAGAATTTGCTTATAAATAAGCAAAATAATAAGCCAAAAGGGCTTAAATAGAAGCTATCACTTTTTTATTTTTGTTTTTTCTTTGATTTTCTTTTACACACTACTTTTACTAATGGAAATGAGAAACTTTTGTGAATGAACTTTTGCTGTAGCTTATTAATAAGCTGAATGGAAAGCTTAAAAATGGACAGTGAAGTCCTAATAAGCTATGGAGTTTGGATCTTTGAACCAAAAAGCTACACAAAAGCTACAAACTAATGAATAAGCTACAATCAATGACAATGATTACAAATAAGCTGCAAGAGACAGAATAAGCACAAGAAATAAGCCAGGAACAACAATTAAGCACTTAAGTGAAATATAAATTCCAAACAGGCCAATTCAGGGACTTTTAGACCTCTGTGGGGTCCACAAAGGATGATGGAAGTCTAAAATAAAATTTGACTTTCAAAGCTGACCTGGTCAACTTCAAAATAAGCCAATAAGATGGGCTTATGGCTTATTATTGAGCACTTTATGGTCTTGTGAAATTGGTGCACAAAACTGAGTAGTCAGTATAGGTTCTGAGAACAGGTCACAAAGAAGGGTCAAAATAGCTGAGGTCCAATAAGCTACAATCCCAAATAAGCCAAGGGCTGAAAAAGTGAGCTGATAAGCTCCCCTAAAAGCCAAAGTTCCAAAGGTAGGGTCCACTAGATAGCAAGATGCAAGCCTATGAACTTGGTCTTAGATGCTGAGCTCTCAGTATTTTTACTGAGGTCAGGTCACAAAGGGAAGCCTAAATAAGCTAGGGCAAATAAGCTGAAGCCCAGAATAAGCTTAGATATGAAAAGCTCTACTGCCAAACTACTCAAAAAGCCAAAAGGCTAAGTGTGGGGTCCACTGGAATGGTCACAATGAGCCAAGGAAGTTGGGCCAATAGCCCTGATGCAGGGGAGGTTATGTGCCCTGCACCCTCAAATAAGCACATGCACAGTCCTCATAAAAATCCAGAAAATAAGCCAAACATAGATTTATGAAGTTTAGGTGGTGTATTTTTATCACAAAAAGTTTCAAGGCCTGATTCCAACCACAAAAATCAAGAAAATTCACACAAAAAGTGACTTTCTACACTAACAAGCAATTTTGACTTTTTAACTTATTGAATAACTTTGACTAAAATGAACTTAAATTGCTCCTAGCTGATTATATATGTAATATTAAGCTAAAATGAAACTATTCTAAGTTATATTAACTAATTATACACCTATGATTAAGATTATGCAATTATACTTCTAACAGATTTGAAAGTAATGAAGATTGAAATGAAATTTGACTTTTTCCTGAAAAACCTAAGTGTTTATTGACTGCTATGGTCTAATGATACCCAAGGAAGTATGTCTCAATGAATTGTACCAACTGAAACTCACAGGATCTCAGTCAACTAGGTAAATCCAAACACTCCTCTATATAACTGTTTTGTTGATTTATTAAGCAATTGAGACCTTAAGCTTTTAGAAACCACTTTTTATTACATATTATTACTTAATGAGCTTAAATGGACACAGAAACCTAGGTCTAGATTACAAATACTCAAGTAAACTAAATATGCTAAATCTTGGTAGTTACAACAAAAATTTAAAGCACAATGAGAATTATAAAACCAAAACTTGATTTAATCTCACAAAATGTCTAATAACAAATCATAAGAACAATTAAGCAACAATAAGCAATCTAATAAGCTAATGTATAGTAAAATAAGAATTTAAGAGATTTGCTCACAATGTGCTTCCAAGCTGAAAACATGAAACCAAGGACCAAAGAACTTATCCTATAGAACACCCACAGGTTCACTAACCCATTGCCATCCCTGATTTACAATGCTCCAGCCATCTTCACCATCAACCTGCAATTTTTTATTTTATTTCTATTTTTCTGATTTTTTTTTTTGTATTTTTGCTTTTTTATACTAAACTGCTTTTTAAAGTTTCTAATAGCTTTCAAAAGCTATTTAGGAGCTTATATGAGCCTAGAAGTCCATAATCACAACTACAATCAATAATTCAGAAATCAAGAAATTTAAGAGAAAAATTTGAGCATAAACTGATTTGAACTTGGATACTTTAATTCATTGATTGAAAAAGGTTCAACTTACACTGAGATTACTGAAATTACAATTTGGAAGCTAAAACATACAATGGAATTTAAAAAACTATTAATTCGACACTAAATTAACTCTAATGAACTACCCTTGGTCTTAACAGCATCTCTTTCCTTTTATACTGAAAAATTAGGGTTTTAGGGCACCCTTTTGTCCTTTCCCAGCAACAATAAGCACCATAGGATGAGTACTTTTGATCCTGGCCTTTGAAGCAATTTTGGCGCCAAAATTCTTTTGGCGTTTTATTCTGATAACTTGTGCCAGGGTTGCAACTTTGGACTGGGGTGTTTGGTTGGAGTAGCTGGGGAGGGTGGAGTGTTGCAGAGGAGGTTGCAGGGGTGGTGATGATGGTGAAGTTTGGAGGGTAGCAGGGTAGTGGGAAGCTGAGGTGGAAGAAGGAGGGTGGTCAAAGTTTGGTTTGATCCTGGTATTAGCCAACCAGGGTGTGGGTGGGCTTGAGGTGATGGGCCTGGGGAGTTATAAGGTGGTCTTGGTTTTATTTTTGGGTAGTAATAAGGTTGGGGTATTTGGGTGGGCTGGTGTTTGTGTTGGAAAATAATAGAAGGGTCCATTTGGTTTAAGTAAAAACACAAGGACCATCCATGTAACTTTCTGAATTTTAGGGGTGGGTTTTGCAATTTTCCCAAAGTTAACATAAGGACCAAACTTGCCATCTGATATAACACTCATCAATAAGTACTTAAGTTGGTACTAAATCCCTTTGCGTGAAAGGTTGTTATTGTGATTTGGGAAGTATTGAATTTGGGAAAGTTCATTTTGATCGCCTTTGTGGTGTAGAAATGACTTGTGAAGTTTTGGTGTTTTGTGTTTTTGCGTAACGAGTCTTCGTTCAAGTTTTTGAGCGTTAGCAAGTTACGAGGAGTTTGTTTTTATGTGTTATACTTTTAAAGGGTGTGAAAATGTATTTTTGGAAACTTTGTTTTGAAAATAATCATTTTTCTGAGTTGTCGTAAAAATGAAGGTTTATCGCGTAAGACGTTAGGATTCGTTATGAGAACTTATAAAATATCAAAAGTATAAGGTTTTAAGTGTAATAATTTAATTTAATAAAAAAAATATTAATATAGGGGTGGGCGGCCGGTTATGGGTCACAGGGGGGAAAAGGAAACCCAATTTGAGTCCAAATATGATTCTTAGGCCCAAGGATTATCCATAATTAATGTCACACCCCCAAAATACCTGAATGACAGCGGAATGGAATACCTGAGGGTGACTGTCATAGCACCACAGTTACAGTTATATTGAACGACCTAAAGTGTCGTTTTGAAAATACATCGTTTGATTCATTTAAAATATTCAGAGTTATAAAACATAGGTCCCAAAGTTTTGAAAAGTTTAAGGAAATAAGTTTAGTACAATCAAACGATAATTCATAAGTGCATGAAAATCCAAAATGAGACGCGTCATCCTTGTTACTCAATGATATGACTCCATGCATGTCATGAAGAATATGTCTTAATTACCTGAAAATACATTGCGAAAACGGTCAACAATAATGTTGGTGAATAATCATAGGTTTGTAAGTTAAATCGTATGTACATTGTCCACAAGTATAAAGTAAACCGACAAAATGTCAAAAATGCTACATTTGCTCTTAAGCTCATGACCCCGAAGCTAGACATAATATTGTATTGGCCCCAAAGGAGTGTTTACCAGGCACTCAAATAGTTTAGACATGAAATGCATCCGTAATTCCGTTGGAGCAACCCAAACACGGATGGAGGAGTCACCCTCAATAGATCTGTTCACTCACTCTCGCTTGTATCTTAATTAACGGTCCATGATAATAAAGGGGACTTAACTTGGTAGTAAGGCAACTTAAGCAATGTATGGAATTTAATACTTGGGCATGTACAAAAATAATTGATGCAATGTATTCTCCCTCATGGGATTTGAAATCAAAATATTGTATTAAAACGGGGCTATGAAAACTCACTTGAAGTGATAGTACAATGTGGTGAAATGATCAGGGCAACAAGGCGCGAACACTAGCCGCAACCTAAATGAATGAATATGATCTACTTTAGATCATGAAATGATGTAGTGAATATTCACGCACATGATACATATACCACTCGTAACTTGAAAATACTAGTTATTGTCAAAGTAATGTATTTTTCATACTTAGGAAAAATAAGTCCAACTAGACTTATAAAAACTAGTCGTAATATATCGTATATAAAGGTTAGTGTTATATTCATCGTTTTGAAAACCTTAAAATAACGTCAATTAGTCGTATAAATAAGCCTTGGGTCATACGTACTTCATTGGTTACGAATATAGCTCTTTAACAATATTTCTAGAAAATATAGTATTTAGTACGTAGTTTATTATTTCCAATTGTAGCTGCCAAAATAATATCGTTTTGTCGATTTTGAAACGTGTATATCTTTGTCGTTTTAAGTTCATTTTTCTCGTTCTTTATATCCACGGATTCGTCTTAACATGTATTAATATATTTTTGATAGTTTGGCTCCTTTAGGTTACGTCTAACGCCTCTCTTTGTCCGTCGAAAATCGTCCAACAGCAATCATATCTCCTTCGTTATAAACTCGTTTTAATCCGTTCTTTCGCCAAAAGTTTCATTTTTGAAAGTATTTTCTAAATATTTGGTCAAAAATTACCCACAATCTACTGATTTTCCCACGTTTTTAAAATAGGGACAGTAGGTATATATATAGTTTGTAAAATCATTTCTAGGGTTTCAAACTAGTTTCAAATCCAACCAAAACACTTTCAATCACCACAAATCTAGTCTAATCTTACCTTAGGGTGTCATGGGTTCCTAAACATCATCCACCAAGTTAATCTACCAAGGATCTACGTATTATCCATTTCTAAGGCTTAAAAGATATAAAAGTTTAAATAGAGTGGTATAAACTAACATATGCATGTAGATATTGTATAACAATCATATGAACATAATAAGAACTTGGTAAAATTATAAAAATGAGTTTTGTATACTTGAAAGATTAGAGAGTTTTTGATGATGAAAACGTACTAAAACCTTGAGTTTTTATTTCAAAACCCGAAAGAGAAACACTAATAATACTTGATTAACACATGATCTTGGAAACTCGATGTTTTCTTCTTCCTCTTTGATTATGGCCGAACACCCCAAGGACCATGGGAGGATGAGAGCTTCTCTTGTTAGTTTACTTGAAGTAATATAATTGTATGTGTTGTATGAATTAGATATTAGTTAAATTAATGGCAAATTTGTAAATAAAAGATCAAGTGCAAGAATTATTGGTCAAGGGGGGGATGGATCGGCTGAATTTAGGGAATAAGGAGGGGAGTTGGTGACTTGGGTAAGATTTGGTAGATTTTGTTGGATTTTTGGATAAAATGCAAGTATATATTGTGTTATATATTTGTTTTGGGTATTGGGTTAGCTAGAAATAGGAACCAAATGAAATATATTAAAGTCATAAAAATTATGAAAATGTGTTGGGTACAAATATTGAGTGTTTGGGTGATTATTGTTTAGTTTTTACGAAAACCATTATAATTATATTAAACTTACGATACGAAATAAATAAATTTCCAAAGTACCGGGTAAATTAATAATATAATTTATATATCATTATTATGAATATGAAAATATATTAGGATTATAGTCGGGAGCGTCGGACGTGTTAGTCACCTTATTGATTGCGTGTTAACGTTTATTTAAAAATAAACATACGTAAAAAGTCAAATATATCAAAAGTATTAATTTGAATATCCCACGAGTGGAATAGTATGCAAATGCTATGGTGATGATATGTAATCTATTTCTAGTCCATATGAAGTGTCCCTACTGATGATGCATGAATTCGCAGCTTAACCTGACCGGTTACACAAATGTAAATATTGACGATGCATGAATTCGCAGCTTAACCTGACCGGTTACGCGAATGTAAATATTAACGAAGCATGAATTCGCAGCTTAACCTGACCGGTTACGCGAATGTAAATATACGTAAACTAAATTTACGATGAAATGAGTGATGCACGTGAATAGTGTTTTCTCTCCGGAAATGAATAGTGTCATGTGAATAGTGAAATTTTTGAATGCTTCTCGGAATCTCAAACTGACACAAAAAATGATGAATAGTAAAATGATGAATAGTGATTGGTGAATAGTAACTAATGAATAGTAACTTCCAAGATGAAAAATGAAATTTCGACATCTGAACAAGGACTTGAAATTAAGAGTTGTGACAGTCTTCCCCTCTAAAAGGAACTTCGTCTCTTAGTTCAGTTTTGGTTGGTCTCTAAAGTATATTTGGTAAAAAGACGTGGATACTTGAGTTGCATTTGCTTCAATCGTTCGACCTCACGGTCCATGATTTCTACTGGTTCTCCTACCAGGTTTTTAGGTTTGTCATTGGGTTGGATTCCTTTCAATGGAATCATGAGTCACTAATCTGAAAGTCATTTTTCGGGATTTGAAATTGTGAAACATGCTTGTGTAATCCTGCTACTTTTCAACAAGGCTCAAGTCCGAGGGTTACTGGCCTACTCTGTCTGAAATATTAAATGGTCCAGTGTACATCGAGTTTAACTTCCCGGATTTTTCTGAATGGTATCATGCCTTTCCTAGGCAGAACTTTTAATGTGATTTTGGTTACCAACATGAAATTCTAATGGTTTACATCTTATCGACTTGTAACTGATTCTTGAGTTGCAGAAAATTCTTGGTCATTTCATGAATGCGTACTAGATTAGTGAGTTGGGCTTTTTTTTTTCGAGTTTGGTCCATCAATAGATGGTCAACGCTTCTTGAGGTTTACAATGTGATATGGGTAATATATGTTGCTGAACTCTGCCAGAACTCAAATTTGTATGTCAGCTGGTCGATTCTAAAATGAATCTTAAATGGTCCAATATACTAGAGGTTCAATCTCTCGTGTTACCAAAATTGTATCATGCCTTTCCAAGGCAAGGCTTTCAACTTAGTTCGTTCTCCCACTTGAATCTAGATGGTTTGCTATTCAGGGATACTCAATCCGCATGATGTGCGTCATGCACCAACCTAACATCTACCAGTTTCTCGTTGCTTGAAACTGGTTCTTGACTTGTGAAATTTTCCTTTGTTGTTCCATAGTTTAGTTCTAGACCAGTGAATTTAACTTTCCGATTTCGGTCTGTAAATGGGTAATTAGTACTTTGACCATAGAGTGCCTCAAATGGTGTAGTCTCTACGCTCGTGCGATAACTATCGTTGCAAACGAATCTGATTTATGATAAATGGTTAGTCCAACCATTTCTAGAGTCAATCGCTCACTCTCTGAGCATATCTTTCCTTTGTTTGAATTGTCCTTTCGATCTAACCATTGGTCTGAGGATGATAGGCGGTGTTTACATCTAAATGGGGTTTCGAAGGAAATCTTAAAATGATTGCTAAAAGTCTGAGGTGATTCGATCACCTTTATCAGGAATAATTGAAATGGTTACAATGAATCTGGTGACTAATACTACAACGTTATGCCTTTTGAAAAAAGCGTTATACGAAGAAGATAGAATATGGGTAACAATTTTTTTGATTCCTTGCGTTTTGGTCTAATGGGTGCTAAGACATGTGTCTTTCTTTGCCTATTGTGCTTGGTCTCCATTACTGACGTTTGTAATCGATCTTTGGTGTTCCTCCTGATTTCCTTCATCACACATTCTAATATTCCTTATTGTCGAATCACAAAGCCCTAAATGCATAAGCGATGTAGTATGGTGATTTGTCTTCAAAATTTATCTCACGATTTTGAGTTTTTGGTCGAAATCTTTTTCCGAATAAACGACTTTAGAAAATGGAACAAATGGTCTACTAAATAATATCTTTCTTGATGATTCAAAATTCAATAGTTATGAATGTGACGCGGTTTTTAAACATGTTGTGAGTAGGACTATTTACCAAAGTTTGATGTTTAAATATTTCCCATTATACAATGGTTCTGCTAAATATTGACTAAAAAGGATCGTATTTGTTCAAAATAGGCAATTCAAAATTATTTTCTAGGAGATATGTGATTTATATAAACAAAATTTTGAAATCAACTTTATTTAAAAGTAAAAATACTAACGAGGATAAAATAGTAGGATAGATAATGTTCACATAAATGCATAGATGTCTAACGTTCAGTTCCTGATGTTAGATAATGCCTATAGGTGGTTATCTGGCAAACTGCAAGCCTAGGTATTCAACCAACTTAAGTCCTAAAATGGTTTATCATTGAAATTGTCATCATGTTGGCAAAAGAAAAGTATCAATTGATACTAAGTCGATGAATGTCCATTTTTATTCTCACATGAAGCTGGGGAGATATGCTTGGGCCTGATGCCACTCTTGATGTATAGGTGAGGTTATCTAGAATTTCTTGAGGACACAATGCTTTAGGGGAATCTATATCGATATCCATAATTCGAATCAATTATTCTTTGCGAAAACTAACTGCAGGGAAGTTTGCGTATAGATGAGGCCATGTTTAATTGGAATGCTTTACAATATCGGTTAAGAGGCTTGGTTTATTTCTATAGTGTTGCTTAGCGTACCTTCACAGTGTGTTCGATCCTGCAACTATATCTAGCTAGTACTTTTGAATGATAGAGCTGGACAACTAGGTCGGAGATGATGTTTCAGATGGTCTCATGGTATCTTAGAATTGTTGTTGAGTTATAAATTGTCTTACTGTATACTTCTAGTCTAGGTTAGTAGTTCTGTAATCCTTTTATTGCTTTTTTTGTATCGAGGAATCCTCCTTGTAATTGATTTGGAAAGTCTCTCATAGAGAAGTCAATGGAAAAAAAATCCGACATAATGGTTGCGTGAGTGACAGGTGGGGTAAGTATCCAGGGAGGGTTTGTCAAAAAGAGATGTCTATGAAAGAGTTTATTTGTTTAGAATGCTTTTGGATGAAGATTGTTATTAATAATTCTTTAAAAAAAAATTATTTTCTTCATGGCATAATCCTTCCTGAATTATACATAGGTGATCAGGCTATGTTTAATTTAGGACCAATGATGCGATGCTTGATTTAGTCAAAATAGCATTACTTTTCTCAAAAGTTTTAGATGGTGTTCAACGTGTTGTTATGAAAAATGGTATCCTATATATTTCCTTTCAAGGTAACATGAAAATGATTTCGCATAATAATAGTAAATACTTGACGTAATGACGGAAAAATCAATTTATAGGGTGGTAATAAAATAGTTTCTTTTAATAATTCCGTAAAACAATTTCCCCATATGGTAGTAAAATAGTTTGAAGTAAAATTCGTTGAATGGTTTATTGGATACATGGGTGAATCTTATGGTGTGGTAATAGTCTACTACTCCACTTATTTAAAGAATGTAAACATCTTAGTTCATAACAGGGCAGTGGTTTATGATTATGAAGTGGTCGAGAATATGGTAGTGATATTGAGAGCGTGAAAGATAAATGTGTCTTTGTGACAATCGGTAATTTTCCACACCTTATTTTAATAATAAATCCTTATTTATTATTACACACTTAGTTATTGAGCATGCTTTAGCTCACTTGGCAAAGTTTTGGGAAGTCATCCCGCACATTGAAACATCTCAGACTAGTTATTTTGATCATAAAGACAACTTATATATCTTATGATATTACTAACAACTAAAATATTTAATTTGTTAAGTATATTAATTTAATAAACATTTTACCTATACAAATGATCACACGAGGTACCCAATGCTCCTAATAAATATTTTTCTTACATTTTATTACTTCCTAAATGATTTCTCAAGTGCCAAAAATATTTCCTTACATTTATTGCAAATTCTTTATTTAAACGTTTAAATACGCGTAACATTCGTTAACTACTAAACTAATACCCAGTACATATTTTTTTTACTACCCAATACATCCAAAATACACATTTTATACAAAGTTATACAAATATCTCCTAGGGGAGACAATGAGCCCCTTTTTGCTCCACAATTACTTACTACATGTATTTTATTACTACTTGTACTAATTTTTTTTTCAAACACAACATGAGACATCTAATTAATAAGGATGGCTAGGACCATGCCTTGCCCCCCTCCTTTCCCCTAAATTTCGGCCAACCACAAGGACCAAATCATAAGACTTTTTCACCACTTTGACCCAAGGTAGTATATATATACTTGCAATAGGTAACATGATATTTGCAACAAAAAAAAAAAAAATATCATCACCTCCTACTTTTACATACCAATCGACTTGGGCAAGAACCAAAGGGGAAGGGGAAAATCTTGACAAGATCTAGTGACTTTCAAGATATATTCGGGTAGAAAAATTTGTTTTTGGAGTTTCGGGTTACCCTTTGTGATCACATTTTCCTACTTACATACACTACTAGTAAGTCTAAAAATCTTTCTTTATGATTTTACTTACTCATCTTGATGATGATTTTTACTTAGATCGTGATTATGTTGATTTTAAACTCATATATATAACATTTATCACCCTTATTACATATATGTTTGTATGATCCTAGTGATTTTAAACATATTTAACCTAAATATTACTTACTAAAAATGGCTAGGTTCATGTCCAAACACATGATAAATTTTATTGTACAAGTTATGATTTATATGATCTATATGTTTTCCTACTCCAAGTTTAATTATTTTTTTGACTTGACATATATATTAAGTTGTTAACATAGCCTTGAAACTATTGATATTGTGGGAAGAGTTTTGGGTAAGTGCTAGGATGATTTTTGGGAGTTGATTACCTAGATCTAAAGACTTCAAGTAATAAAAAAAATGAGATTTGGTAACTTATATATTATGCTGTCCCGAAACTGTTGCTACAGAAAAATGGGTTTTCAAAACATAAGATTTGGTTCAAAATATAGGATATAGACTTAATAATGAAAACATAGCCGCTTGAACGGGTTAAAACGGACTTATAACGAAAAAGATATACTATTTTCAAGATTTAACGACGAAAACTATAGTTTCTGAAAATATAGAAACTGTCCCGATTTTCTAGCTATGAAAACTGAGGTTAAATGATGTTTAGACTAGCCGAGAACTTAAAAATCCTAGAGTATACTTGAATACCTTCGCGGGGATATATAAAACTTAGAAAACGGACCTAAAATGAGCAAGTTATGATTTTCCGAAGAATTAGACGAAAACTATATTCTTTAACAGCTTTGTAAAAAGCTGATGGAAAAATAAAAAGGAGACTTTTGACTATTTTTGCACCTTTTAAGCCGAAACGGTATACTCGGAACCACTAGTAACTTGTGTATATTACTTGGGAGCGTTGGGAGAATTATAAAACGTTTCTAACATGAAAACTATCGATAAAGCACGAGACCGGGAAAATATATATTTACTATTCACAGCTTTTGTATATATATTGTTTAACGTCAAGAAAAACACACGGACATGAACCTTAGCAAATATTTGAACGTTATGGTTATTTCATTGACGAATGTACCTATTTTATTACTAAATTACTTTACGAACATATATGGGTGATAAATGGATTTCACAAAATACATACGATATTTATTACAAATCCTAAGACGATTTATATATTTTTAGGTTGTGGTTGAGTTTTCACGCGTAGAAACTCGTTTCATTATACTAGCGTACGCTGATTTCTAAGGTGAGTTTATAGCCCCACTCTTTCTATACTTGTTTTACAAACTGGGGTGAGAAACATGCAAAAACTCTTTTATGGACCAGAACTATTGTTTATGCTATTACGTGGATTAGCCTAAGCCCTGTTATGTCCCATTATGCCCAACTCATGAACCGTTAATTCCTGCTGGGAAGCGCGAATGTTATAAATAGATCTATTGGGAGTAACGCCCCCGTTCGGTTTGACCGGATAGGCAAACGAACGTATACCATGTCGAAACACAAGTGTCTGGGATAAACACTTGTCGGGCACCTATATTTGATTACATGCTCTTTGAGCATGCACACTGTTATAGCTTCGGTTGCATGAACTTAGTGCTAGCGTAATAGACTGTTTTTATATGACATTATATGTGTTGTAATGCTCATATGCTAAACTCATGGTCCAAACTTATGATTTTTCTGCTTTAAACCTATAGACTCACCAGCTTTTTGCTGACTTTTAGCATGTTTTTCTCAGGTGCTTGACTTATCTCTAAGTGATCTTTTGAAGGCTTGGCTTGGCAAGGTCATAGGCACATTTGGAGTGGAATAAATTTCCCACACTTAACTACTTTTGTATTTGGGACAACTAAAAACTTTATGGGCCTTGTACTCCAAATTTGACTATGATGTCAACTTACAACTTTTAAATTATGTATGTTTTTAAACGGGTTTTGTAAATCCGTTCTTTATTATCTTGTGTTGTGATTACCAATTTACGTAGCACCCCATGACCCGAATGCTTCCGCTATACCAGAATTTTGGGGGTGTTACAGATTGGTATCAGAGCCAAGGTTATAGAGAACTAGGTACATATAAATCCTAAACTATAACCGCTATTTACAAAAACAAGTCCCTATGACAGCCACTTGCCAGCCAGCCTTGTTCGTCACTTTACATGTTGATTACTTATCTTAGCTATGTATTATGCTTTACCGTTATATATATACATACGTAAATATATATATACTATAAGTATTTCTATATACTTACACACTTATACCGTCTTTGTCACAGACCATGCCTCATTTTGACGTCATCGAAACGATCTTGCACACTAGCACCTCACCATCTCGCCAAATCACACCAAACTCAGATGACCCCTACATGAGGGTACTTCGGGCTTTCAACGCCTCGAATCCTGACACTACTGAGCCTGTATCTACCTCATCATTACCCATACAACCTACATCTACTCCCATAGCTGACACCACTATTACTCAGACTATCCCTACTCGCCGTACAGCCCGCATACGTGTCCCAGGACGCCGAATGCGATACTCAAACTTACCATCCTCACCCCCGAAGAGGACCCGGGCTGTTTACATGGGTACATCCACTACTCCATTATCATTATCACCAGCATCATCGCCTACTCACTCACCACTCCGTCAGAGGCTCAGAAGGGCCACCGAGTCATATTCAGAAGAATCAGAGGAGGATCCGGAAGAGGAGTCGGATCCAAAAGGGGAGTCAGACCCAGATGAGGATCCGGAAGAGGAGTCGGATCCAAAAGAGGACTTAGACCCAGATGAAAATCCCGAAGAGGAGCCCTTACCAACAGAGCATGCACTTGTTGAGACTACACCAGTTGAGCATGCCCAGGGAGGTGCATGCTTACAGAAAGAAGGCAAACAAAGTATTGAGGAGGTTCAGGGTATTTTCGAGACGGGACAGAGCTCGAGAGCAGCCCAGATTCAGGGTGGTGATACAGATGTGCCTATGGGGCTAGGGTTGAGGGCTGCCATGATACAAGCTAGGGAAGAACAGCAGGATACTGATGAGAAGATATGGAAAGATATTGAGTGTGTTCAGAGCATTCCACTCAGAGCAGTCAGCTCAGACTATGTACCTTCCTCTCCATCATTCATACCACCATCACCAGCTGAACCACACTTACCACTACCTGACATTCCAGACTCACCACTGCCTAACATTCCAGACTCACCAATGACAGACATTCCAGACAATGTATCCACACCTAATCCCCCTGACTATGATGTGAGTACTCTTGATTCGATATGGACCCGTCTTTATCAGCAAGCCAGCGTACTGGACGACCATACTGATCAGCTGGAAGGGTTACAACCAGCACGTTTTGAGCAGGTTTTTATGCAGTTGGCTGATCATGCCAGTTTACTTGATGTCCACACAGATCAGCTGGAGAGGCTGGGGAGACTGGATGTGCGGACAGATAGACATGACAGAGAGCTTACAGATGTGCGTCGCCAGATAATGAATATCGGGAGAGATCAGGATAGAGCTTGGGATGCGGAGTGGACCACTTGGCATAGGATGCATGAGATGGAGTCAGTGATTGCTGGGGTGACGAGGGCGGAACAAGAGGACCGTTGGGAGGTCTTAGTGTCCAGGAGACGCATTGCACAATTGGAGTCCACTGTAGGACGATTGGAGTTTGCTGTGGAGCGATTGACAGGAGAGGTGGAGCGATTACGCCGTGAGCGTACTCGAGACTAGTGTTGATTGTATTAGATGATGCTAGCTTAGTGTTGTTGTACTAGATGATGCTAGCTTAGTGTTGTTGTACTTTCCTTTCATTCGAACCTTGTATTTCCATTATGTATTCGAAGCTCGTACTTTCCTTCGATGCACCATGAGCTTGTAATTTTGTGAACACATATTGATCTTAATCTATGACAAGCTTGGTTGTTTACTCTATTGTGCCATTCGCTCTGTGAATGATCTTATTTATGTACTCTACTTGAGGTGACTATGTACTCGTGTGATAATAAACCTTCCATATGGAATCTCATTTGTCTCTATCTTTTGTTTGTGTTGTAGCAAAATGGCTCCTAGAAAGAAGTCAAACAGAACCACACGAGCCAACCCAGGCCCAGCTAAGGCTACAGCCACTGTTCCACCTACTGTTAACCAAGCAATGTTAGACCAACTGGTGGATGAGAGAGTAGCGGCAGCTTTAGCCGCAGCCAACGTAAACGCCTCCACTACCGATGTTGGCACTTCCAGACCAAATCGGGGTAATGGCCGAGGCTGCAACTACCAAGATTTTCGCAAGATTATGACTGGGAGTTTTGGAGGGTCTGAAGGAGCAGTGGTATTGGTTAGATGGATTGAGAAGTTGGAAACTGTGTTCAGGATAAGTAGTTGTGCAGATGAGGATAGGGTGAAGTATGCATCATTCACCTTCACAGATGCTGCTCTAACCTGGTGGAATAACTATCTGAAGTCTGCCGGGTATGACACTGCTTACTCAATGCCATGGGAAAACTTTAAGGAAATGGTGCTTAAAAAGTACTGCCCCCGCAATGAGGTCATGAAGCTAGAGGTTGAATTTTGGAATCTCAAAGTTCAAGGTACCAACATGGCTGCTTACAACCAGCGTTTTCAGGAACTAGCTTTGTTGTGTCCTGAAATGGTCCCGACTGAGACCCGTTTACTGGAAAGGTACATTAGAGGATTACCCCAATCCATCAAGGGTAGTGTCACTACTTCCAAGGCTGCTAATCTCCATGAGGCAATGGAACTGGCCAACCAGTTGATGGATCAAATTGTTGAGGATACCCTAATGGAGGTGACTGATGGCAAGAGGAAATGGGATGACCTTTCTGTCAACAACAATAACTCAAACACTACTTTCTCTAACAAGAAACAGAAAGGCGCCAAGGTATATGCAGCAGGAACCACCGAGAAGAAAACTTATGCTGGAAAACATCCACTGTGCAACCGTTGCAAGCTTCATCACAGCGGACCGTGCACAGTGAAGTGCAAAAACTGTCAGAAGGTGGGGCATATGACCAGAGACTGTAGGTCGAGGAACCTTGCTACTGCACAGACAGCACCCGGACAGAACCCGAAAGCTAATGTGACTTGTTTTGGATGTGGAAAGAAAGGGCACTACAAGAGTGAATGCCGTGAACAGAAGAACCAGGGTACTGGGGGTAATCAAGCCAACAATGGGTACAAGGGAAATCAGAAGGTTGGTGGGAATCAGGTCTACCCAGTGAAAGAAGAAGGCGCCCGAGGAAGGGTCTATGCTGTGGGCAGGGTGGAAGCCCAGGAGGACCCAAACGTCGTGACGGGTACGTTTCTTCTAAATAACCGCTATGCATCCATATTGTTTGATACTGGGGCAGATAGAAGTTTTGTTTCAACTGCATTTAGCCCACTACTAAATATAGCCCCGACTACCTTAGGCAATGTATACGATGTGGAACTAGCTAATGGGAACATAGAAAGGGTAGATACAATCATAAGAGGTTGCACCTTAAACCTACTAAATCATCCTTTCAACATCGACTTTATGCCGGTAGAATTGGGTAGTTTCGACGTCATTGTTGGAATGGACTGGTTGTCGAAGTACCATGCCGCCATCATTTGTGATGAGAAAATCGTACGACTTCCCTACGGAGATGAAGTCCTAATTGTTGAAGGTGACCGAAAGGACAGGAGAAGTGCGTCAAGACTAAACATAATCTCCTGTACGAAGGTTCAGAAGTACATCGAGAAAGGATGCCATCTCTTTCTAGCACAAGTAAACAAGAAGGAAGAAAAGGAGCCAGAGGGAAAACGTTTGGAAGATGTACCAATCGTGAGAGACTTTCCAGAGGTCTTCCCCGAAGAATTACCTGGACTCCCGCCGACCCGACAAGTTGAGTTTCAAATCGATTTAGTGCCTGGTGCCGCGCCTGTGGCACGAGCACCTTATCGATTAGCTCCGACAGAGCTCCAAGAGCTATCAAACCAATTGTCGGAACTTTCAGAGAAGGGATTCATAAGACCGAGTTCTTCACCTTGGGGAGCCCCTGTCTTGTTCGTCAAGAAGAAGGATGGAACATTTAGGATGTGCATTGATTATCGGGAGCTAAACAAACTAACCATCAAGAACCGCTACCCACTCCCGAGAATTGACGATCTCTTTGATCAACTGCAAGGTTCAAGCGTTTACTCAAAAATTGATCTGAGATCCGGATATCACCAACTGAGAGTTCGAGAACAAGATATTCCAAAAACGGCATTTAGAACCCGTTACGGGCATTACGAGTTCCAAGTTATGCCTTTTGGTTTAACCAATGCACCAGCTGTATTCATGGACCTTATGAACCGGGTGTGCAAGCCATACTTAGACAAATTTGTGATCGTCTTTATCGATGACATTCTCATTTACTCTAAGAACGAGAAGGAGCATGAGGAACACCTCAGAAAAATTCTGGAACTGTTAAAGGAGGAGAAATTGTATGCTAAGTTTTCTAAGTGTGAATTCTGGATACCGACTGTACAATTTTTGGGTCATGTGATAGATAGCCAAGGCGTTCACGTGGACCCTGCAAAGATCGAGTCAATAAAGGATTGGGCGACACCTACAACACCTACCGAAATACGCCAATTCTTAGGACTTGCTGGATATTACAGAAGGTTTATTGAAGGGTTCTCAAAAATAGCTAAGCCTTTAACCAAACTAACTCAGAAGGATATAAAGTTTGAATGGGGAGATAAAGCAGAGGAAGCTTTCCAACTCCTTAAGGATAAGTTGTGTAGTGCACCCATTTTGGCCTTACCAGAGGGCAGTGAAGATTTTGTAGTTTACTGTGACGCTTCACACAAAGGTTTGGGAGCCGTCTTAATGCAACGAGAGAAGGTAATAGCATATGCCTCTCGACAACTGAAAAAGCACGAGAAGAATTATACTACACATGACTTAGAATTGGGGTCAGTAGTGTTTGCACTTAGAATCTGGAGACACTACCTCTATGGCACCAAATGTGTAGTTTACACCGACCACAAGAGTTTGCAGCATATCCTTGACCAAAAGGATCTTAACATGAGACAACGCCGTTGGTTAGAATTGCTCAGCGATTATGATTGTGAGATTCGATACCATCCGGGTAAAGCAAACGTAGTAGCAGATGCACTTAGTCGCAAAGAACGACCAAAACCTCTGAGAGTACGATCGTTGGGTATGACAATCATTTCACCCCTTCCATCAAAAATCCTTGAGGCTCAGACCGAGGCACTCAAGGAAGAGAACAGACCCAACGAGAAAATCTATGGTATGCCTGAAAATGAAAATGGTTTTGTGAAGAGATCTGATGGAGTGCTGTGTTTCAAGGACAGAAGTTGGGTTCCACTTTACGGAGGAGTACGTGACCTCATCATGCATGAATCTCACAAGTCTAAATACTCTATTCACCCGGGAGCCGATAAAATGTACCTTGATCTAAAGAAACTATACTGGTGGCCAAACATGAAGGCCGACATTGCTAATTATGTCAATCACTGTTTGACTTGTTCCAAAGTCAAAGCTGAACATCAGCGGCCATCAGGTTTGCTTGTGCAACCAGAGATTCCCGAGTGGAAGTGGGAACGCATAACAATGGACTTTATCACCAAACTGCCAAGGACATCAAGCGGTTACGACACGATTTGGGTAATCGTTGATCGTCTCACTAAGTCCGCGCACTTCCTTCCAATTAAAGAGAACGACAGCATGGACAAACTTGCAAGATTGTATATTAAAGAAATTGTTGCACGTCATGGTGTCCCAATTTCCATCATTTCTGATCGTGACAGTCGATTCACCTCTAACTTTTGGAGGTCACTCCAGGATGCATTGGGAACAGATCTCGATATGAGTACCGCATATCACCCACAAACAGATGGTCAAAGTGAGAGGACTATTCAGACTCTAGAGGACATGCTCCGTGCATGTGTCATTGATTTTGGCAACGGCTGGGACAGACACTTACCCCTAGCCGAGTTCTCTTACAATAACAGCTATCACACCAGCATCAAAGCTGCACCCTATGAGGCACTCTATGGCCGAAAGTGCCGATCACCGGTATGTTGGGCTGAAGTCGGAGATAGCCAACTTACTGGTCCTGAACTGATACATGAGACGACAGAGAAGATTGTGCTGATCAAAAGCCGAATGCAAGCGGCTCGCGATCGTCAAAAGAGCTATGCGGACAAAAGACGAAAACCTCTTGAATTCCAAGTAGGAGATCGAGTCATGCTAAAGGTATCACCATGGAAGGGCGTTATACGTTTCGGTAAGCGTGGAAAACTAAATCCCCGATACATTGGACCATTCAAAATCCTTGCCAGGATTGGGCCGGTAGCTTACCGACTCGAGTTACCTGCAGAACTCAGCGCTGTACACAACGTCTTTCATGTGTGCAACTTGAAGAAATGCCTTTCCGATGAAGAAGTCATCATACCTTTGGAGGAAATCCACCTTGATGAACGACTACACTTTATTGAAGAGCCCATCGAAATCATGGATCGGGAAGTCAAACGGTTGAAGCATAGTCGTATTCCGATTGTCAAGGTTCGATGGAACTCAAGAAGAGGACCCGAATTCACGTGGGAACGTGAAGATGAAATCAAAACTAAATACCCTCATCTTTTCGCATCTTCATCTAATAACTCGAATTGAATGTCGGGACGACATTCAAATGAGGCTGGGAGACTGTGACAATCGGTAATTTTCCACACCTTATTTTAATAATAAATCCTTATTTATTATTACACACTTAGTTATTGAGCATGCTTTAGCTCACTTGGCAAAGTTTTGGGAAGTCATCCCGCACATTGAAACATCTCAGACTAGTTATTTTGATCATAAAGACAACTTATATATCTTATGATATTACTAACAACTAAAATATTTAATTTGTTAAGTATATTAATTTAATAAACATTTTACCTATACAAATGATCACACGAGGTACCCAATGCTCCTAATAAATATTTTTCTTACATTTTATTACTTCCTAAATGATTTCTCAAGTGCCAAAAATATTTCCTTACATTTATTGCAAATTCTTTATTTAAACGTTTAAATACGCGTAACATTCGTTAACTACTAAACTAATACCCAGTACATATTTTTTTTACTACCCAATACATCCAAAATACACATTTTATACAAAGTTATACAAATATCTCCTAGGGGAGACAATGAGCCCCTTTTTGCTCCACAATTACTTACTACATGTATTTTATTACTACTTGTACTAATTTTTTTTTCAAACACAACATGAGACATCTAATTAATAAGGATGGCTAGGACCATGCCTTGCCCCCCTCCTTTCCCCTAAATTTCGGCCAACCACAAGGACCAAATCATAAGACTTTTTCACCACTTTGACCCAAGGTAGTATATATATACTTGCAATAGGTAACATGATATTTGCAACAAAAAAAAAAAAATATCATCACCTCCTACTTTTACATACCAATCGACTTGGGCAAGAACCAAAGGGGAAGGGGAAAATCTTGACAAGATCTAGTGACTTTCAAGATATATTCGGGTAGAAAAATTTGTTTTTGGAGTTTCGGGTTACCCTTTGTGATCACATTTTCCTACTTACATACACTACTAGTAAGTCTAAAAATCTTTCTTTATGATTTTACTTACTCATCTTGATGATGATTTTTACTTAGATCGTGATTATGTTGATTTTAAACTCATATATATAACATTTATCACCCTTATTACATATATGTTTGTATGATCCTAGTGATTTTAAACATATTTAACCTAAATATTACTTACTAAAAATGGCTAGGTTCATGTCCAAACACATGATAAATTTTATTGTACAAGTTATGATTTATATGATCTATATGTTTTCCTACTCCAAGTTTAATTATTTTTTTGACTTGACATATATATTAAGTTGTTAACATAGCCTTGAAACTATTGATATTGTGGGAAGAGTTTTGGGTAAGTGCTAGGATGATTTTTGGGAGTTGATTACCTAGATCTAAAGACTTCAAGTAATAAAAAAAATGAGATTTGGTAACTTATATATTATGCTGTCCCGAAACTGTTGCTACAGAAAAATGGGTTTTCAAAACATAAGATTTGGTTCAAAATATAGGATATAGACTTAATAATGAAAACATAGCCGCTTGAACGGGTTAAAACGGACTTATAACGAAAAAGATATACTATTTTCAAGATTTAACGACGAAAACTATAGTTTCTGAAAATATAGAAACTGTCCCGATTTTCTAGCTATGAAAACTGAGGTTAAATGATGTTTAGACTAGCCGAGAACTTAAAAATCCTAGAGTATACTTGAATACCTTCGCGGGGATATATAAAACTTAGAAAACGGACCTAAAATGAGCAAGTTATGATTTTCCGAAGAATTAGACGAAAACTATATTCTTTAACAGCTTTGTAAAAAGCTGATGGAAAAATAAAAAGGAGACTTTTGACTATTTTTGCACCTTTTAAGCCGAAACGGTATACTCGGAACCACTAGTAACTTGTGTATATTACTTGGGAGCGTTGGGAGAATTATAAAACGTTTCTAACATGAAAACTATCGATAAAGCACGAGACCGGGAAAATATATATTTACTATTCACAGCTTTTGTATATATATTGTTTAACGTCAAGAAAAACACACGGACATGAACCTTAGCAAATATTTGAACGTTATGGTTATTTCATTGACGAATGTACCTATTTTATTACTAAATTACTTTACGAACATATATGGGTGATAAATGGATTTCACAAAATACATACGATATTTATTACAAATCCTAAGACGATTTATATATTTTTAGGTTGTGGTTGAGTTTTCACGCGTAGAAACTCGTTTCATTATACTAGCGTACGCTGATTTCTAAGGTGAGTTTATAGCCCCACTCTTTCTATACTTGTTTTACAAACTGGGGTGAGAAACATGCAAAAACTCTTTTATGGACCAGAACTATTGTTTATGCTATTACGTGGATTAGCCTAAGCCCTGTTATGTCCCATTATGCCCAACTCATGAACCGTTAATTCCTGCTGGGAAGCGCGAATGTTATAAATAGATCTATTGGGAGTAACGCCCCCGTTCGGTTTGACCGGATAGGCAAACGAACGTATACCATGTCGAAACACAAGTGTCTGGGATAAACACTTGTCGGGCACCTATATTTGATTACATGCTCTTTGAGCATGCACACTGTTATAGCTTCGGTTGCATGAACTTAGTGCTAGCGTAATAGACTGTTTTTATATGACATTATATGTGTTGTAATGCTCATATGCTAAACTCATGGTCCAAACTTATGATTTTTCTGCTTTAAACCTATAGACTCACCAGCTTTTTGCTGACTTTTAGCATGTTTTTCTCAGGTGCTTGACTTATCTCTAAGTGATCTTTTGAAGGCTTGGCTTGGCAAGGTCATAGGCACATTTGGAGTGGAATAAATTTCCCACACTTAACTACTTTTGTATTTGGGACAACTAAAAACTTTATGGGCCTTGTACTCCAAATTTGACTATGATGTCAACTTACAACTTTTAAATTATGTATGTTTTTAAACGGGTTTTGTAAATCCGTTCTTTATTATCTTGTGTTGTGATTACCAATTTACGTAGCACCCCATGACCCGAATGCTTCCGCTATACCAGAATTTTGGGGGTGTTACAGTCTTTAAGGCATCTACAATCAACTGAAGATGATAGTCTATGTGTTAAAGGATATAGGTTAGAAATTTGGTGCCAATGAATTGAAGTATTTGAGAATTTATACTAGGTAAAGTTAGTAGGTTCAAATGCTTAATCCCTCTAGGCATGTCTAAAATGTATAAAGAATGGAAATTGTTGTACGGGTGATCTGAGTCAATGATGAGGCGAAAAATGATCCGTTTTTAGGGGGTCATTTAAGCCCGAATTCGAATTTATTTGATCAAATATTGCCCTAAATCGTTCCTTTTGTGATTTTAGGTACTTTGGGAGTGAAATCTGGAAAAGGAAGCAATTCGGACGTTTTTGGAGCATAAAAATGAAGAAAACGCCAAAGTCTTAATTTTCCATGCTGGGAACAGTGCATGACGGCGTCAAGAGGAAGATTATGACGGCGTCAAGAGTAAAAGTCCATGACGACCCAGAAGAGTTTTGACGGCGTCATGAAGGTAGGGCGTCAAGAGTTAAAGTCGTGACGGCCTGGAAATGCAATGTTCTTGACAGCGTCAAATGTGGATCTAGGCAGTCCGAGGATTGTTTTGGCGGCGAGGTGACGGCGTCACCTATTTGGTCTTGACGCCGTCAGACCCCTTTTTCTATATATAGT
This sequence comes from Artemisia argyi, assembly GCA_030686995.1. NCBI lineage: Eukaryota > Viridiplantae > Streptophyta > Magnoliopsida > Asterales > Asteraceae > Artemisia > Artemisia argyi. The sequence continues at coordinate 192,967,797 of CM060678.1, read as the reverse complement.
TTTCTAATTTTTCACATTAAAAGAGAGAAGTTTTGGGAGAAACCCTAAGTACGATTTTGGTGTAACTTTACAGGTTTTTCAAGGGTTCCAACCCCTTGATACCTTGCATGATTAATCAAGATAAGTGTTCTTCTAATTCAATCAATATGTCTATGTGTTGGTTGTCTATATCATGTTCTTATCTAAATTCCATCATGCTAGGCTAGATCTCTTTTGTGTTTGCTTAGATCTAATGAAACCTAGATATTGATTATGTGTTGATTACTTGTTTATTCTTGTCTTGGATGAATGATTTATATGTTAGGCTTAAGAAAACTGGCAGATCTCCAATTGGTAACATGCTTGAACGTCTTAAGAAACATGAACCAACGCGCACTAGGTCTTTATTGGTTGTATTTAATGCATGAGCCACTGTTTACAATCCCTATAGTTGTGCTGGGCATGGTGTAGGAGGAGATAAGAGCTCATAGAATTGGGGAGTTATGTGTGCCACCCCATGAATGGTATTAAGGAATACAATCCGTCATCCATGCAATTATAACAAGTAATTAACGTGTAAAAGATATCTAGGGAGTAGTAAAATCTAAGTAAACACATTTTCTCCAATTACTGCTCACAACTTTAGTATAAATTAGTTTATTTTCTTTTCTAGTATTTTATTTTGATTGCATCTTAGTATTGGGTTAGTTGAATAGCAACTAATTCTGCCCACTCTTCCAAAACCCGAGATTTTAATTTGCTTTCTAAAAAAATATAAAAACACAAAAATAATCATCCCTCACCTTTAGAACTAGTATTTAGGCTTTCTAATCCTAGCGACACTATTCCTAAGCTGAACGATCAATCCCCCGGTACTTGTCACTATACTATACTACAACAATCAGGTACACTGCCTGGTGGGGGTTGTAAGCTTCTCGAGATCCTTCGAGAGGTAAAGCCTGGTGCAATTCCTACGCATCAAGTTTTTGGCGCCGTTGCCGGGGAATAGTTATTGTCTAGGTTAGAATTTCTTTTTATTAGGTCTACTTGCTAGATTCCTTTCTAGTAAGATTTTATTTTTTATTTTTAGGTTTTCTTTAGTTTATCTCTTTCTTTGTGCCTTTGTTAGTAAATTAAACTCATTGACTATTCCGTTGACCATTATAGAAAACGCGAATCCACCCCTTTCCCCTAGAGAAGTGGCTGTGTTACGTGAACAAATTGAGAGTGAGATTAGGGAGCTTAGAGAGCTTAATAGTTTGATTAAGGTTGAGCTCGAACATGCATTTAGCGACTTAGCGACCGCCTTGTATTCAAATAAGGACCTAGGGCCTAATGACTTTGTGAATGTTGTTGAGAGACTTGAAGAGGAGGAAATAGATCCGAAGCTCAATGACTACTTTAATCTATACCCCACTAAGGATGAGGTTGCATATTATAATAATCTTATTGATAACCCGCGATCTCCTTTCACCATAATTGAACCTAAGATCAAGAGAGGCGATCCTAAGAATGCTAAGATACCATGTATGATTGGATATAGGCACATTAGCAATGCTTACATTGACTTTAAATCTCCAATCAACATTATGTCCTCAACGGTTTATAATGATATAGTGAAAACAAGACTTGAACCTAGAAGGGATCCCAAGTACCCCGGTGGAGTTTGTAACTTTGTCAGGAGAGTTAAAGGTTTACATGTCTTTGTTGGTAATTTCACTTTTGTCACCGACTTTATGATTGTGGAGGATCTTGCTAATGTTATTGATTGTCGACTATCCAATGTTGTGTTTGGCAAACCATTTGTTGAGAAATCTAAGTTGGAATATGATGAGGTAGAAGGTATGATCCGATTTGCAAGTAACACCGATAGTATCACTTATAGGATGCCTAATAGGATGAAAGAATTTCGCTTTATATCTCGTTTTGATAAGGACAACGTTGGTGCTTTTGAGGATATTGATGAGAAGGATAAGAAAAAGGGCATGGATTATGTATGGGAAAAAAGGAGTCTTTATTACAAAGATTGCTTGGCCCTTGGACCAAGGTATAAAGTCGATGAAGAATTTGCCCAAAAGATTATGGGGGCGGTTGAGAAAAAGGTGATTGATTTCTACAAAGAATATTTGCAATCAGAGAATGGAACCAATAATGAAATCACGTAGTAACCCATGACCTTGAGTCTAGCTACAAGACTCGTAAATAAAGAAAAGCGCTTCTTGGGAGGCAACCCATGTTTTGTGTGATTTTATTTGTTTGATTGTTATTTGCTTCCGTATGCATGCTTTATTTTTATTGTTGGTAGATCATGTTTCTAAACTAAAATGTGGAAATACTTTACTTTGTTGTTTTGGCCTAGTCTTAACTCCACCTAGAAGTATTTTTGCAAAAGATAAGTGTAAGGGGAGACCCCAAATATGTTTTTAAGAAACAAACCGATCATGATTTTCCACAATATTAAATGAGCATGTATATTCGTATTTGTTAGAGTCAAATGCTAGTATTGAGTCATAATGAAGTTTTGCAGGATTTTCCAGGAAGTAGGACCAAGTTTTTCCAGAAATTTTCCGGAAACTTAACATAAGAATTTCTGCAGGTCCATTCTGACGGCGTCAGAGGTTTACTCTTGACGGCGTCAGGAGTTAAAAATCTAGAAATTTTACCGGTTTTGTTTTTCTAACGGAGTCTTATGGTTTTTGTGAATTATTAAGTTTTATAATCTCCAGGAGATCTGCAAACTTCATTCCACAAGCATTATATCTTATCTTGTTTCCTAGGATTTAGAAACTTATATAGGATGCCGCCGATTTTACGCGAGGTTGTCTTGTCTATTTTGTCAGGTTTTACAGGTTATGTATGACAAGAAGATGATTTATATTCTGGAAGGGAAGCTTTGATTGTTCATTTTCTTGGAGGAAGATTTAACCTGGCCATCCTATTATCCATACCGAGCGAATCAGGGGAGTATTTGATTTCATTCTTTTTACTTATTTCACTTTTGCATTCTTTACTTGAACATTGGGGACAATGTTCATCTTAAGTGTAAGGGGAGGGTAAAAAGATGATACCTTATGCACTTTCGCTTGAGTTTGTTTTGTTTAATGGTAGATGTGTAATAAAACTATGAGAAATACTTGTTAGTGCAATTTTAGCGCCAAATTTAATTTTTTTTACAACATTAAGGAGTGAAACTTTAGCCATAGCAAGTGTCTCATGGATAGGAGATTGTATGACTAGCACATAACCGTATATTCAGAAAAATTTTCCACCAAAAAATGTGAGGTTCGCCTTTAGATTTGATAGGAAAAGCATTCACTATTAGTGCTTATGAGTGTACCGGTAGCATTTAGATTCTAGAACTTGCGTTAGTGATGCATCCCGAGACCGCTAGTGAGACTACATTCGTGTGGTAGGATTTACTACATGATAAGAGGCATTAGGATCACCCTTGTGTTAAACCCGTATTATAATTACTTGAGCATTTAAGTCATATTACTTGGCTAGTTAAGTCAACTAATTTTTCCCACACCCTTAGCGTTGTACTCATTTTTAGTACACGATACCCCTAGTACACCCCTCCGAGCCTATCTTTTCGTTTCTAACTTTAAGCATTTTACTTAAAGGAAGAATTTGTTGCACCCCACTTAAATGTACAACCAAATCGCCTTAGCCTTCCGTGTATGCGCTCATTTTTAGTGCATTATTGTTATTTGTTAAACCCTAAGTTAACTTTCTAATTGATTACATGGTTGCTAAGTCGAGTCATATCCTTGTACATATTGTTTTGGGACGATTGGGACTCATGGGTAAGTACTTATTTTATGGAGTAATGGGAAAGAACATCATATATTACCCCCATATGTGCGTTAATCTTAAAAGTGCTCCAAGTGTTTTAATTTTCTTAATTCGAGTCATTAGATTAGTTAATTGTAAAGTATGTAAAGATTCAAGTGTAAGGAGAATATTCATCCCCTATGATGTATTATTTTGGATGGTAGGGTAAGAGTGTATGCAAAAAAAAAAAATCGAAAAAATCAAGAAAAAAAAAAAAAAAAGAAAGAAAAAGAAAAAGAAAAAGAAAAAGAAAAAATAGAAAAAGAAAAAGAAAAAAAACATACGGACTACCATCCCGTTTTTATTCTATGTTCATTTTATGTTTTTGTTATTTTTTAGCTTAAGTCGAGTCTAGTCTTGGCTTAGCAACGCCATATTGTACATGTAATTAACCAAGATTGTTAACTCGCCACCAGTAAAACTTCCTTTATCCAACAAAACCGTGTATTTCATATCCCTACACCTAACGTTACAACCCTTTAAAAGACCTCTTTGATAGTTTATCCTAGGTGCTTACGTCATGTGGTGGAGGTTTGATCCTTTCCCAAGCCTATGGTAATCTATTTTGCTATGACAGGTAGTGAGAGATATCTTCCGTTTCCATATTGTAATTTACACTTTATTACACCCGAGAGATGTGAGTATCTAAACACTATTTGTGAGGTGCAAGTGTATGACCTCCGTGCTTGTCTATTGGTCTTTAGTGGAACGATTATTTGTTGTAATTACTTTTATATTAGTGTTAAATGACCCCTAACTTGTATTTTGACTAGAATAAAAGCGCATTTGCTTGAGGACAAGCAAATCTCAAGTGTAAGGGTATATGATGAGGCGAAAAATGATCCGTTTTTAGGGGGTCATTTAAGCCCGAATTCGAATTTATTTGATCAAATATTGCCCTAAATCGTTCCTTTTGTGATTTTAGGTACTTTGGGAGTGAAATCTGGAAAAGGAAGCAATTCGGACGTTTTTGGAGCATAAAAGTGAAGAAAACGCCAAAGTCTTAATTTTCCATGCTGGGAACAGTGCATGACGGCGTCAAGAGGAAGATTATGACGGCGTCAAGAGTAAAAGTCCATGATGACCCAGAAGAGTTTTGACGGCGTCATGAAGGTAGGGCGTCAAGAGTTAAAGTCGTGACGGCCTGGAAATGCAATGTTCTTGACGACGTCAAATGTGGATCTAGGCAGTCCGAGGATTGTTTTGGCGGTGAGGTGACGGCGTCACCTATTTGGTCTTGACGCCGTCAGACCCCTTTTTCTATATATAGTTTTCTAATTTTTCACATTAAAAGAGAGAAGTTTTGGGAGAAACCCTAAGTACGATTTTGGTGTAACTTTACAGGTTTTTCAAGGGTTCCAACCCCTTGATACCTTGCATGATTAATCAAGATAAGTGTTCTTCTAATTCAATCAATATGTCTATGTGTTGGTTGTCTATATCATGTTCTTATCTAAATTCCATCATGCTAGGCTAGATCTCTTTTGTGTTTGCTTAGATCTAATGAAACCTAGATATTGATTATGTGTTGATTACTTGTTTATTCTTGTCTTGGATGAATGATTTATATGTTAGGCTTAAGAAAACTGGCAGATCTCCAATTGGTAACATGCTTGAACGTCTTAAGAAACATGAACCAACGCGCACTAGGTCTTTATTGGTTGTATTTAATGCATGAGCCACTGTTTACAATCCCTATAGTTGTGCTGGGCATGGTGTAGGAGGAGATAAGAGCTCATAGAATTGGGATTAGTTATGTGTGTCACCCCATGAATGGTATTAAGGAATACAATCCGTCATCCATGCAATTATAACAAGTACTTAACGTGTAAAAGATATCTAGGGAGTAGTGAAATCTAAGTAAACACATTTTCTCCAATTACTGCTCACAACTTTAGTATAAATTAGTTTATTTTCTTTTCTAGTATTTTATTTTGATTGCATCTTAGTATTGGGTTAGTTGAATAGCAACTAATTCCGCCCACTCTTCCAAAACCCGAGATTTTAATTTGCTTTCTAAAAAAATATAAAAACACAAAAATAATCATCCCTCACCTTTAGAACTAGTATTTAGGCTTTCTAATCCTAGCGACACTATTCCTAAGCTGAACGATCAATCCCCCGGTACTTGTCACTATACTATACTACAACGATCAGGTACACTGCCTGGTGGGGGTTGTAAGCTTCTCGAGATCCCTCGAGAGGTAAAGCCTGGTGCAATTCCCACGCATCAGTCAAGCAGGTACCACATCGAATGATGTTTGATTTTCCATGAATGCAAGCTAAATGCCTTATGGTTAGGTGAAACTTCTCGATATCCTTTCATGAAAATGAGGTCTTGTCCCAATGTGACTAAGCTATATCAATCTCCGAAAAGAATATAAATTTTTGGTTGAGTAATTGTACCTTGATCTTTTAATCCAACGAGCTTATACTAGCGTGAGGGTCTTATAATACGGAATGAACGAAAAAGTCGTAAATTGAAGTAGTGGTGTTAATGCATGGTGTATCAATATTGGCAATCTCTGGTAGAGGGGTTTCTTTCGCATCTAAGGTCAAATAGTAATTAGGTATAGTGGTTGCTTTCGAGATTCTTTCATGAGTTATGCGTGTTCCTTCTTGGAGATATGGTTTCTAAAATTAACAACATTTATTTGAGTGAGACATTGTGAAATTTGGTGATAAATGTATTTTGGAGTGACTTTATTTGAAGTTTGTAATGAATATCGTTATGTAAAAGATGTGACTACGAAATATTTTGTATTTTGATAAAAACAATATCTCATATATATATATATATATATATATATATATATATATGTATATATATATATATATATATATATATATATATATATATATATATATATATATATATATATATATATATATATATATGTCTTTGGAAAAAGGGAGTTCAAGAACATTGTTGCTTAAACAAAAATGAGTTTTAATCCAACCATTGAAAATCAATAATTTGTCGTACTTCGTAAGGTTTGCAAGAAATCTTTTTGTTTGTACAAAAATTTAATTTGGCTTTGACTTACTTGAATTGTTATTATCTCCGAAACACGAAAACTAGGGTTGTCACTTTTATCTTGGTCAACATGACCATTTAATCGTAAATACATCTTCGTCTTTATTAATCCTATTGTCTTACTTGCATCTTCCCAAAGTTGTAATTATATGTCAAAACTACTAATGTGACCACATTGGTCGGTGGAGTGTTGCTAGAGCGACTAATGATGTAATTATCGACTTAGAATGTGGTGTAATCAAACTTGATAATGAAGGGAGAGTTGTGATGAGTTCCATTATGATGGTATAATACCGTTCAAAGCATCTTGTTGGTTTATTGTGTTATGGAGGTATGAGTCGATCATATCTAAGATAATATAGAGTCCTTGTGATAGATGCCACCCTTGGGCGATTTGTTGCAATTCTTATTATGTTTGTGAGGCTTGTGGTATTGTTCAGAGTGTATCGTCCAAACACTCGTGTGTAATCTCAAATAATTAGAGGTCATCATCTGGCGATGCAGAGTTGTAGGTTGTCAAGCAGTAGAGGCTCTCAAACTCTCACCAACCTCAAACCTATAAGGTGGTGTAACGTGTGGTAGATGGTAATGGTATGTCAAATAGTGGTTACTTCTTAAGTGGCCTGTCATATATGGGTGTAGGGTCTCTGAGATGTGATGGTGTTGGTGGTGCTTTAGATGATGAGAACAAAGTTGCTGACGATGAGATCCTAGTGGTGAGTTAGGAGACGATGGTGATAATAGTGAATGGAATACTACCCTCTTTCGCGCTATCTCGCGACATCTAAGAGGTAAAACTGAAGTACGCACTATGGGACGACCAATAGTGAAATAAGTAGCTGACGGTGGTGGTAGTACCTGAGTAGTAAGCGCCCTACTAGTGAAGGAAAGAAAACATAATATCTCCCTTGCAATAAGCATCCTAATAGGTCCATTAAGATTAAGTCTGAATACTCTACCAAACGGCATTCTATGTATGGGCTGAATAATAGGAAAACCCTGTTCCTATAACAAATCAATGGTGCTAATGGTGGTGTAAGTGCAACTGGTGGTACAATGGTAGTGGAATATGACAAGGCATCTTCAATGTCGGAATCCGATGAAAGGATGACAGGGTGGGTAACTGAAGACATGTCACTTGTGAACCAGGTCAACATAATCATATATATATGAGTATGGGTATAAATAACTCGCACAGTGTGTGCATGAAACAACATGTGTAACGAATATGCACCTATGATGAAATGATGAGATGCTATGATGATGTGGTTATAGTCTAGGGTCCAAGATACATCCTAGTTCGCTATAACCTTAGCTCTGATGCCAATCTGTCACACCCCCAAAATACCTGAATGGCAGCGGAATGGAATACCTGGGGGTGACTGTCATAGCACCACAGTTACAGTTATATTGAACGACCTAAAGTGTCGTTTTGAAAATACATCGTTTGATTCATTTAAAATATTCAGAGTTATAAAACATAGGTCCCAAAGTTTTGAAAAGTTTAAGGAAATAAGTTTAGTACAATCAAACGATAATTCATAAGTGCATGAAAATCCAAAATGAGACGCGTCATCCTTGTTACTCAATGATATGACTCCATGCATGTCATGAAGAATATGTCTTAATTACCTGAAAATACATTGCGAAAACGGTCAACAATAATGTTGGTGAATAATCATAGGTTTGTAAGTTAAATCGTATGTACATTAGCCACAAGTATAAAGTAAACCGACAAAATGTCAAAAATGCTACATTGGCTCTTAAGCTCATGACCCCGAAGCTAGACATAATATTGTATTGGTCCCAAAGGAGTGTTTACCAGGCACTCAAATAGTTTAGACATGAAATGCATCCGTAATTCCGTTGGAGCAACCCAAACACGGTTAGAGGAGTCACCCTCAATAGATCTATTCACTCACCCTCGCTTGTATCTTAATTAACGGTCCATGATAATAAAGGGGACTTAACTTGGTAGTAAGGCAACTTAAGCAATGTATGGAATTTAATACTTGGGCATGCACAAAAATAATTGATGCAATGTATTCTTCCCCGTGGGATTTGAAATCAAAATATTGTATTAAAACGGGCTATGAAAACTCACCTGAAGTGATAGTACAATGTGGTGAAATGATCGGGGCAACAAGGCGCGAACACTAGCCGCAACCTAAATGAATGAATATGATCTACTTTAGATCATGAAATGATGTATTGAATATTCATGCACATGATACCTATACCACTCGTAGCTTGAAAATACTAGTTATTGTCAAAGTAAGGTATTTTCCATACTTAGGAAAAATAAGTCCAACTAGACTTATAAAAGCTAGTCGTAATATATCGTATATAAAAGGTTAGTGTTATATTCATCGTTTTGAAAACCTTAAAATAACGTCAATTAGTCGTATAAATAAGCCTTGGGTCATACGTACTTCATTGGTTACGAACATAGCTCTTTAACAATATTTCTAGAAAATATAGTATTCAGTACGTCATTTATTATTTCCAAATGTAGCTGCCAAAATAATATCGTTTTGTCGATTTTGAAACGTGTATATCTTTGTCGTTTCAAGTTCATTTTCCTCGTTCTTTATATCCACGGATTCGTCTTAACATGTATTAATATATTTTTGATAGTTTGGCTCCTTTAGGTTACGTCTAACGCCTCTCTTTATCCGTCGAAAATCGTCCAACAGCACGTTAAATTATCAGAAAATTGTTTTCGTCGTTAAACTTGCAAAAATCATATCTGCTTCGTTATAAACTCGTTTTAATCCGTTCTTTCGCCAAAAGTTTCGTTTTTGAAAGTATTTTCTAAATATTTGGTCAAAAATTACCCACAATCTACTGATTTTCCCACGTTTTTAAAATAGGGACAGTAGATATATATATAGTTTCTAAAATCATTTCTAGGGTTTCAAACTAGTTTCAAATCCAACCAAAACACTTTCAATCACCAAAAATCTAGTCTAATCTTACCATACACCTTCTTAGGGTGTCATGGGTTCCTAAACATCATCCACCAAGTTAATCTACCAAGGATCTACCTATTATCCATTTCTAAGGCTTAAAAGATATAAAAGTTTAAATAGAGTGGTATAAACTAACATATGCATGTAGATCTTGTATAAAAATCATACGAACATAATAAGAACTTGGTAAAATTATAAAAATGAGTTTTGTATAGTTACTTGAAAGATTAGGGAGTTTTTGATGATGAAAACCTACTAAATCCTTGAGTTTTTATTTCAAAACCCGAAAGAGAAACACTAATAATACTTGATTAACACATGATCTTGGAAACTAGATGTTTTCTTCTTCCTCTTTGATTATGGCCGAACACCCCAAGGACCATGGGAGGATGAGAGCTTCTCTTGTTAGTTTACTTGAAGTAATATAATTGTATGAATTAGATATTAGTTAAATTAATGGCAAATTTGTTAATAAAAGATCAAGTGCAAGAATTATTGGTCAAGGGGGGATGGATCGGCTGAATTTAGGGAATAAGAAGGGGAGTTGGTGACTTGGGTAAGATTTGGTAGATTTTGGGATAAAATGCAAGTATACATTGTGTTATATATTTGTTTTGGGTATTGGGTTAGCTAGAAATAAATTTTAACGGAACCAAATGAAATATATTAAAGTCATAAAAATTATAAAAATGTGTTGGGTACAAATATTGAGTGTTTGGGTGATTATTGTTTAGTTTCTATGAAAACCGTTATAATTATATTAAACTTACGATACAAAATAAATAAATTTCCAAAGTACCGGGTAAATTAATAATATAATTTATATATCATTATTATGAATATGAAAATATATTAGAATCATAGTCGGGAGCGTCGGACTTGTTAGTCACCTTATTAATTGCGTGTTAACGTTTATTTAAAAATAAACATTCGTAAAAAGTAAAATATATCAAAAGTATTAATTTGAATATCCTACGAGTGAAATAGTATGCAAATGCTATGGTGATGATATGCAATCTATTTCTAGTCCATATGAAGTGTCCTTATTGATGATGCATGAATTCGCAGCTTAACCTGACCGGTTACGAGAATGTAAATATTGACGATGCATGAATTCGTAGCTTAACATGACCGGTTACGCGGATGTAAATATTGACGATGCATGAATTCGAAGCTTAACCTGACCGGTTACGTGAATGTAAATATTGACGATGCATGAATTCGCAGCTTAACCTGACCGGTTACGCGAATGTAAATATACGTAAACTAAATTTACGATGAAATGAGTGATGCACGTGAATAGTGTTTTCTCTCCTAAAATGAATAGTGTCATGTGAATAGTGAAATTTTTGAACGCTTCTCGGAATCTCAAACTGACACAAAAAATGATGAATAGTGATCGGTGAATAGTAACTGATGAATAGTAACTTTCAAGATGAAAAATGAAATTTGGACATCTGAACAAGGACTTGAAATTACGAGTTGTGACAATTAATATATAAACAAACCAAAACACCCCAAACCCCTTTTCCTATGGTTTTGGTCGTTCAAGAGCAAGGGGCGAGGAAGAAGAAAAATTAGGGTTTCTAATTTTGAAAGTTATAATCAAGAATCAAGGTAAAATCCTTAAATCTTATGTTCAATTAATTGATTAATTATTGGTATTCATGTAATATTAAGTATGATGGATTTAGGGTTTATAAACTTCTGTAAATTAATGATGTTAAACATGTTAGGATCATTAATTAATAATAGTATGATGATTGGTTAAGAAAATTGAGAGTAAAACGCGATAGTTTACAAGTTAGGGTTTGGACATAAAATTAGTGTTGTAAAGATTCGAAGGTATTTAATAGATGGTAATGAGTTAGATCACGAATTTTTAGTCTAAATTTAAGTTCAGTGAAAGAGCTTTCCAAAAAATCCGGCCACGATCAATTTCGAGGTCCGGAAATTAGCCTTTTGATTTTTCTTAGTTAAGGTGTCAAAGCTGTAAAACCGGGACAGATTTAGGTCATAAGTATGGTAGTGAGATGTGGATGAAAAAGTGAGATTTAGCTTAGCCCTTCTGGTTGAGTTAAGTTTCATATGTACTTAGACTCCCACGCGAATGATTTGCGATAAAAAGTTGTAGAAGTATTTTACTTTAATCAAAACTTTTTGGTGTGCGATCAGATCCAAATCTGAAGAGATTTTTAGTTTGATTTTTCAAAGGATACTTGTGTGTGTTTTTAGACCATGTCCTTCTGAGATTAATTTGTATGCTTATGAGAGACTATGGTAAATTTTTTGTGTGAGTTATTGAGCCTTTAATGTTATTACTTCATGTGGGTGAATGTACCCTAAAATTCTGCATTTTCTGATTTTAAAAGTGCAAGGGATTTAGTGAGCATTAGTAGTTGGTGATGGTTAGTATGGAGTCTAGGAGATCCTTGGTGGGTTATATGAACCTTAGACATCCATTATATGCGTATTACGTGGGTTATAGCTTTTAGCTTGGCCATGTGTAACGTGAACTTATTTTATGTGATATAGGTTTGTGATTTGTGTTTGTGGAAGCTCCAAAGTTTGAGGTGAGTTCATAGTCCCACTTTTTACTTTGTTTTAAACTTGGGATGGGAATGATGCTTGTGTTAATTGTTTTGAGTTACTGTGATTATGTGTGATTTAAAAGCTTACACTTATAATGTTATCGTATGAATGCTATATGTGATGATAATGCTGTGTGGTGATAATACTGTGTGGTTATTTGGGATTCAATTGGGGGGATGCTTATCCCGTTGCTCGCGCATGCGACCTAATTGATGATAAGATTGGAGTGGGGGACACGTTCTGTCCCAGTTAATTTCTGTGTGGTGAAAATTGGATCGGGGGCACGTTCCGTCCTAATGGTTGCATTTTTGTGTGATGGTTGGTTTGTGAATATATGTAGCTTGTATGATAACTATAATTATTTGTCCAGCTATATTTTATAATCATAGTGAATCAGTTGCCTATTGTGTGTGAGTCTTAAACCTATGAATCTCACCAAAATTATGTTGACGTTTTAAGCATCATTTACAGGTGAGCATTCTATGGCTAAAGTTGAGCGCAACAATTAGGCGAGACTTAGTTGCATTTGAGGAGACTTGACTTTATGTTTGGATTTATTTATGTTTGAGTTGGGTTTTGGATTCTTTTATGTTTTTCATTTGGTACTTTCATATCTATTGAAGATACCTTTGGATTTTGTTTTGGTTATTTTATTTTGGGGTATTGTTACAACACTTCGTGTTTGTACTTTGCTCTATTTATGTGCATGTAGTTATTCTCTATATAGACACCATGTGTTGTGATGATATCCATAAAGTTACACCCTCACATTTCCGCCTTGGCGAGGTGTGACAGATTGGTATCAGAGCCTTGGTTATAGAGAAGTAGGTGGTTGAACCTAGATTATAACCTAGGAGTCCCTCATATATATAGTTGCCTTTAGGGCTTATGTATAAGTGTGGTATTTTATGCGTATATTTTTCCTAAGTTTATGAGATGTTTTATCAAGTTTTGGACGCCTATTAAACCCCTATACATAGTATTGTATATGTCGATTTTAGTACGTCATCTTCCGTCGCGTAAGAAGTCTCGTTGGGCTATTATTTTGCTATTAAGAGAAGTGGTAGGATGAAGCGGACTAACCACAAAATCCGAGTTCTCGATAGCATGTATCCATGTTCGGACAAAGAGAGGATGTTTATGGAAACATTGGTGGGGAAGAAGTGGAAAGGTTTGTAACCACGATGACTTCTGGAGATGGAGCCGTTACCAAATACCCTTGGTAGTGTCCTCACTTCTCATAGGAAGGAGAGCTGGTTTAGTCTAAACCTCATGATTTGTATGCGCTTGTGAATCATACGGAATTGGAAGAAAGAAATAGAGATCGTTTTGCATGTTGTCGACTACCTCAACATGTAGGAAATAGGAATGGGTGGTTGAGTAAAGATGAAGGGGAGTTAGGATGGAATGGTGTGTATTCGGATCTAGAGTCCGCAGTGAATAGTAAGTTTAATCGATCTGAATGGGGAGGCAAGTGCGAGAGTTGGATTTGAGCCATTATGCGAAGTCTTTTGTTTTGTATCATTATTTGAAATTCTTATATTGTCTTTTTGCCATTTGGAGCCATGTTGGAGTACGATTACTTCTGAATATTGGATCGAACTTATCCAAGCGATTATGATTATAGAGTTTATGTGATTGTTGGAATTGTTCCATGTGAGATGATTGTTTGCATGAAGTGTTGTCATAGGAGGGAGTACACTTGGGAAATGGGGCATAGATAATTATGGTGGCCAACATAATTATACATGCGTCACAACACAAGTGGACTTGCAAGTATGATAGCATGGATTGTGTTGTTTATTAGGTGCTATGTGGTATATGTGTGTTATCATTGAGACGTGTGGTTTTGGAAGTAAGTACACGTGTGGAATAGGCTTATAAC